>CM076570.1:1334386438-1334822148 GCA_034641835.2 Pinus albicaulis | reverse complement strand
TGCCATCAATGACAACATTTCCAACAACCTAGATGTTGCCACTTTTGCGGTTCCTAGCATTCATCGCAATCTGTTGTTCTGTGAAAACGGCCTGCACTCCCATGTTTCTGATTTTTACACCTATACCCTCGAATACATATGTAACGACCGATATTCGTGCATGTTTATTTAGGTTGCTTCGACCTCCATTGTGTTTTAAGATCTTGCAATCGCAACTCTCGTCCATCTCTGGGACGTGATATTTGTTTAGTTTATCTTATTCCTCTAATTTCAGCTCCTCATGGATGTAAAGAAAGAATTGAGCATTTCCGTTTAACTTTCCTTAGCTAACTCCTTATAGAAAATGCGTGCGCTTCAATGGATTGAGACGTGGTGCTAGTTGTCAGTGAGAGGGGAGCGTTCCCTTTATCTCCGGAACCCAGATTTATGTTGCAACTGAAATGAAAGGATTCCGATATAAGTGTACACATGAGGCAAACCAACACAGAGGATACAACCTTTCAATCTGTCGAATTGCACCAGACTATCTCCTCGTCCAGCAATATGTTATAGTCGTAACACAATTTCTTTCACCCTTTACCTCACGCATACATATGCATCGACTTGCTAATTTTACTGTGCTTTGTCCTGGTGCAACACTCGATCTACCTTAAAAACTGGCACATGCATACTAATCGCATGGAAACCTTTAAGGAAAGCATGACACAACCACCATACTTTGCTCTCTTCTTTCCAAATAGATGCTTCATATTCAGCATTTTAATCCTTTTGAGGTGTGTCTGTCTTTATGGCGGCCACCACGATGGATGACGAATTTTCTACGAGCACTGTGATAATTTTCACTCCGAATGGATTTACGTCTTGCCCCTCTTGAAATCCTGCCATACCATAAGTTAAACATTGGCCATGCATTGAAAAACGGAAAATGCGTTGCACTCAAAACTTCTTTAAAGTCAAACGGACAATTTACACCTTCATGCAATAGCGACATAGCCCCATGTGTAATGGTTGTGGCGCCTCTGCGCATTTTCAACACATGATTTTTTGTTATTTACATTCTCACTCCTTCCTTCCAAGTGCACTAGCTGCCAATGGTCCTCACTGGGCAAATATAGAACCAAGTGGATGCAAAACACCTTGGATTTGCCATACGTGGAGGCCAAGCTTGAAACGACACCTTTTGGAGAATTCTGATTATTTTGGTGGCCCTTGCAGAATAGATAGAGCATGAACTATCAATAATCGGACATATGCCTCTATTCCTCGTGATGTTATAAAAAAACCGTCAAGACATTAATATAGACAGCGAAAGAATATCGCCGAGCTGCACCATTAACCTCTCAGGCATTTCTCGATTTTTTAAAAATCTATTTATAGACCATCTTCTGTCCCTTATCTTGGATGGGAGACCAAACTCTATCAAAAAATTAGTCTCACCGAGAATTTTCAGTTGTTGCTTCTTGATTGGTTGAGAGTTTATCATTAATCAGTTCACGATCATCTTTCCGCCTGGTAATGATCAATGAGTTCCACGATCAAAATCTGTTGGATAGAATATGTTTGTGTCTCCTGTAGCTTCAATTTAGGAAACAATATTTAGTGCAACCTCTTTTCTTTCTTGAAACTAAGGGACCTTTCCACCATAGAATTTTACATTAGGTATATAGCTGAAATCTGGTGTAATTAAAAAACATATTTGGTATCGCTCCATGTGAAACCTCTAACAGTTGCAAACAATTTGAAGGAATCCAAAACCCTTCGTGAAAATGGAGCAATCCTTGGACACCTGTTTAAAAATACTCTAGCATCGCAGCCAACATCAGCACACTCGCCTTTGTTAATGTTTATACACCCTTCCATTAGCGGATCTTGCAAGGGCCTGCATATCTTCGAGATGGAAGAATCGTGTTGCCTTCAAGTAGGATATCCACCCAAGGAGAACTTTTGTTTTCGCTATGGGTAAGGTCATGTGGAAAGTTGTAAAGGCCATCAAGCATTATAACCCAAGATGGCTACACTTTCACATTTCCCCATCCACTTCTGTCAGTTGCATTCTGACATTCTACATGAAAGAATTTTAAATGTTTTTTTTTTTTTTTTACTTCATCAACAGGCTCAACTTGTTTGCTTGCCAAAGCTGGATTAATTTCCATACATCCTTGTCCTATGCTTTAAAAAGGTTTTCAATTGTAGCATTAATACTCCTTCCTATATGCACAAGGTATGGAAGTGCCATGTTCTACAACTATGCCTTTGTTGTTCTCAATTCAGCTTCCTTCTCCCAATGCAATGATAATACCATTTGGTATATTATCTGTGGGGTCGACCTGCATGCAACATTAATAATATCAATTAGTTCAGGTTACTTTCCAGAGAAAGATCCCCCCTACATCATTTACATGCAACTATGAACTTAAGTGTAGTACCCAAACCAAAACGCTTCAAGATCCATGGTGAAAGGGTTCCTAATGCACATACTTAATACACAGAAAAATTCTTGTTCGAGTGTATGCAGAATAATTCGCCCCATACATGGTGTGGCTGCGGCAAGAGCATCTCATCATGAGGGTGAGAAATTTCAAGATGGGTTTGGAATAGGCCACGTGAACGTCGCTGACCATAAGCCGGTTCAAAACCCTAATGGCTAGGCGAGTAGAGGGGGACCCGAAATTTTGAATATACCCAAAATTTTGGGTGCTATTTTAGCAGCTACAACAAATGGCGAACCACTGGTAGAATCCATCATCTCTGTCAACATCACAATGATAGCCCTAGTCTAGATAGTGATGCAAGGGAATATTGAATAGGTTCTGAGGGTACCCTTGTATTATTTTGACCTTTTCAGATATGCCCAATCCTTGTGCCTCAGCTAGGTCTCGTTAATCACAACACGTCAAAATGGAAGTTCACAGATGCCAATGGTTGTTGATAATGTGAAGAGCGAGGCAACGGGTTATTATTTTCAGGAATTTTAAAGTAAGTTTCCGGTGTTGCTCCACTGCCAGCAGGCCTGGACAGTACCCCAGCGGAGTCACTTCAAGAAATCAGAAGCGTTGCTCCACTGCCAGCGAGCCTCGTCAGTACCCCGATGGAGTTGTTGCATCACCTCTCTGCGCAAGAAGCCTTTCTTGATCCTTTACCCTTATTTGTTTCATGTGCTTGTAGCACTTATTTTTATGTGCTCGTGGCACTTATTTTTCATGGGCGGATGAGGGATCCCGACTTATTTTACGAGCAAGAGAGGTTGTTTCTTGTTTTACAGAAACTGAAAGATATCCTGACTTGGATTTTCCCTTGTGCCAAACCTTCACATCCCATCTACCTCAATAGGAAAAGCATGCAAAACAGATCATTAAGATGTTCAAGACTATGCTGGGCAGAGGGCTTAGGCTACGGGTATTGGGCCACTCAAACTCATTAGGTCTCCCACAAACAGCCGGATCGTATCTCCCTGGATAATAAATTTAGAATAATAGGAATCTTGTTGAAAATGTGACTTCGATGAATTGTCCTACGAGGAAGCTGCCTCTTGAGATAGCCACTGCAACCTCATGCAAGAATGGGGTTATTGTTTCAGCAATCAGGATAAAACAAGTCCGCAAGGCGGTAGGGTTTCAATGAGGGCTCATGCAGCGGTAGGCGATATGTTGAAAAATTTCAAAGCTATGTCAACAACCAGCAGAAATGATGTGAGGAAGAGAGTGTATGACGCAATGTAATAGACGAGGCTCAAGATGCAACGCAACTCCATGTGCGAGAATGATCAACCAGTTGTAGGTGGAAAAAAGGTGCAATACGAGTAGTGATTATTTATGCAGCAACAAGAAACTAAAAAAGAAATGAGTGAAAAATACTTGTAACATGATGATGCCTAAGATATTAATCTTAAACAAAAATAGCAAACACATTTTTAAATTATAAAGTAAAAATTTGGCAATTAAACCTAATTAAAAAATTTGAACTAACAAATTTTTATTAACAGGTCCTAGCTAGCCTACACCTAAAACCCTAGCTTAACCTATGAGGCGGTCGGGTTATGTGAAATCAGCTTTCCAGTGCAGCCACCACATTAGTTCCTGCCCTGCAAGAATGACAATGTTCGTAGTCAGAGCCAGCATACAAAACCATGCACCAACAACAAGACTTACTTGTAGAGCATGTGCAATAGCAAGAAGGTCATGGCTACTTACTAGAGAACGTGGCAGAGTGGATTGTGCAAGCTGAATTTCACTCTTATGCTGATAGACAACAATATATTCTCGAATCTTAAAACTATTTATAAATGACACAAATACATTCATGCACAATCCTAGGTGTTGTAGAGGTAAATCCCCTCTGTGGACAGAGGCGATCCCTACTAGCCCAGAACAGGTCTAGCAACAATCGTAACACGCTATGGTGCAGGTCCCTAATTGCAATAAACCAACTTGCAAAGAAGGCTTACCTCGAATCCAACGCTGTTGTTTGTAGAGAAGGTAGCGCTCCCGTTCCTTTGCTCCAACAGATCACAATCCTCACGCTTGTCACGATCGAACACTTGCACATGCAAGAAACACAACAAACACAAGCGTAAAATCCAATATATACAATTATGCGTCAGTCAGAGAGGACACAACTCATGATCATAATGAACAAAACGAGTGGAACCATAACCAATAGTCGCTTATCATTAATTCATACAAAAAAAAATACAACTTGGCTCTGACGCTGAAATCTTCCTTCGGCAAGTCGTCAGTGGAATACGTCTCGGTAAAGCTTGTCGGGAATGGGGACAAGCCTCTCTCTTCGATCATCAATCTCCTTGTTATTGACTTGACACTATGAGGACTATTGCAACATTCCTTAGTCTATGAAGGCTCTTGGAGATTAGCTTGCAAAGGAAAATGGCAAGCTTATATAGATCGAGGAAGGGGAGTTGGGATCCCTACAATCATGGGATTGGCCCTATCCTCAAGGAAGCTTCCATGAGAGGTGGAAAACTACTTCCTCTACATGGAAATCTAGAGCCAACCTCCCAACTCAAATTAGAGACCAGTTTAGGAATTGGTTGGGGTCAATATTCTACCATTTATTTTTAAAAAACACTCCTTATTAAGCCTGGTGCGGGTGCGGCTCTGAGACAGAGCGCCAATTGGCGCGCCCTCTTTGGAGGATTTGCCCCCTTGGTGTGAGGGCTGAACTATGTACCCGCGCCAATGCAAAAAAGGCTATTTTTAGGGTTTTTCATAAGGAGTTGTCTTCAGGGCAATGAAAGTACATGTTCAGGGGAATGCCATGAAAGTGTTTTCAAGTTATGTCACTGCTCATAGGTCACGGAAAGATCCCTCCAATGTGTGGGACAGGGAATTGCAGGGATGGTGACAAATTGCTGTGTAACAGATGCCCCCTAAAGCATGAGGCCCGAAAGAGAGAGAGAGAGAGAGAGGGGTGAAATGCTTTACGAGAACGTGTCCAACTGAAAACACTGCCGTCGGAAAACCTGCGTAGAGAAGTACAACTGATATCTCAAATACATGATATGTATGTGGTATGGGTGCAGCCATCCATAACAGAGTATACAATAATTCAGATCCAAGGTATGGGCGCAGCCATCCAGTGAGGATCGAAAAATAGACTCAGGTATGGTCGCAGCCATCCAATCAGTGAGTCATGTAACTAATCATAATAATCCACAAAATCTCAGCCTGGATTCCAACAGACGAAATCCAGGTTCTTGCACTCCATCTCGACCCGAACAAAGTACAAGTTCAAGCATGCGAATATGTGAGCTGAAGTCAAACATGCAAGAATATCGTCTGATTACCAGCCAATGATGAAAGCTATTAACAGACACGAGAGGTACCACCATTAATGACAATGGTCCTCAAGGTACTATAGGTACAATCTACGGCATGTGAATCAGTGCGCTGGCATCGAACACCCATAGAATCACTCGATCGGAGGCCAATGATGAAAACCTCACGTCGAACGTGAAGAACCTGCCATTGAGGCATGCAGGCTCCAAGGTACCAGAAGGGAGTCTCTCGATCAGCTTCCTAGATAATGAGCTGAAGTGGACAGGAAGTGACCTTGATCGAAGGTGGGCCATAGTGTTTCCCACATCATCAACACGAGACAAAGGAACATAATCTCTTTGTGAATCATGATCAGATGAGAATCAGAGGAAGGTTGAAATTTGTAGAGGTCAACTTCTCTTGAACATATTGGTGGCACAACAGTGGATTTGGCAGTATTTGACATCAAAAGATCAAAGGTCATGATGACGAGGCAAAGAATAGATGAGAGGTCAAAAGGGATCACCCAAACCTAGGGAGGCAAGTGAAAAATGAGATGAGATGTCCCCAACCCGACATGAATGCAGACAAGTGCCATGTTCAAGAGCGACATACTGCCGACACGACAATGATGCTGGTTCCATTTTCCCCACCATTTCTGGCGAGTACCTCTTTATTTTTACACAAGCTTGAAGAGGGTACCATATGCTTGCTATATAAGTCCATCGTAGTACATTTTACGAGCCCTAGGAAGGAGGAACTCAAATATCGTCATTACGACTGAATCCAATGTCATCAGGGTTTAACGAGTCTGACAAAGGAAGAAATCGACGTCTTTTCATGTTTAGAGAGTTTGGAAAGATAGCAGAAAAGTAAACTTCAATGGTCCCTTTTCGTAAATAGTTCCTCAGATTCAAAAAGGTAGAAAACTATCTCTGAGAAAACCTCCTAGTCGCGATAGGCTAGGGTATTCCTTTTTCGTAAGTAATCTATCCCAGCCCGAAAAAGGGGTAAACGTATATTGGGTAGATGTCGTTTCGTGACCACTTTAACGAGATTGAAACGACAAGGGACTTGACAATATTTTCATGTTTAGAGAGTCAGAAAAGAGTTGAAAGATGACTCCTCCTAAAGGAACGAGTGGTATAAAGGGTAGCAACTGGTTCCGGTAATGGTGGAACTGCTCAAAACAAGTAAAGGTTAAGAGGCTGGCTAACAAAACCACTCATCGCAGTGGTTCCTCGGGAACGGGTAAAACAACCAAGTGAAGGCATATGATCGGCCAAGCAGATAATGACGATGGAGTGAGAAAACCAAGGCTCATCTGGCAAAAACAGGTTGATAAAATGGCAATCACAAGAGGTAAAATGGGAAAGGTTTAATTTTTACACAAGCTTGAAATCAAGAAACTTTGCTTGAAGTTGGTTTCATTTTTACACAAGCTTGAAACAAAGATAAACTATGATTGAAACCGGTTTCATTTTTAAAAAAGCTTGAAACGGAAACAAACTATGCTTGAAAAATTTCGCATGCCCCCAGCATGGTGACTCAATTCGAGGTACATGCCCCCCAATTGCAATCCATATGAAAGGCAGTTGGAGTGAAGGTTCAAGTTACGAGATCAAGAGGAAGACTCGACTGGGCTTTTACGAGAACTTATCAAAGACTCGAATTGAACAAGAAAGTGTTTCATTATTTTAACGAGGTTCACACATTAAAAGAACTATCCTCGGACACCCTTGTTTCATGGTTTAAGGAGCTTGAGACAAGCAGATGAACCATGCTCCGACTAGCTTGTTTCATTTTTTAAGGAGCTTGACACAAGAAAACGAACTCTACTCCAAAGAGCTTGTTTCATTTTTTAAGGAGCTTGACACAATAAAAACAAACTCTGCTCCAACGACCTTGTTTCATTTTTTAGGGAGCTTGACACAAGACAAGGAACTATGCTCGGACAACCTTGTTTCATTTTTTAAGGAGCTTGACACAAGACAAGGAACTCTGTTGCAACAACCTTGTTTCATTTTTTAAGGAGCTTGACACAAGAAAAGAACCATGCTTCGACAACCTGGTTTCATTTTTTAAGGAGCTTGACACAGGAAAAGAACCATGCTCCGACCGACTTCATCATAATGAACAAGAAGTCATCGCTTCCAAGAGTTTCGCTCCCGATGGAAGGAAAACAGCCTGGAAGTCAGGACCCAATGCCCCCAGCACCTGATGCACCACGGCACTATCACTGAGTACAAGCACGGGGTAGGTAGCCACATAGTTGACCTGCGGTGGGGCAGATACAATGGGTGGATAAAAACCAGGTAGGTATGATGGCGGGCCAGATGCCACATCAGGACCAAATAACGAAAGCTGATCAATGGTCACGATTCGTCCTTCATGTGGAAAACAGACCACATGAAAGAGGGAGGAGACAAGTGCTCCCATGCAATACGTGTAATCGTGCCCCAAGAAAAGATTGAAATCCAAGGGGCCGAGAACAACCATCACGTCCATCTAGACAATTTTACCTCCCAAAGTAACAGGTAACCTTGGAAGGATCCCTAACGGTTGACTAGTTCTTCTCTTAAATGCCAACAGATTCTACGTAACAGGCACAAGCAGCGGCGAACTGAAAGCTTTCTAGGTAGTCGAGGATAAAAATACTAATAGACATGCCTTCATATATAATGGTGCTAGGTATGACCAGGCCAAAAGCCTGTACTGTGATCTCGAAAAACACATAAGATGGAAGGCGATATCCTGAAAATCGATTCCAATCAAAGGAAGCGACCAAACTACTCGAAGGGGCTACCATCGAATCGAGATGGTCTTCCCCTGGTGTTACGAAAGAAGAAGGAGAATCCTCTACGACGTCCATCTTGAAGGCAGGAGCAGTATCCTTTGGGACCTCCATCATGGGAGGCAGAGGAGCAGCTTCTTGAGGTATAGGGACAGGAGAATCTTTCTCCAAGTCCGAAGAATCTGAAGAAACAAGAAGAACCTGAGGGATGTGAGATCCACTCTCAACGGAAAAGACCTGGCGCACCGCTGACGGGGCCAGTTCAACAGATCCCATGACCAATGGTTGGTTGGGGATGGATTCTTAAATTTGAATTTTCGGGTGAGTGGGATTGACCAAGGATGATTCTTGACCAATCGTAGGATCAACTGGTGGAGGACTCAAAGAAAGCCGATTATAACTAGCTAGAAGGCATGGCGCAGAAACAGTCGAGTTGTCCAAAACTCGCTTGGCTTCATCCATATATGGACAAAGGTGAATGGCATGGTTCCCTTCACATAACTTACAGGGATTGGAAAGCTTACCCTACTTCTTAGGAGCCTTACCAACACTAGTTGAAGATGTGCCCCAAACTTGACTCTCGGAAGCCAAAGGCAATGGCGAATGACCGTTGGACCTGTTAGACTCCTATACCAATAGGTGTCATTTTTCATGATTGTCTTGATTGAACTATGGAATATGTTCAAACCTTTTTCTTGAGCAAATGTGTTCCATATTCTTGAAAAATCAAAAAATCAAAAATTTAAAAAAATGTAAAGAGGGTATACCCTAAAAGAAAAATCAAAGGGTAAGAAAAATAAATTGGTCAAGAAAATGAAAGAAATGAACCCCAAGCAAAAAATAGACCAAGGAAAGTGTACAGAGTGAAGTATTTACTATTTCATTTTGTAATAAAGCTGTTGTGTATGCGACATCAAACCACCATGCCACAATTTATGGAAAGTCAAAGTAGTTAAACTTGGCTCATTTCATTCTCAATTTACTATTTGTAGATTTAGAGAATAAATATCTGACCAAACAGTTTAATCTTGGCAGATAAGTAGATAGGTAGAGTTAATAAAAGGTGCTCAACAGTTTAATCTGAGCCCTTGGATGTAATAAGGGTAGAATTAGATAGATTTACCATGTAAAAGAAAAGAATATTGATAAGGGTTTGCCAGCCTAAGTGCACCCTAATAAAGAAGAGAAAATGGTAGTGTCAAGTAGATAGGGTAGGTAGATGGTGTTGCAAAGTTTTATGTGATGAATGATGGTGCTGAATATGTTTAATCTTTTAACTTCATCACAAGTACTCAAGCAAAAAATGCACTGAAGAATTCACAGAAAGCAAAGTCAAAATCATTAACTTCCCACATCACTTTTTCCCTAAGTTCTTACTAATTTCCCCAAAGTGCTAAGGTAATTGGAGATCAAAGGGGCTCAAGGCATTTCCTTGACTTTTGGAGGGACCGGACCCTCGGCCTAATGATCAAAAAGACCTAAGTACTTAAAATTATTAATCATTCATTTTAAACCTTTTCCGAAGTAAAATCCTATTTTACTTAGGAAAATCATGCAAAATTCCACAATAATCCCTCAAAATCACTTACTACTCTATGTTGAAGTGTTAAAATTAAGATAATGTGATTTACTTTAGAAATCTTCACTTTCTTAGATGTGCAAAGTATTTTGAGTTGTCTTTGTCCCTTTATCATATTAACATTTAACTCTATTTACTAAATCCCTAGTGAAAATGCCTTATCCTAAGTATATAACTCCTTTTACATAAAATATCCAAAAAACCCATCTTATTATAAAGTTTAACCAAAGTATTTATTTCCCAATTAAACACTAAAAACCCACGTTATGCGCCCTTTGGTTAAATATATCATTATGTAATGTTCCCGCCCTTATGATAAGTTAATTACGTTGGTTAATTTATCATATAATAAAAAACATATATGAGAAAAGCTTTAAACATATGATATATATGTTTAACACAAAAAAATTAAATAAACCCGAGGTTCTATTTTAAACAAAAACTTCGGAAAAAACCCCCATGCCACCGTGGCCCATCCACTTGGCATCCCACCCGACACTTTAACTATAATCGAACCCCGCTGCAACCCCTATTTCCATTATACCATGGGATTAATTAATTATCAGAATTAATTAATAACCACACTTTTCCGCCTACCCCAGGATGTTTAATAAAGTTAATCATGTTTAAAACCCCGCCCGGCCCACACGATAACGCCCCACCATCTCCCCGTCCCTTCCACCGTTGGATCGCCCCTCCACAGATCAACGCTCCACATCAATTCCGCCAGCCGTCCCTTGTCAGAGCTTTAACGCGCGGGGGCTTGGTGGTTTTGAAATAGTCCACCGGCCACGCGTCCATCGCCCAATGGAATCGCTGCCCTCGCGTTGAAAACCGCTCTTGTCCATAAGCGGTGCGGGGATTACCGCTTACCTCTTACCGCCCGACCCCTGCACACGTCAGCCCGTACTGATATGACGTCAATCCTCGAAAAAATAAAAATTCCTTTTAACTTTTAAATAAAGCAAATTTCGTGTTTTTCTGTCATTTTCATTATTTGAAAACGACTGCGCCTTCCGCTACAAAATTCAAATTTTCACTGAAATCTACTGTTCTATCCGATTTCTCTCCAGAATTCTACCGGACCAATGTTTAAGCATCATCTTGCCACCGCCTGATACCTGTTAAAACCCAGTTTGCCTCCAAGAACAGGTATTTATTCTTTTGCGTTCTGAACTTCAAAAGAAACTCTATTTTCCTTGTTTTCCACTGGATTAGTGATTAAATGTTATCGCTAAGATCATTCCCTGAGGTTTAAAACTGTGAATTGTTCCCTTGAAACTGCAATTGTGCTAATTTCCTTCATTTAAACTGAAATCACGACATTTCTGTGAAGAAAACCCAGAAACTGCCATTTTGAACACACAAGAACCAAAATGGGAGTTCCTGTAGCCTTGAATGATGCTCCATTTTGAACCTGGTTAAAACCTCACTCCCTTGTCCATTGGGGAATTGCTTGAAAAATCTACTTAGTTGTCCCCTGAAGAGGTGACCAGAAGATCACATCCTTGGATAAACAATCTTAATACTAGTCATAAGACTTTTTTACTCCAATATTGTTATCAAATCTATTCAAACAGAGGTTAGGAAGCATAACAGCTAAAGAGTATCAGTGGTTAAAGTGTATCAGGTAAAAGTCAGTGAAAGTTAAAATGAAGTTACAGAGCAGTCAAAGGTAAATAGTAAAAGTAAATACAGAAGGAAGTAAAATGGTAAAAAGAGATGAGAATACTTTCACCAATAGTGAGGTTTGTCTAAAGTGAAAGTAAAACAATCAAAAGAGCAAGAAAGTAAAAAGATGAAAAAACATAACAAGAAGGAACATTTTTGCAGAAATTGCATATTTTAGTCATAGTTTTTCAGAAACTATTGTGATCAATCCAAGATGAATTTTACAAAACTGAAGGAGGTTTATGTTCTTAAGAGGGTCATCTACGAAAACCTCTCTCACTTTTCTAACAGCCATTATGGTTTTGGAAATATTAAACAATGTTGGAAAGCACTTTTTGCAGAAAATTCCATTTTAAGTCATCATTTTGCAGAGAGGATTGTGGCCAATAAAAAAAACTTCATACACAACTGAAGGAGGTTGTTGTTCCTAAAAGAACTGTCTACAAAAACCTATCTCATTTTTTGTACAATGGTTTTATAATGAGAGATAAATGCGCATCTTTACAGGCCATTTTTCAGACTCTGTAAAACTCTGTTTTACACATATTTTGTTACAGAGACTATTATGCATATCTGGAGAGGAATTTTGGGAAAATGAAAGAGGTTTATCTCACCAACATAGTTATATACAATAACCTCTTTCACTTTTTACATATCTATTACGGATTGAGAAATAAAAATATATCATTGGACCCCAATTTTGCAGAATTGTTGGAGCAGAATGCACAAAGAAAGGAAGCAGTTAGTGACTTGGATGCCTCATCATCAACTAAGAGTTGGATCAAATTCAAATTCCCCTCTTTGTCATCACCTATCCATACAAAATAGTGCCAAATAGATGCATTAGTTTGAGTGTCCTTTAATTAAGTTCTATTTATGTAAAATAGTTGGAGAGATTTGTGAACCAATTTTGATATTTGTTTGAAGATATTTTAGTTTAGAATTTGTATAAATACTCCACTCATGGAAGCATTTGGGGTGGATTCTATTACTTGGCTGTAGCATTGAGATTTTCGGAATAAAATCATTTTGGAGAAATTTATTCGTGGCTTACTGGATGACGATTTGAAGCTCAGGACCTTTTGCAGGATTCATGTGTTGAACTGCAGTTCAATAAGTCTTTCTACCCTTTGTCTTAAGTTTTATATCAGTTTATAATATCATCATGTCCATCTCTGAATAATTTACATAAAGGATTGAATCAGAATTTACTTAATTGTACTCTGATTTCAGATGTGATTGTTCTTAATGCTTTCCTCTAAATTGGTTATAAGCATGAATTCTTAAATGCTCTTGCTTTGCTAATTTAAACATTGTTGATTACTATAATAAAGAATTCTTCATTGCTCTTTGTTTGTAGTCATCTCATTTTCTTTCTTTTGAACATGGTGAAAGATTCTTAGCTGCCTTTCATCCCTTCAAAATCATCCCATCCACTTTAAATTTTAAGGATTGTTCTCTGTCTAGCTATCTTGCCCTATAAAGCCATCTTGTGTGTAGAATAGAAATCCAGTAAAGCCATCCTTTGACTCCATAGCCCAATGGACTGAAAACTTTCAACCTTGCCCTTAGTTTGTGGATTCCACCATTTTTAAACAAACTCTTGGATCTATAGCTAGCCTAAAACCTTCTAAGAACAAAGATAAATCATAAAGAGAGAGCCCTCTCTGGATGCAGATTGGCTAGATTCTGCATCTGAAGGTTGGTTTGTGGTTACCTCAGGTATACTTTCCTTTTCTTACAACTTCAAGGAAAACCTGAGTGATAACAGGACCATGCTTCGAGCACCTTGGTAATTCCAGGGCAATCTCGAAGAAGATGGTCTCCCGTGCACAACATGCAAGGGAATTTGAATTTCCATGGAGGGTTGGAAGGTTTATCAATGGAAGACTTCTTAGGCGCAATAGCCGCAGAGCTAGCCTCTCCTTTATTAGAATTCTTCTTCTTTGTCTTCTTCTTCTTCTTCTTAGCCACCTGGTTACTCGAATCCAGAATTTCACTAGGTGAAGTAGAAGAGGAGGACGCAGAAACAGGTCAAGAAGGGGAGAGGTCCACCTTAAAATCAACATGATGTTGTCCAGGCGAAGGAACTGATTGAACAGTAGGTGGGACGTTCGAGACCGCCAAGGTTGAAAACAACCAAACAGGCAACCCAACAGTTAACCCAGGAAGGGACAATGTTGCAATATAAGGAGCACCAACATTTTGAGATACAGTAACAGGAGATTCCCATCGGAGGGGATTCCTTGGTTGGTGAACTCCGGAAAAGTTGCCATCAACAACTCAAAACCGCACATGGGTTAAAAACCAAGGCACACAATCAAACGGCCAACAAGCAAACTCTAAAGGGCATGTGATCGCAGGTGATTTATTTTACCACATTGAAACTTACAAACTTCGTCGTTTCATGTTGTAAGAGTCGAGAAAAATATTAAAGGTGACTCTATCTCTTTCAGTTTTGAAGCAAGTGTGAAAGGACAAGCGCTTGATGATCTTTTCAAATTTAAGGAGTCAAAAAAGATCAAAATGACTACTCTGGAATTCTAGGCAAAGGGTGTACCAAATAACCGTGAACTGCAATATACACCTTGGTTTCAAAATGAAGGAGAAATCAACCAAGGACTTAACGTACCTGCAGGCAATCTCCCTGAATGCTGTGTCCGGTGTATCACGGGTACAGGGCGGCAGACTCAGCTTCCTATGGATAAAGGATAGAAACCTAGTGGGGTCTCCCATTATATACGCGACGGTACGGGGAGCACAAGTCCGTACTAGTGATGTCTAAGGCCAAGAGGCGAACGACAGCTACTAGGTTTAAAGACGTCAGAACACGTCTCTAGCCTAGACCTCTAAATATTTCGTTAATGTTTCAATGCTGCCTTAGTGTAAATTGAATAAATTTTAACGTTAATCTTCAATTATGTTTCAGTTTTCAGGCCCTAGCGAGTGTCATATGACAATATTCTATATGAGAAAAGAAAAATTTTCAATTCGATGAATGCTATCTAGTTAAGGGAAGAGCTTCAAACAATGATGCAACAAACAACAACACTGTAAACGAAAATTTTCAAAACTAGATGACTTTCACTATCCAAAAGTAATTTCAAACATTCAACGATGTGAATAATGCAATGTAATATATGCAAAATCCTCTTTTTTTTCTAAAACTTTGCAATTGTAATCTATGCACAATTTCCTTTTCCTTTTCAAATTATAAGAATGCACTCAATGCATTTTTCGATGAAATGAGAATATAATTAATGCATGCTTTTAATAAAAGAGAATGAAATCAAAGCGCTTTCTAGCTTTCAATCATTAAACAATGTAATCTAAGTTCAACGATGGATCTCAAAAAATACTTTTCAATGCAATGTGATCTAATGCATTTTAACGAAAAAAAAACTATGAGGCAAAAACTAAAAGAATGCAAATCTCCTTAATGAAGGATGAATGCAAAAGAGATGTAAAAAAACACTAAGAATGCAATCGTTGTTTCAAAAACTTTGTCACAAAATCCCTCAAAAGGCGACAAGACATATGAGGTCAAACACAAAGAGGACTTCCAAAGAAAGAGATGAAAACAAGGCATTCATTCCCTTTTACATCAAACAATCATGGAAATAAGACATTTCAAACAATGAGCAATTTAATATATGCTCATACAGTGAAAATACCGGAAGGGAAAGACACATTGGTGAAGGATTTAGGGAAAAAATCTCAATTTTCAGACACCCTGAAATCCCCACCGGAGTCGCCAATTTGTTGTAGAGGTAAATCCCCTCTGGGGACAGAGGCGATCCCTACTAGCCTAGAGCGGGTCTAGCAACAATCGTAACACGCTATGGTGTAGGTCCCTAATTGCAATAAACCAACTTGCGAAGAAGGCTTACCTCGAATCCAACGTTGTTGTTTGTAGAGAAGGCAGCGCTCCCGTTCCTTTGCTCTGGCAGATCACAATCCTCATGCTCGTCACGATTGAACACCTGCACACACAAGAAACACAACAAACACAAGCATAAAATCCAATATATACAATTATGCGTCAGTCATAGATGACAAAACTCATGATCATAATGAACAAAACGAGTGGAACCATAACCAATAGTTGCTTATTATTAAATCATACAAAGGAAAATACAACCTGGCTCTGACGCTGAAATATTCCTTCGGCGGGTCGTCAGCGGAATACGTCTTGGTAAAGCTTGTTGGGAATGGGGACAAGCCTCTCTCTTCGATCGTCAATATCCTTGCTATTGACTTGACACTATGTGGACTATTGCAACATTCTTTAGGCTATGAAGGCTCTTGGATATTAGCTTGCAAAGGAAAATGGCAAGCTTATATAGATGGAGGAAGGGGAGTTGGGATCCCTACAATCATGGGATTGGCCATATCCTCAAGGAAGCTTCCATGAGAGGTGGAAAACTACTTCCTCTACATGGAAATCCAGAGCCAACCTCCCAACTCAAATTAGAGACCAGTTTAGGAATTGGTTGGGGTCAATCTTTCGCCATTTATTTTAAAAAAAAACTCCTTATTAAGCCTGGCACAGGTGCGGCTCTGAGACAGAGTGCTGATTGGCGCGACCTCTTTGGAGGATTTGCCCCCTTGGCGCGAGGGCTAAATTGTGTACCCGCACCAATGCAAAAAAGGATATTTTTAGGGTTTTTCACAAGCAGTTGTCTTCAGGGCAATGAAAGTACATGTTTAGGGGAATGCCATGAAATTTTTTTCAAGTTATGTCACTGCTCACAGGTCACGGAAAGATCCCTCCAATGTGCGGGACGGGGAATTGCAGGGATAGTGACAAATTGCTATGTAACAGATTCCATCTAAAGCATGAGGCCCGAAAGAGAGAGAGGGGTGAAATGCTTTACGAGAACGTGTCCAACTGAAAACACCGCTTTCGGAAAACCTGCGTAGAGAAGTACAACTGATATCTCAAATACATGATATATATGTGGTATGGGCGCAACAATCCATAACAGAGTATACAATAATTCAGATCCAAGGTATGGGCGCAGCCATCTAGTGAGGATCGAAAAATAGACTCAGGTATGGTGACAACCATCTCATGAGTGAGTCATGTAACTAATCATAATAACCCACAAAATCTCATCCTGGATTACAACAAAAAAAATCTAGGGTCTTGAGCTCCATCTCGACCCGAACAAAGTACAAGTTCAAGCATGCGGATATGTGAGCTGAAGTCGAACATGCAAGAACATCGTCTGATTACCAGCAAATGACGAAAGTTGTTAACAGACGCGAGAGGTACCCCCATTAATGACAATGGTCCTCAAGGTACTATAGGTACAATCTACGGCATGTGAATCAGTGAGCTGGAGTCGAACACCCATAGAATCACTCGATCAGAGGCCAATGATGAAAACCTCACGTCGAACGTGGAGAACCTGCCATTGAGGCAGTAGGCTCCAAGGTACCAGAAGGGAGTCTCTAGATCAGCTTCCTAGATAATGAGCTGAAGTGGACAGGAAGTGACCTTGATCGAAGGTGGGCCATAGTGTTTCTCACATCATCAACATGAGACAAAGGAACATAATGTCTTTGTGAATCATGATCAGATGAGAATCAGAGGAAGGTTAAAATTTGTAGAGGTCAACTTCTCTTGAACATATTGGTAGCACAACAGTGGATTTGGCAGTATTTGACATCAAAAGGTCAAAGGTCATGATGACGAGGCAAAGAACAGATGAGAGGTCAAAAGGGATCACCCAAACCCACGGAGGCAAGTGAAAAACGAGATGAGATGTCCCCAACCCGACATGAATGCAGACAAGTGCGATGTTCAAGAGCGACATACTGCCGACACGACAATGATGCTAGTTCCATTTTCCCTGCCATTTCTGGCGAGTACCTCTTTATTTTTACACAAGCTTGAAGAGGGTACCATATGCTTGCTATATAAGTCCATCCTAGTACATTTTATGAGCCTTAGGAAGGAGGAACTCGAATATCATCATTACGACTGAATCCAATGTCATCAGGGTTTAACGAGTCTAACAAAGGAAGAACTCAACGTCTTTTCATGTTTAGAGAGTTTGAAAAGACATCAGAAAAGTAAACTCCAACGGTCCCTTTTCGTAAATAGTTCCTCAGATTCGAAAAGGTAGAAAACTATGTCTGAGAAAACCTCCTAGTCGTGATAGGCTAGGGTATTCCTTTTTTCTAAGTAATCTATCCCAGCCTGAAAAAGGGGTAAACGTATACTGAGTAGATGTCGTTTTGTGACCACTTTAACGAGATTGAAACGACAAGGGACTTGGCAATATTTTCATGTTTAGAGAGTCAGAAAAGAGCTGAAAGATGACTCCTCCTGAAGGAACGAGTGGTATAAAGGGTAGCAACTGGTTCCGGTAATGGTGGAACTGCTCAAAACAAGTAAAGGTTAAGAGGCAGGCTAACAAGACCACTCATCGCGGCGGTTCCTCAGGAACGGGTAAAACAACCAAGTGAAGGCATATGATCGGCCAAGCAGATAATGACGATGGAGTGAGAAAACCAAGGCTCATCTAGCAAAAATAGGCTGATAAAATGGAAATCACAAGAGGTAAAATGGGAGAGGTTTCATTTTTACACAAGCTTGAAATCAAGAAACTTTGCTTGAAGTTGGTTTCATTTTTACACAAGCTTGACACAAAGATAAACTATGCTTGAAACCGGTTTCATTTTTACACAAGCTTGAAACAGAAACAAACTATGCTTGAAAAATTTTGCATGCCCCCAGCATGGTGACTCAATTCGAGGTACGTTCCCCCCAAGCTTCAATCCATATGAAAGGCAGATGGAGTGAAGGTTCAAGTTACGAGATCAAGAGGAAGACTCGACTGGGATTTTACGAGAACTTATCAAAGACTCGAATTGAACAGGAAAGTGTTTCATTATTTTAACGAGGTTGACACATTAAAAGAACTATCCTCGGACACCCTTGTTTCATGGTTTAAGGAGCTTGACACAAGCAGATGAACCATGCTCCGACCAGCTTGTTTCATTTTTTAAGGAGCTTGACACAAGAAAACGAACTCTGCTCCAAAGAGCTTTTTTCATTTTTTAAGGAGCTTGACACAAGAAAAACTAACTTTGCTCCAACGACCTTGTTTCATTTTTTAGGGAGCTTGACACAAGACAAGGAACTGTGCTCGGACAACCTTGTTTCATTTTTTAAAGAGCTTGACACAAGACAAGGAACTCTACTCCAACAACCTTGTTTCATTTTTTAAGGAGCTTCACACAAGAAAAGAACCATGCTCCGATGACCTGGTTTCATTTTTTAAGGAGCTTGACACAGGAAAAGAACCATGCTCCGACTGACTTCATCATAATGAACAAGAAGTCATCGCTTCCAAGAGCTCCACTCCCGATGGAAGGAAAACATCCTGGATGTCAAGACCAAATGCCCCCAGCACCTGATGCACCACGGAACTATCACTAAGTACAGGGACGGGGTAGGTAGCCACATAGTTGACCTGCGGTGGGGCAGATACAACGGGTGGATAAAAGCTAGGTAGGGATGATGGCGGGCCAGATGCCACATCAGGACCAAAGAAAGAAAGCTGATCAATGGTAATGATCCGTCCTTCTTATGGAAAACAGACCACACGAAAGAGGGAGGAGACAAGTGCTCCCATGCAATAGGTGTAATCGTGCCCCAAGAGAAGATTGAAATCCAAGGGGCTAGGAACAACCATCACGTCCATCTGGACAGTTTTACCTCCCAAAGTAACAGGTAACCTTGGAAGGATCCCTAATGGTTGAATAGTTCTTCTCTTAAATGCCAACAGATTCTGCGTAACAGGCGCAAGCGGCAACGAACCAAAATCTTGCCAGGTAGGCGAGGATAAAATACTAACAGACGCGCCTTCATCTATAATGGTGCTAGGTATGACCAGACCAAAAGCCTGTACTGTGATCTCGAAAGGCACATAAGACGAAAGGCGGTATCCTAAAAATCGATTCCAATCAAAGGAAGTGATCAAAATACTCGAAGGGGCTACCATCAAACCGAGATGGTCTTCCCCTGGTGTTACAGAAGAAGAAGGAGCATCCTCTACGACCTCCACCTTGAAGGCAGGAGGAGTATCCTTTGGGACCTCCATCATGGGAGGCGGAGGAGCAGCTTCTTGAGGTATAGGGATAGGAGAATCTTTCTCCAAGTCCGAAGAATCTAAAGAAACAAGAAGAACCTGAGGGATGTGAGATCCACTCTCAACGGAAAAGTCCTGGTGCACCGCTGATGGGGCTAGCTCAACCGATCCCATGACCAATGGTTGGTCGGGGATGGATTCCTGAATTTGAATTTTCGAGTGAGCGTGATTGACCAAGGATTATTCTTGACCAATCGTAGGATCAACTGGTGGAGGACTCAAAGAAAGCTGATTATAACTAGCTGGAAGGCATGGCGCAGAAACAGCCGAGTTGTCCAAAACTCGCTTGGCTTCATCCATATAAGGACAAAGGTGAATGGCATGGTGCCCTTCACATAACTTACAGGGATTGGAAAGCTTACCCTGCTTCTTAGGAGCCTTACCAACACCAGTTGAAGATGTGCCCCCAACTTGACTCCTGGAAGCCAAAGGCAATGGCTGACGACCATTGGACCATGCTTCGAGCACATTGATAATGCCAGGGCAATCTCCCATGCACAACATGCAAGATAATTTGACTTTCCGTGGAGGGTTGGAAGGTTTATCAATGGAAGACTTCTTAGGCATAATAGCCACAGAGCTAGCCTCTCCTTTATCGGACTTCTTCTTCTTCTTCTTCTTAGCCACCCGGTTACTCAAATCCAGACTTTCACTAGGCAAAGTAGAAGAGGAGGACACATAAACAGGTGAAGAAGGGGAGAGGTCCACCTTAGAATTAACATGATGCTGTCGAGGCGGAGGAACTGATTGAACAGTAGGCGGGACATTCGGGACCACCGAGGTTGAAAACAACCAAACAAGCAACCCAACAGTTAACCTAGGAAGGGACAATGTCGCCATATAAGGAGCACCAACATTTCCAAAAGGATGAAAATGACCAGGATTCCCATCAGAGGGGATTCCTTGGTTGGTGAACTCTGGAAAAGTTACCATCAACAACTCAAAACCGCACACGGGCTAAAAATCAAGGCACACAAACAAACGGCCAACAAGAAAACTCTAAAAGGGCATGTGATCGCGGGTGATTTATTTTACCACATTGAAATTTGGAAACTTCACCGTTTCATGTTTTAAGAGTCGAGAAACAGATGAAAGGTGACTCTATCTCTTTCTGTTTTGAAGCAAGCATTAAAGGACAAGCGCTTGATGATTTTTTCAAATTTAAGGAGTCAGAACAGATCAAAATTACTACTCTGGAATTCTAGGAAAAGGGTGTACCAAATAACCGTGAACTGCAATATACACCTTGGTTTCAAAATGAAGGAGAAATCAACAAAGGACTTAACGTACGTGCAGGCAATATCCCCGAATGTTGTGTCCGGTGTATCACCGGAATAGGGGGACAGACTCAGCTTCCTATGGATAAAGAATAGAAACCTAGTGGGGTCTCCCTTTATAGACGCGACGGTATGAGGAGCACAAGTCCATACTAGTGCTATCTAAGGCCAAGAGGCGAACGACATCTACTAGGTTTAAAGACGCCAGAACAGGTCTCTAGGCTAGACCTCTAAATATTTCGTTAATGTTTCAATGCCGCCTTAGTGCAAATTGAATGAATTTTAACGTTAATCTTCAATTATGTTTCAGTTTTTAGGCCCTAGCGAGTGTCTTATGACAATCTTCTATATGTAGCTATATGAGAAAATAAAACTTTTCAATTCAATGAATGCTATCTAGTTAAGGGAAGAGCTTCAAACAATGATGCAACAAAAAACAACACTGTAAATGAAAATTTTCAAAACTAGATGACTTTCACTATCCAAAAGTAATTTCAAACATTCAACGATGTGAATAATGCTATGTAATCTATGCAAAATCCTCTTTTTTTTCGAAAACAATGCAATTGTAATCTATGCACAATTTCCTTTTCCTTTTCAAATTATAAGAATGCACTCAATGCATTTTTCGATGAAATGAGAATCTACTTAATGCATGCTTTTAATAAAAGAGAATGCAATCAAAGTGATTTCTAGCTTTCAATCATTAAACGATGTAATCTAAGTTCAATGATGGATCTCAAAAAATACTTTTCAATGCAATGCGATCTAATGCATTTTAACGAAAAAAAAACTATGAGGCGAAAACTAAAAGAACGCAAATCTCCTTAATGAAGGATGAATGCAAAAGAGATGTAAACAAACACTAAGTATGCAATCATTGTTTCAAACACTTTGTCACAAAATCCCTCAAAAGGAGACAAGACATATGAGGTCAAACACAAAGAGGACTTCCAAAGCAAGAGCTCAAAACAAGGCATTCATTCCCTTTTACATCAAACAATGATGGAAATAAGACATTTCAAACAATGAGCAATGTAATCTATGCTCATACAGTGAAAAGGCCGGAAGGGAAAGACACACTGGTGAAGGATTTAGGGAAAAAATCTCAATTTTCAGACAACCTGAAATCCCCAGCAGAGTCAACAATTTTTTGTAGAGGTAAATCCCCTCTGCGGACAGAGGCGATCCCTACTAGCCTAGAACAGGTCTAGCAACAATCGTAACATGCTATGGTGCAGGTCCCTAATTGCAATAAACCAACTTGCAAAGAAGACTTACCTCGAATCCAACGCTGTTGTTTGTAGAGAAGGTAGCGCTCCCGTTCCTTTGCTCCGGCAGATCACAATCCTCACGCTCGTCGCGATCGAACACCTGCACAAGCAAGAAACACAACAAACACAAGCGTAAAATCCAATATATACAATTCTGCGTCAGTCAGAGAGGACACAACTCATGATCATAATGAACAAAACGAGTGGAACCATAACCAATAGTCGCTTATCATTAATTCAAACAAAGGAAAATACAACCTGGCTCTGACGCTGAAATTTTCCTTCAGCGTGTTGTCAGCGGAATACGTCTCGGTAAAGCATGTCGGGAATGGGGACAAGCCTCTCTCTTCAATTGTCAATCTCCTTGCTATTGAATTAACACTATGAGGACTATTGCAGCATTCTTTAGGTTATGAAGGCTCTTGGAGATTAGCTTGCAAAGGAAAATGGAAAGCTTATATAGATGGAGGAACGGGAGTTGGGATCCCTAAAATTGTGGGATTGGCCCTATCCTCAAAGAAGCTTCCATGAGAGGTGGAAAACTACTTCCTCGACATGGAAATCCAGAGCCAACCTCCCAAATCAAATTAGAGACCAGTTTAGGAATTGGTTGGGGTCAATCTTCCGCCATTTATTTTTAAAAAACACTCCTTACTAAGCCTGGCGCAAGTGCGGTTATGAGACAGAGTGGCAGTTGGCGCACCCTCTTTGGAGGATTTGCCCCCTTAGTGCGAGGGCTGAACTGTGTACCCGTGCCAATGCAAAAAAGGATATTTTTAAGTTTTTTCATAACGAGTTGTCTTCAGGGCAATGAAAATAAATGTTCAGGGGAATGCCATGAAAGTGTTTTCAAGTTATGTCACTGCTCATAGGTCACAGAAAGAGCCCTCCAATGTGCGGGATGGTGACAGATTTCTGTGTAATGGATGCCCCCTAAAGCATGAGGCCTGCAAGAGAGAGAGGGGTGAAATTCTTTACGAGAACGTGTCCAACTGAAAACACCACCATCGGAAAACCTGCGTAGAGAAGTACAACTGATATCTCAAATACATGATATATATGTGGTATGGGCGCAGCCATCCATAACGTATTATACAATAATTCAGATGTAGGGTATGGGCGCAGCCATCTAGTGAGGATCGAAAAATAGACTCAGGTATGGTCGCAGCCATCCAATCAGCGAGTCATGTAACTAATCATAGTAATCCACAAAATCTCAGCCTGGATTCCAACAGACAAAATCCAGGGTCTTGCACTCCATCTCGAACCGAACAAAGTACAAGTTCAAGCATGCGAATATGTGAGCTGAAGTCGAACATGCAAGAGCATCGTCTGATTACCAGCCAATGATGAAAGCTGTTAACAGACGCGAGAGGTACCACCATTAATGAAAATGGTCCTCAAGGTACTATATGTACAATCTACGACATGTGAATCAGTGAGCTAGCGTCGAACACCCGTAGAATCACTCGATCAGAGGCCAATGATGAAAACCTCATGTCGAACGTGAAGAACCTGCCATTGAGGCATGCAGGTTCCAAGGTTCCTGGATAATGAGCTAAAGTGGACAGGAAGTGACCTTGATCGAAGGTGGGCCATAGTGTTTCCCACATCATCAACACGAGAAAAAGGAACATAATGTCTTTGTGAATCATGATCAGTTGAGAATTAGAGGTAGGTTGAAATTTGCAGAGGTCAACTTCTCTTGAACATATTGGCGGCACAATAGTGGATTTGGCCGTATTTGACATCAAAAGATCAAATGTCATGATGAAGAGGCAAATAATAGATGAGAGGTCAAAAGGGATCACCCAAACCCATGGAGGCAAGTGAAAAATGAGATGAGATGTCCCCAACCCGACATGAATGCAGAAAAGTGCCATGTTCAAGAGCGACATACTGCCGACACGACAATGATGCTGGTTCCATTTTCCCCACCATTTCTGGCGAGTACCTCTTTATTTTTACACAAGCTTGAAGAGGGTACCATATGCTTGCTATATAAGTCTATCCTAGTACATTTTACGAGCCCTAGGAAGGAGGAACTCGAATATCGTCATTACGACTGAATCCAATGTCATCAGGGTTTAACGAGTCTGACAAAGGAAGAACTCAACGTCTTTTCATGTTTAGAGAGTTTGAAAAGACAACAAAAAAGTAAACTATAATGGTCCCTTTTTGTAAATAGTTCCTCAGATTCGAAAAGGTAGAAAACTATGTCTGAGAAAACCTCCTAGTCCCGATAGGCTAGGGTATTTCTTTTCCGTAGGTAATCTATCCCAGCCCAAAAAAGGGGTAAACGTATATTGGGTAGATGTCGTTTCGTGACCACTTTAACGAGATCGAAACAACAAGGGACTTGGCAATCTTTTCATGTTTAGAGAGTCAGAAAAGAGCTGAAATATGACTCCTCCTAAAGCAACGAGTGGTATAAAGGGTAGCAACTGGTTCCAGTAATGGTGGAGCTACTCAAAAAAAGTAAAGGCTAAGAGGTTGGCTAAAAGACCACTCATCACAGCGGTTCCTCAGTAATGGGTAAAACAACCAAGTGAAGGCATATGATCGGCCAAGCAGATAATGACGATGGAGTGAGAAAACCAAGGCTCATCTGGAAAAAACAGGCTGATAAAATGGAAATCACAAGAGGTAAAATGGGAGAGGTTTCATTTTTACACAAGCTTGAAATCAAGAAACTTTGCTTGAAGTTGGTTTCATTTTTACACAAGCTTGAAACAAAGATAAACTATTCTTGAAACTGGTTTCATTTTTGCACAAGCTTGAAACGGAAACAAAATATGCTTGAAAAATTTCGCATGCCCCCAGCATGGTGACTCAATTCTAGGTACATGCCCCCCAATCTTCAATCCATATGAAAGGCAGATGGAGTGAACGTTCAAGTTACGAGATCAAGAGGAAGACTCGACTGGGATTTTACGAGAACTTATCAAAGACTCGAATTGAATAGGAAAGTGTTTCATTATTTTAACGAGGTTGACACATTAAAAGAACTATCCTCGGACACCCTTGTTTCATGGTTTAAGGAGCTTGCCACAAGCAGATGAACCATGCTCCGACCAGCTTGTTTCATTTTTCAAGGAGCTTGACACAAGAAAACGAACTCTACTCCAAAGAGCTTGTTTCATTTTTTAAGGAGCTTGACACAAGAAAAACGAACTCTTCTCCAAGGACCTTGTTTCATTTTTTAGGGAGCTTTACACAAGACAAGGAACTGTGCTCGGACAACCTTGTTTCATTTTTTAAGGAGCTTGACACAAGACAAGGAACTCTACTCCAACAACCTTGTTTCATTTTTTATGGAGCTTGACACAAGAAAAGAACCATGCTCCGATGACCTGGTTTCATTTTTTAAGGAGCTTGACACATGAAAAGAACCATGCTCTGACTAAATTCATCATAATGACCAAGAAGTCATCGCTTCCAAGAGTTCCACTCCTGATGGAAGGAAAACATCCTGGAAGTCAGGACCCAATGCCCCCAACACCTGATGCACCACGACACTATCACTAAGTACATGCATGGGGTAGGTAGCCACATAGTTGACCGGCGGTGGGGCAGATACAACGGGTGGATAAAAGCCAGGTAGGGATGATGGCGGGCTAGATGCCACATAAGGACCAAAGAACAAAAGCTGATCAATGGTCACGATCTGTCCTTCATGTGGAAAACAGACCACACGAAAGAGGGAGGACACAAGTGCTCCCATGCAATAGGTGTAATCGTGCCCCAAGAGAAGATTGAAATCCAAGGGGCCGGGAACAACCATCACGTCCATCTAGACAATTTTACCTCCCAAAGTAACAGGTAACCTTGGAAGGATCCCTAACGGTTGACTAGTTCTTCTCTTAAATGCCAACAGATTCCGCGTAACAGGCACAAGCGGCGGCGAACTGAAAGCTTTCCAGGTAGTCGAGGATAAAATACTAATAGACGTGCCTTCATCTATAATGGTGCTAGGTATGACCAGACCAAAAGCCTGTACTGTGATCTCGAAAGGCACATAAGACGGAAGGCGGTATCCTGAAATTCGATTCTAATCAAAGGAAGCAACCAAACTACTCGAAGGGGCTACCATCGAATCGAGATGGTCTTCCCCTAATGTTACAAAAGAAGAAGGAGCATCCTCTATGACCTCCATCTTGAAGGCAAGAGGAGTATCCTTTGGGACCTGCATCATGGGAGGTGGAGGAGCAACTTCTTGAGGTATAGGGATAGGAGAATCTTTCTCCAAGTTCGAAGAATCTGAAGAAACAAGAAGAACCTGAGGGATGTGAGATCCACTCTCAACGGAAAAGTCCTGGTGCACCGCTGATGGGGCCAGCTCAACAAATCCAATGACCAATGGTTGGTCGGGGATGTATTCCTGAATTTGACTTTCTGAGTGAGTGGGATTGAACAAGGATGATTCTTGACCAATCGTAGGATCAGCTGGTGGAGGATTCAAAGAAAGCCGATTATAACTAGCTGGAAGGCATGGCGTAGAAACAGCCGAGTTGTCCAGAACTTGCTTGGCTTCATCCATATATGGACAAGGTGAATGGCATGGTGCCCTTCACATATCTTACAGGGATTGGAAAGATTACCCTACTTCTTAGGAGCCTTACCAACACCAGTTGAAGACGTGCTACCAACTTGACTCCCGGAAGCCAAAGGCAATGGCAGACGACCATTGGACCACGCTTCGAGCACCTTGGTAATGCCAGGGAAATCTTGAAGAAGATGGTCTCCCGTGCACAACATGCAAGAGAATTTGATTTTCCGTGGAGGGTTGGAAGGTTTATCAATGGAAGACTTCTTAGGTGCAATAGCTGCAGAGCTAGCCTCTCCTTTATCGGACTTCTTCTTCTTTGTCTTCTTCTTCTTCTTCTTAGCCACCCAGTTACTCGAATCCAGACTTTCACTAGGCGAAGTAGAAGAGGAGGACGCAGAAACAGGCGAAGAAGGGGAGAGGTCCACCTTAGAATCAACATGATGTTGTCCAGGCGGAGGAACTAATTGAACAGTAGGTGGGACATTCGGGACCACCGAGGTTGAAAAAAACCAAACAGGCAACCCAACAGTTAACACAGGAAGGGACACTGTTGCCATATAAGGAGCACCAACATTTCCAAAAGGATGAAAATGACGAGGATTCCCATCGGAGGGGATTCCTTGGTTGGTGAACTCTGGAAAAGTTGCCATCAACAACTCAAAACCGCACACGGGCTAAAAACCAAGGCACACAATCAAACGACCAACAAGCAAACTCTAAAAGGGCATGGCGGGTGATTTATTTTACCACATTGAAACTTAGAAACTTCACCGTTTCATGTTTTAAGAGTCGAGAAACAGATGAAAGGTGACTCTATCTCTTTCACTTTTGAAGCAAGCGTAAACGGACAAGCGCTTGATGATCTTTTCAAATTTAAGGAGTTAGAAAAGATCAAAATGACTACTCTGGAATTCTAGGCAAAGGGTGTACCAAATAACCGTGAACTGCAATATACACCTTGGTTTCAAAATGAAGGAGAAATCAACCAAGGACTTAACGTACGTGCAGGCAATCTCCCTGAATGCTGTGTCCGGTGTATCATGGGTACAGGGCGGCAGACTCAGCTTCCTATGGATAAAGGATAGAAACCTAGTGGGGTCTCCCTTTATATATGCGACGGTACGAGGAGCACAAGTTCGTACTAGTGCTGTCTAAGGCCAAGAGGCAAATGACAGCTACTAGGTTTAAAGATGCCGGAACACGTCTCTAGCCTAGACCTCTAAATATTTCGTTAATGTTTCAATGCTACCTTAGTGTAAATTGAATGAATTTTAACGTTAATCTTCAATTATGTTTCAGTTTTTAGGCCCTAGCGAGTGTCATATGACAATCTTCTATATGCAGCTATGTGAGAAAAGAAAAATTTTCAATTCGTTGAATGCTATCTAGTTAAGGGAAGAGCTTCAAACAATGATGCAACAAACAACAACACTGTAAACGAAATTTTTCAAAACTAGATGACTTTCACTATTTAAAAGTAATTTCAAACATTCAACGATGCGAATAATGCAATGTAATCTATCCAAAATCCTCTTTTTTTTTGAAAACTATGCAATTGTAATCTATGCACAATTTCCTTTTCCTTTTCAAATTATAAGAATGCACTCAATGCATTTTTCAATGAAATGAGAAACTTAATGCATGCTTTTAATAAAAGAGAATGCAATCAAAGCGATTTCTAGCTTTCAATCATTAAACAATGTAATCTAAGTTCAATGATGGATCTCAAAAAATACTTTTCAATGCAATGCGATCTAATGCATTTTAACGAAAAGCAAACTATGAGGCGAAAACTAAAAGAACACAAATCTCCTTAATGAAGGATGAATGCAAAAGAGATATAAACAAACACTAAGAATGCAATCGTTGTTTCAAACACTTTGTCATGAAATCCCTCAAAAGGCGACAAGACATATGAGGTCAAACACAAAGAGGACTTCCAAAGCAAGAGATCGAAACAAGGCATTCATTCCCTTTTACATCAAACAATGATGGAAATAAGACATTTCAAACAATGAGCAATGTAATCTATGCTCATACAGTGAAAAGACCGGAAGGGAAAGATACACTGGTGAAGGATTTAGGGAAAAAATCTCAATTTTCAGACACCTTGAAATCCCCACCGGAGTCGCCAATTTGTTGTAGAGGTAAATCCCCTCTGCGGACAGAGGCGATCCCTAATAGCCCAGAACGGGTCTAGCAACAATCATAACACGCTATGGTGCAGGTCCCTAATTGAAATAAACCAACTTACGAAGAAGGCTTACCTCGAATCCAACGCTGTTGTTTGTAGAGAAGGTAGCGCTCATGTTCCTTTGCTCCAGCAGATCACAATCATCACGCTCGTCGTGATCGAACACCTGCACACGCAAGAAACACAACAAACACAAGCGTAAAATCCAATATATACAATTATGCGTCAGTCAGAGAGGACACAACTCATGATCATAATGAACAAAACGAGTGGAACCATAACCAATAGTCGCTTATCATTAATTCATATAAAGGAAAATACAACCTAGCTCTGACGTTGAATTCTCCTTCGACGGGTTGCCAGCGGAATACGTCTCAGTAAAGCTTGTCAAGGATGGGGACAAGCCTCTCTCTTCTATCATCAATCTCCTTGCTATTGATTTGACACTATGAGGACTATTGCAGCATTCTTTAGGCTATGAAGGCTCTTAAAGATTAGCTTGTAGAGGAAAATGGCAAGCTTATATAGATGGAGGAAGGGGAGTTGGGATCCCTACAATCATGGGATTGGCCCTATCCTCAAGGAAGCTTCCATGAGAGGTGGAAAACTACTTCCTCTACATGGAAATCCAGAGCCAACCTCCCAAATCAAATTAGAGACCAGTTTAGGAATTGGTTGGGGTCAATCTTCCACCATTTATTTTTAAAAAACACTCCTTATTAAGCCTGGCACAGGTGCGGCTCTGAGATAGAGCGGTAATTGGTGCGCCCTCTTTGGAGTATTTTCCCCCTTGGCGCGAGGGCTGAACTGTGTACCCGCGCCAATGCAAAAAGGCTATTTTTAGGGTTTTTCACAAGGGGTTGTGTTCAGGGAAATGAAAGTAAATGTTCAGGGGAATTCCATGAAAGTGTTTTCAAGTTATGTCAGTGCTCACAGGTCACGGAAAGAGCCGTCCAATGTGTGGGACGGGGAATTGCAGGGATGGTGACAAATTGCTGTGTAACACTAGGTTTGATGGGTGATGGGTAAACCATTTCCTATTTGCAGGCACATTCACCGGATAGGGTTGGTCGAACAAACCAGCACCCTCATTATGGTGGTGAGGGTGATCGATTTTATGGGATGGAAACAATAAGCATGGGCCAGGCAAATTAGAGATGCTTGTGCATCCGAGTGCAGAAACCCTAATTTTGAAAATGCTAGTGCGGAGTTGCTCCTAAGTTTTGTCAAGGATATGAGGATCCGAATCTACGTTTAGTGGGGTTTGAAATTCCTCACCATCTTGAAAAAACTCTGGACCTTTGGGCAGGGGGCTTCCCAACTTTGATTGTTCGGCGAGATCAACAGGAAAACTGTTGTGATCGTGAATTGTAGTGATTGGAAAGATGTTAGTGGGCTATATATCAGTTCCGCCAAATGTTTGCGCACTGGCAGATTGATGATCCAATGTATCAAATTCTTTAGATTTTCCAGGATGGGGTGAATTTACCAGAAGGTTTTCAGGCAGTTGGGGGATTTGCCCAAAATCACATGTTTGTGCCTGATTGTAACTGGTACTGGCTGGGCAACAACTAGAAATATTAGAGACAATGGCCAGTGTTTTCTTACCAGTGAATAAATTGGGGTATATCGGTTGTTTCACACCAGCTGTTGGGGAACAGGAATATGTGCTTAGGGAAACCTCACCAGAATGAAAAATCTGCCCAGATGAAATGATATCCGACGTGGTTATGCTGGGAGGAGCATGGTACTTGGGAATCGTTATTTCAGAAACCCTAATCTAAGAAACCCTAGTTGGAGTTGTTTGAGGGGCCTTGTTAGGATCAGAAGGACTAGGGGTAATGGCCGACAAAAGCGGAAGTGCTTTGATTCCCTAATAGGTACTTGGATCTTCATAAAGTGGATTATAGTCAATAGAGAGATACGAGTGACAGTCCTCAGCGGTATGATTGAACATGTTTTTAGATAAGCAGTGATCATTGGAACCATCGATTTGATCAAGTTGGGTACCTGGCATGTCAGGCTTCCCGGGAGTTCCCAACTAGGATGGATTAATAAAGAGTACATCTTGAGGTTGCCTAGACAAGAAATCGCTCCTATGACTGTCTAAAGATTCCGAGTGAGAAAGATCAGATCTAAAATATTCATCAATTTTGAACTGTGGTTGTGAAACACCATCTCCATGCTTATGATTGTCGCCAATACCAGTATAAGGAAATTTTGAATGTCTCGAAGAAATTACTGGTGTGCAGACTCGTGAAATAAATCGGTGAATAATGAACGAAAAGATTGAGCCGCAGGGGTATTAACGGTACAAGGCTTTTCAATACACATATCCGTGTCATTCAGAGAAAACAATGATCTGGCAGGCCTTGTAAGGGAATCAACTTAATCCGGGATAAGAGTCAATTCATAATCAATATGCGAATCAGATTTAGGACTGTGTGCAGGGAGACATCGGGTGGGCTGGAGGTAGGTTTCATGAACCTCGAGGGATGTTGGGTCCATCTGGTTTTCAAGCCTTGATTCGACAGGGTGTGTGAAAGATTCAAAGGTAGTACAATAGGCTTTAACCTCTTGCAAGTGTCTATCATTTCTCAGAACTTTTGAGGTCACAACTCCACTACCCGGAAACTCAGGAGGAGGAGCAAGAATATCACAAATAGCAATACTCTCCTTGGAGCTCTGAATGTGGTATAGACTCAGGGAGATGGACAAGGAAGCATTAGGGACACAGTTTGAAGAGCTGGCAACTTGTGGGTCATCATAGGGAACACTAGGATCAGGCTGGGTTGCTACTTGAAATTGTTCAAGGGAAATGAGGATCACATACTTGAACTGTTCACTTAACAATTTCCAATCAACATCCTTTTCAGAAAACTCAAAACAATAATGTACAAATCTGATAGAGAATTCATCTAGAGGTTCCTGAGGTTCCATTCTGATGTCACTTAACTTTATTAATACATTTTGAAAATCGTACCTATGAAAAGCTTGTTGTAATTCACTGGCGAGTTGTTCAAATGAATGGATGGAAGCTTTCGACAATGTGCAGCACCATTGCTTAGTGCGACCTTCGAGAGTGAGGAAGAAAAGAAAACAAATCAAACCTTCATTGTCAATTTTGTAGCACTCACAAAAGTCACAAAAATTTAAAAGGTGTTGGGTTATGGACACTCCATTTTCACCATTGAATTTTAGCTGGGACAAGTGATACATAATTTCATCAGGGATGAGCCATCGAGGCTCATAAAACTTAGACAAACATCTCGTGAGAATGATTTGGGAATGAGCCATTACAGATATGAGATTAACTGCAGGCTCTAAGGGCTCAGCTTGTCATCTGGCCCTCCTTCTAGCACCAATTCTGTTGACGGGAAAATCTATCCGGCCAATAGTAGGGGATCTCCCCGGTAAAAGGTTACACTTAGACCTTGAACCGTTTGGAGTAGGGATCCCGTCCGGGGTGTGGGTCCGGCTACCACTGATTTCTTCTTTCTTTGGGTCTTGTTTATACTCTATAAACCTGTGGATACACACTTAATCGAACGATACAAGACATATGATTGATGCAATAATGTACATAGAACACTACGCGTAGCAAGATGAAATAATAAATCATAAGTGCCGAAGGAAGTGTTGTTAACAACACATCATAAGGGTCATGCTTGTAAGTTGTTCTGACCACAAAAGAAACAATTCTTATGGCCAAAACACCCTTCACTTCCTGAAAGGTTTAAATGATAATACAAATGCTAATAAACAAAGTCATTAACATTCATTAAGAAAGCGAAATGAACACAATCACCATTAACATATATTCAGAAAACTGTCATGAAAATGTGATATGAATTAAAGATACAGTTCCATTAATCTAAAGATGTTTAGAAACTAAAAAATATAATACTCATAGTGCTCATACATATATCAACATCATATCCACAAAGGGATTTTGCAAAATTCTTATATTCATACTCCTAATTGTATAGTCTTGGTAATATAATGTTCTCGACTCGAGTCCCAAACAAAAGGTCCCCTTACAAGTTCCTGAAGGAAGTACTTATAGAGCCAAGCTCGCCCCTTGCGCTCCCTGAATTTTCCCATTCTCGAATATTGGGTTGCCTTGAAACCCAGTCTATTTTGCGAACTACGACCTGAACCACTGTTGTGACCTGCGACTTGACTAAATTTTGTGACTTGCGACCCTCAGCAATCTGCGACCTGCGACTTGAGGAAATCTACGACTTGCGACCTGAGGAAAATTGTGACCTACAACCTTCAACCTGAGGAAATTTGTGACTTGCAACCTTCCTTTTGGTGATCTTTGGATTTCATAGAAATATTCCTTATCCCACATCCTTTTCTTTGAAAAGGGCCCTCTTGCTTGTTGGGAAAACTTTGGCTCATCGTGCGGACCAACAACTTCCACCTGCAGTCACATATCTTAGGTTACATATCTTCATTGATTGAATAATAATGTTAGGGGCATATTTAATTAATTTTACAAGTGACAATGATAACTTTAGACCCCTGTGTGGTCAAATGTTGTGTCATTAAGTCATCAAAGAGAACGGCTTCTGTAGGCTCTCCCTATGCCTCTTTAATCACTGTACTTTATCCCCAACATTTTCCTCAGATTCTATCCAGCTGAAGCTATGCTTGGCATGAGGAAGCACTTCGCTCTTCCCATGCTCAGCTGTGTCTAGTTTGCTTAACTGTTAGAGCACACTCTTAGATAAGGAGTCGCAAACCATGTAAATTAAAGAATGGTATTGAACAATACTCTTTTGAACAAAGGCACATGCTCATCTTCAGACAACTAGTATCTCTTTGGTGGTGCTGTGGAAACAAAAGACTCCTCTCTCGAGACTGATTACCGAGAAAATTCTATATTGCCATGTAGGCAAAGTAGCACCATTTTCAACTATGGTCTTAAAACCATTGTAATGCTGCCATAAATAAACTTTGCTACTGTATATTTAAACCCACCATTATGAAATGAAGCCCATTGCACTAACATATGACTTTTGACTAACCATAGGCTCCACGTGAGTTAATGAAGGTTTCATGTGAATGTGCAACACCATTTAAACTAGTTTGGAAGACAGTGGATATCGTTCTTCATTTGTGTAAACTAGCCTGTTTCCGTGACCTGGCGACCTGGTTGCATGGTCGAGAGGTCGCACCTTGGATGACTTTACATGCTTTGCAACCTGGCGACTTGGTCACACGGTTGCACGGTCAGAGGATCACCTTTTGGATGACTTTGAAATTTTTTGCGACTTGGCGACCTGGTCGCACAGTCGCATGGTCGGGGGGTCACATAATTTGTAGTCTGCCTCGGTGAGTTGTTTCACGACCTTGCAACTTGGTGGAGGTCGCATGATCGGGAGATCGGATAATTTGTTGACTGCCTCGATGAGCTGTTTCGCGACCTTGCGACTTGGTAGAGGTCGCGTAGTCACAAAGGGATTGGGTCGCAGCCTTTGATGGATGAAAACATGGCTCCATAAGGTTGCAGAGCCACAACTCCCTACTTCTTCCCTTGGGTTGAAAACATAGTTGCGACGAGTCGCACCCTTCTCTCGACCAGCTGCAACTGGTGTTCCTCAGGCTACACTAGCTCTTCTAGGCATGGCCTTGTGTAATATTTGCTGTAGGTGCATTGGGTATTGAATATCATGTTGGACGCAACTCCCAGCATTGAGGTATGCACCAGGCGTCCACGGGAAGGCTGTGAAACCACTAAAAACCAGACTCGTAGCCGTGTTTTCCTTTAATGTGTTTAAATGCCCCGCACAAGAATGAACCGCATGCGATCATGATTTCTTGATGTGAAACCTTGCTGTTTCCACTTTTGCGGTTCCTGGCATTCATCGCAATCTTCTGTTCTGTGAAAACAGCCTGCACTCCGATGTTTCTGATTTTTACACCTCTACCCTCGAATACATATGTAACGGCTGATATTCGTGCACGTTTATTTAGGTTGCTTCGACCTCCATTGTGTTTGAAGATCTTGCAATCACAACTCTCTTCCATCTCTGGGACGCGATCTTTGTTTAGTTTATCTTACTCCTCTACTTTCGGCTCCTCATGGATGTAAAGAAATAATTCAGCGTTTCCGTTTAAACTTTCCTTAGCTAACTCCTTACAGCAAATGCCCACCCTTCAATGGATTGAGATGTGGTGCTAGTTGTTAGTGAGAGGGAAGCATTCCCTTTATCTCCGAAACCCAAATTTCTGCTGCAATTGAAATGAAAGCATTCCGATATAAGCATACACATGAGGCAAACCAACGCAGAGGATACAACCTTTCAATCAGCCAAATTGCACCAGACTATCTCCTTGTCCAGCGATATGTTATAGTCGCAACACAATCTATTTCACCCTTTATTGCACACAGACATATGCATCGACTCGCTACTTTTACTGTGCTTTGTCCTGGTGCAACACTCGATATACCTTAAAAAACGGCACATGCATACTAATCGAGTGGAAACCTTTAAGGAAAGCATGACACAACCACCATACTTTGCTCTCTTCTTGCCAAATAGATGCTTCATATTCGGCATTTTAATCCTTTTGAGGTGGGTCTGTCTTTATGGTGGCCATCATGATGGATGACGAATTTTCTGCAAGTGTTGTGATAATTTTCACTCAGAATGCATTTACCTCTTGCCCCTCTTGAAATCCTTCCATACCATATGTTAAACATTGGCCATGCATTGAAAAAAGGAATATACGTTGCACTCAAAACTTCTTTAAAGTCAAACGGACAATTTACACCTTCATGCAATAGCGACATAGCCCCATGTGCAATGGTTATGGCACCTTCGCACATTTTCAACACATGATTTTTTGTTATTTACATTCTCACTCCTTCCTTCCAAGTGCGCTGGCCGCCAATGGTCCTCACTGGGAAAATATAGAACCACGTGGATGCAAAACACCCTGGATGTTCCATACGTGGAGGGCAAGCTTGAAACAACATCTTTTGGAGAATTCTGATTATTTTGGTGGCCCTTGCGGAATAGATAGAGCCCAAACTATAATTAATCAAACATATGCCTCTCTTCCTCGTGATGTTATAAAAAAATGTCAAGACATTAATATGGACAGCGAAAGAATATTTCCGAGCTGCACCATTAACCTCTCAAGCATTTCTCATTTTTTTTTTTAAATCTGTTTATAGACCATATTCTGTCCCTTATCCTGGATGGGAGACCAAATTCTATCACAAAATCAGTCTCACCGAGAATTGTCAGTCGTTGCTTCTTGATTGGTTGAGAGTTTTATCATTAATCAGTTCACTATCATCTTTCCGCCTGGTAATGATCAATGAGTTCCACGATCAAAATCTTTTGGATAGAATATGTTTGCGTCTCCTTTAGCTTCAGGTTAGGAAAAAATATTTAGTGAAACCTCTTTCTTTATTGAAACTAAGGGGCCTTTCCACCATAGAATTTTACATCTGGTATATAGTTGAAATCTGGTGTAATTAAAAAACATATTTGGTATCGCTCCATGCAAAACCTCTAACATTTGTAGACAATTTGAAGGAATCCAAAACCCTTCGTGAAAATGGAGCAATACTTGGAAACCTGTTTAAAAATGCTCTAGCACCCCAGCTAGCATCAACACACTCCCCTTTGTTAATGTTTATACATCGTTCCATTAGCGGATCTTGTAAGGGCTTGCATATCTTCGAGATGGAATACTTGCGTTGCCTTCAAGTAGGATATCCACCCAAGGAGAACTTTTGTTTTCGCTATGGGTAAGGTCATGTGGAAAGTTGTCAAGGCCCTCAAGCATTATAACCCAACATGGCTAAACTTTCACATTGCCCATCCACTTCTGTCAGTTGCATCCTGACATTCTACACGAGAGCATTTTAAATGATTTTTTTTTTTTTACTTCATCAACAGGCTCAACTTGTTTGCTTGTCAAAGCTGGATTAATTTCCACATATCCTTGTTCTCTGCTTTAATGAGGTTTTCAATTGTAGCATTAATCCTCCTTCCTATATGGACAAGGTATGGAAGTGCCATGTTCTACAACTTCGCCTTTGTTGTTCTCAATTCAGCTTCCTTCTCCCAATGCGATGATAATACCATTTGGTATATTATCTGTGGGGTCGACTTGCATGCAACATTAATAATATCTATTAGTTCAGGTTACTTTTCAAAGAAATACCCCCCCTACATCATTTACATGCGACTATGAACTTAAGTGTAGTACCCAAACCAAAACACTTCAAGATCTATGGTGAAAGGGTTCCTAATGCACATACTTAATACACAGAAAAATTCCCGTTCGAGTGTATGCAAAACGATTCTCCCCACACATGGTGTGGCTCTGGCAAGAGCATATCATCATGAGGGTGAGAAAGTTCATGATGGGTTTGGAATAGGCCACGTGAACGTCGCTGACGACAATCCGGTTCAAAACCCTAATGGCTAGGCGAGGAGAGGGGGACCCGAAATTTTGAATATACCCAAAATTTTGGGTGTTGTTGTAGCAGCTACAACACAATGTAAGTAGACAAAAACCTATGGAGCACAATGGCCATATATATGATTTATTGTGGGTGGTTTTTGATGTAGTCCAATATCTGCTCAGGAATAAATCCCTCTCTTACATAAACTCAATCAATGTGCCAACATCCATCGTTGACAGAATGACATAACTTAAAAGAGTTTGGTAGATGAATAAAAGTGAATATACAATAATTAAGTAGTCATATTGAATACTTAATCAACTAGATATAGTAGATGCATGTAGAAGACTTCTACAACCAAACATAACACATTCAAGATGTAGAGGAATCAACCAATACAAACCATTCAGTTAATTAATCTATTTATGTAAAATCCCAAATTGTTAAATTCTCAATAGATATGGCACATTATGTGTCCCAAAAATGTTTCAGAGCAAAACATGGAACATAAAGGGATCTAAGAAAGGAATATGTAGGAATTTATTTATATTAATGATTGTAAAAATGTTACATGCCCATACAAGTAAAACTAAAGCCCTTGACCTTGGCATGCATGATTGCTCATCAAGTAACTAGGCCAAAATATTGAAGCACCCTTGTAAATCCTAGGTGGATCCACCCAATAGATATCACCCTGGGGTTTTCGTCTGGGGCTCAAATTGGAACTTGCCAAGCCAAGTTCTCAAGAAAATATAATAAGATAGACAAACTTTGGGGATCCAAATGCCTAGCTCCTATCCCCTTTTATAGGCTTGATGGAGTCTCTAGAATCCTTATTTTATTATTTTCTCTTGAAAACTGAAGGAAAATATCATTGGATGATACCATGGGAAAATAATATGGTAAATACGATGGGTAGGTTTCTTCCATCTTGACGAGATCAAGAAATGGAATATTACAAAACCTCCTGCCCAAATATTGTTTTCCCTCAATAAATCCACTTGTATCCATAGCAAAATAATTTGTATAATAATACCAAGATCCCATACTAACCAATGTGTTATCCCATGCCTCTATTCTAAAATACCTTGAATGGATCTTTCGAGCCCTAGATCCCAAACATCCTTCTGCCAATCCTACCCTCAATAGATCCACCCGGATCCCAATGCCACCTAAGTCTTGAGAACTGTGCGTTATGATACCACCTTTGTTAGGTCCCTATCATACTAGTGTATCCAATTATTTTTATTGTTAGTGTACCCCCTTATTGTTGTTTTTGTACCCATGTACTCCCAATATTGTTATTATTTTACACCATAAAATCCACTATTTTTATGTTGGTGCTCTTACATTATTATTGTTATGTCGACTCTGATTATATTGTAACCCTTTAGACTACTATATATAGAAAGTAGTTTTTTTCATTTGAATCATACAAGAGTTGTTCATTTATGTAATGTAAAGGAGGCTTCCCCCTTGCATAGGCTAATTTCTAAGTCATTAACCAATCTTTTCTCCTATTTTGTGAGCTAGTTGCATTACATTTGGTATCAGAGCTTTGGATTCTAGGGTTTCGCTTCTTGAAACAGGTCATATTGGAATTTTCGCCATAAAATTTTTTCTATGATTCTTCATAAGCTGAAATTGAAACCACGTGGAGTCGAAATACTGGTGAACCTCATGTATGGATTTCAAATCTTGGATCACTATATGTTTGGAAATATGATCTGAGGAAGCTAGGGTTTATGGAGGCTCCATAATTTTATCTCAAATAGGTGACCAAGGTAAAATCATCATAACTTTTGTTTCAGGCAACAGATTTGAATTCTGTAAAAGATAGGAAAAATTGCATAGAATATAGTTTCTTGTGTATAAATTTCAGATCTGAAGGTCGAAACAGTGACACGTGGCACACTGTACAAGTTTTCTCTACTTAACAAGTCCATAATTAGGTCATTTTGGGAGATCAAGAATAAATTTACCTTGAAGAATCAAAATGAGGTCTAACCTATGGCATTGGAAAGAAGACTTAGAGTGCTACTACATGACTGAAGTTCGGATATTGGGGATCCAAAATTACAGAGATACAATAGATTCACTATTGAGATCCTAAAAAGAAAAGAAAAATATGTGTATTTAATTTTTTTTTTTGCATAATTTTTGTTTAAAAATTCAGTTTGAAGTGATTCAAGAGGCATAGTGAAGGAAAAATATCATTATTTCATTCCAAAATGACTCTAAGTTAAAAAATAGAAATAACTAGTAAGAAACCAAAAAAATCTACTATGAAAAATGAATAAGAGGAAGAAATGATACATGATATATCAAAATTACGAGACCAAGTGCAACAAATATTTCTCTCACAAAGGGTTACCAGAAATGAAATGGAAGCTAATATGGATGGTTTAAATAATGGTTTAGAAACATACATGGAAGGTTTTAAGAATAACTTAGAATCATACATGGAGGGTTTGAAGGATGGCATAGAAGAAAAAATGAAAGGCAAATTGGAAGGTTTGAAGAATGGTTTAAAGGCAGACATGGAAGGTTTAAAGGAAGGTTTGACAAAGTTTCTACAAGAAATTATTCCTAATGGAGAAAATGTATTAGATGAAACTCATGATGAGAAAAAAAGAAATGTTAATCATGATATCATAGACTCGAACTTTGGATTGGAGAGCCAACATATTCCAAATATCGATACGAGGAAGTTTGATGGCAAGGATCTGGTAACATGGATACTATAGAAGGATAAATATTTTGATCTCCATAATGTGCAATGCACACAAAAGGTACCCACTACAACCTTATATTTAGAGCCCAATTAGTTTGTATGGTATCGATGCCTTTGTTCTCGTAAACCACTTGTCACTTGGCCACTTTTTATGGAGGAAAAGATAAAACATTATGAAGATACACCAAAAGACACCTTCTTTAGCCAATTTATAGATGTCAAACAAAAGGGTTCAATGGTAGAGCACATTTAGGACTTCCAAAAATTGAATATAAGGATAAATGATATTCTAGAGGAGCTTAGGATTGATGAATTCGTAGGGAATTTAAAGGATAACAACCAATATGAGGTTCGCCGTTGGGAACTTGATTCAATGGAGAAGGCATTGAGGTTGGTAGGAAAAATTGAAAGAAAAATTATGGCAACAAGGAAGCTTGCCACTCACAACTATAAATATGGAAGTGTTGCTGCTCCTAGCATTCCACAACCTACAAGGTTAACACCAAAACAATTGGAAGAAAAAATAGAAAAAGGGCTTTCTTACAATTGGGATAGAAAATACACTAATGATCATAAGTGTGCTGAGAAGAAATTAATTTACATATATTGTGAAGAGGAGCAAGAAAAGGATATACACTAGGAACCAACCCTAGAGAAAGAAGAAATGAATCTGACCATATATTGTAATGCATTGGCAGGAATTACCACTCCTCAAACTCTCAAGATAGAAGGACATATCAAGAAGAAAAAGGTAATAGTGTTGATTGATTTAGGTAGTACCCATATTTGTATTCATTTTAAGATAGCCAAGGAATTGAATTTCTTCTTATATCTGGTACCAGAGTGTCAAGTGATGGTTGCAAATGGAGGATCTATAAATTTCTCTAGAAATTGACATAATACCAAGCAAACTATGGGGGAATGTGTATTGAATATTCCAATTATTTCTATTCCAATCGGTGGTGTTGATGTTGTACTAGGAGTCCAATGGTTACAATGTTTGGGGACTATAGCTTTTAATTTTCAAGAACGTTTCTTGGAACTTTAATTACGACGTATTGCATGGAAACTAGGAAACATAATCAACTCTAATTTCATGACAAATATTTTGAAGAAATAACAACGAGGCATATTTATACAATTATGCTCACTACAAGTTCAAAAATCAAAATCATCTATTTCTCCAGATGTCCAAAAATTCTTGGATAATCATTCCAAGGATGAAATGTTTATAGAGCAAAGCCAAAATCCTGAAGAATGTCGTGGAAAATTTTGAGATCTTGGTTCGCAATATTTTTGGAGATATGATCTATGTATGTTAGGGCTTTTTGCAGGCTCTTGAATTTAACCTAAACAGGTCATCGTGGAATGTTCGCTATAAATTTTTTTCTACAAGGGTTCGAAAGCTGAATTTTTCATAAGGTGAAGCCAAAATCCTAAGGAGCATCGTGGAAACAGTTGAGAGCTTGAATCACAATATTTTTGGAGATATGGTCCGTGGAAATTAGGGCTTTTTCAGCTCCCAAATTTCATCTTAAAGAGGTGACCGTGGGAAAATCGTTATAACTCTCTCTCTGAGCATTGGATTGGAATTTTGTAAAAAATGGCTACAATTGCTTGGACTACAACTTCCTCTGTATCAATTTCAGATCCAAAGTAGGAAAAAGTGACACATGGCATGCTATACAAGGTCACTCTACTGAACCAGTCCATAATTAAGTCATTGTGGGATATCTGGAAGAACTTCGCCGTGAAGAATCCAAATCAGGTTAGAACTCTCGAACTTGAAAGAAGATTTAGAGGGCTACTACATGGCTCAATTTCAAATATTGAAGATCCAAAATCAAAGAGATAATTCAGTTTCAATATCTATCTCCTCAAAAGCAAGAAAAATGTGTGTATTTTTTTCGATTTACATAAGTCTCGTTTGAAAAAATTAGTTTGAATTTATTCCAAGGGCATATTGAGGAATAGATATTAGTATTAGGTTCTAAAATTCCCCCAAAAATAATTCAACAACAATTAAGCCTTCAGAATGCTCTACTATGACTCATGACGATGAATAAATTCAAGAGTAAGTGCACCAAATTTCGCTATCACAAAGAGCAACAAAAAATGAAATGGAAGTTTTGAAGAAAGGCATGGAACTAAGATGGATGTTTTGAAGAAAGGTGTGGAAGCTAAGTTGAATGGTTTGGAAGCTAAGATGGACGGAATGGAAGTTGGCATGGAAGCTAAGATTGATGAAAAAATGGAAAACATGAAGAATGATCTAAAAGTAGACATCGAAGGTTTGGCAAAGTTGATACAAGAAATGTTTCCTAATGGCGAAAAGATAGTAGAGGAAACTCATGATGAGAAAAAAATAAATGTTAATCATGATTTCATAAAATCTAGTGTTTGATGGAAGAACCACCATATTCCAATGATGGATATGAGGAAGTTTGATGGCAATGATCCCGTAACATGGATACTATAGATGGAGCAATATTTTGATCTCAATGATGTGCAAAACACACAAAAGGTACACATTGCAACTTTACATTTACAAAAAAAAAACATTTGTATAGTATTGATGGCTTTGATCCCGTAAAAAAATTGTCACTTGGCCAATTTTTACGGAGGAAATGATAGCACATTATGAGGAGACAAAAAGCAACACCTTCTTTAGCCAATCTATAAATCTCAAACAAAAGGGTTCAGTGGTGGAGCACATTGAGGACTTCCAAAAATTGAGTATAAGGGTAAATGATATTCCATAGTAACATAGGATTGATGTTTTCATAGGGACTTTAAAGGATAACATCCAACATGAAGTTCACGTTTGGGAACCTGATTCATTGGAAAAGGCATTCAGGTTGGCAAGAAAAAATTGAATGTAAAATTATGGTGACAAGGAAGCCTACCACTCACATATATGAAGAGGGAAGTGTTGCTACTCCCAGACTTCCACAACCTACAAGGTTTACGCCACAACAATTGGAAGAAAAGATAGAAAAAGGGCTTTGCTACAGTTGTGATAGAGAATACACTAAAGGTCATAAGTGTGCTGAGAAGAAATTATTTTACATAGATTGTGAGGAGGAAGAAGAAAATGAACAAGAATCTTCAAAAGAAGAGTTTATACACCAAGAACCAACCCTAGAAGAGGAAGAAATTAGTCCGACCATATCGTGTAATGAATTGGAAGGAATTACCACTCCTCAAACCCTTGAGATAGAAGGACATATCAAGAAGAAAAATATAATAGTGTTGATTGATAATAGTATTCATTGTAAGGTAGCCAAGGAATTGAATTGTTTCCTATACCTGACACCATAATGTCAAGTGATGGTTGCAAATGGAGGAACTATAAATTGCTCTGGAAAATGCCATGATATAAATCTAACCATGGGGGAATATGAATTGAATAGTACAATTATTTCCATTCCAATGGGAGGTGCTGATGTTGTACTAGGAGTACAATGGTTACAATCTTTGGGGACAATAGCTTTTAATTTTCAAGAACTTTTCTTGAAATTTTTTTCAGAAGGAAAGGAAGTCGAATTACGGTGTATCATGGGGAAGCCGAGAAATATAATAAGCTCTAATGTCATGATAAAGCTTCTGAAGAAAGAACAATGAGGTGTACTTGCGCAATTCTGCTCACTAGAAGTTCCAACATCAAAATCATCCATTTCTCCAGATCTCCAAAAAGTCTTGGACAATCATTCCAAGGTATTTGAATCTCACAAAGGACTCCCACCTATTTGTGATCATGATCATGCTATTCATTTGATTCTAGGAAGTGTTCCTCCAAAAATTAGGCCTTATATATATCCTTATTTCCAAAAGAGCGAAATTGAATGTATGATTGCAGAAATGTCAGAGGTTGGTATAATTTAACCTAGTCAAAGTTCTTTCTCTGCTCTAGTAGTATTGGTGCACAAGAAGGATGGATCATGGCGCATGTGTCCGGATTATATGGAGCTCAATAAGCTCACCATTAAAGATAGATTCCCCATTCCTATGATTGATGAATTATTGGATGAATTACATGGAGCAATTTATTTTACCGAGTTAGATCTTCATTCAGGATATCATCAAATTAGAATGAAGACTGAAGATATTCTAAAAACAGCATTTCGAATTCATGAGGGTCATTATGAATTTCTGGTCATGCCTTTTGGCCTTACCAATGCACCTTCTACATTTCAAGGGTTGATGAATTCGATTTTCAAAGCCTTACAAAATTTGTGCTAGTATTTTTAGATGATAGACTAATCTATAGTAGGTCTTGGAAGGATCATGTTCAACATGTTGATAGGGTGCTCAAACTATTGCAAGAGAAACAATTATATGCAAAAACATCCAAATGTTTCTTTGGAGTAAAAGAGGTGGAATATCTAGGTCAAATTGTATATCACGAGGGTGTTAAGGTAGACCCTAACAAAATTAAAGTGATTAAGGAATGGAAAGTCCCCACAACCATAAAGCAATTGCGAGGATTTCTCGAGTTAACAGGGTAATATCGCAAGTTTGTTAAGAATTATTGGAGAATAGTAGCACCTCTAACAACATTATTAAAGAAAGATGCATTTTCATGGACTCTTGAAGCAACTAAGGCCTTTGATCATCTTAAAGAGGCAATGTGCCTAGCACCAGTCTTAGCCATGCCAGACTTCAAAAAATCCTTTATTGTGGAATGTGATGCCTCGGGAAATGGATTTGGTGATGTTTTAAAGCAATAAGGATGACCCATTTCTTTTGAAAGTCACCCAATCAAAAGAAAGTATTTACGAATAGCTATTTATGAGAAGGAAATGTTAGCAATACTACATGCACTAAATAAATGATGACCTTATCTAATGGGAAGACACTTCAAGGTAAAAACTGACCATGATAGTCTTAAACACTTTTTGGAAAAAAGAATATATTCAGAAGAGCATAAAAAATGGGTCACAAATATTTTGGGTTATGACTTTGAAATAATCCACAAAAAAGGGAAGCTAAATGTTGTTGCAGATGCACTCTCAAGAAAGAATGAAGAGGTCAAAGCATTGCTTTGTGCCATTTCTATTATCCAACCATATTGGATAACTGAATCAAGGGATGAACAAAATAAGGATGAAGAAGTGTGGACACTCATTCAAAAGTTGCAGCAATATCCTAGTACATCTGATACATTTAGTTGGAAAAATGATTCCTTATGGTACAAATATCGCTTATATCTTTGAAAGAATTCCCAACTAAAAAAAAAGGTGCTTTTGGAATTTCACACTTCTCCTTTAGTAGGACACTCAATATTTTTAAAAACTTACCACAGGGTGAAGAAATAATTTTTTTGGGATGGCCTTAAATGTGATATTCAAAAGTTTAGGCAGAATGTTTATTTTTCCAGCAAAATAAAGTTTAGACAATTAAGATCCCTAGTCTTCTACAACCTTTATCCATTCCAAGCCAACATTGGGAGGAGATTTCAATGGATTTTATCACATGTTTACCTAAGTCTGAAGGAAAGAGTGTCATCATGGTGGTAGTTGATAGACTTACCAAGTATGCACACTTTTGTGCATATTATCTCATCCATTTAAAGCAAGTACAGTTACTACTACATTTATGGACACAATTCAAAAGCTGCATGGAAACCCAAGGGCTATTGTGAGTGACAGAGATCCCATTTTTACTGGAAGTTTTTGGACGGAGCTATTTTCTTGTTTGGGTGCTCAATTAGCTCATAGCTCATCTTATCATCCTCAATCTGATGGTCAAACTGAGATAGTAAATAAATGTTTGGAAGGATATCTTTGTTGTTTTGTATGTGATAAACAAACACAATAGGTCAATTAGTTACCTCTGGCTGAATGGTGGTATAACACTTCCTTCCACACTGCAACAAAACTGACCCCATTTATGGCACATTATGGATATCATCCGTCGTCCATCACATCATCTTTTAAAGAAAAATAAATAAGGGTCTAAGCCAGGAAGAATACATCGAGCATCAACAAGAAGTTCTCCAACTCTTAAAGGATAACCTAAATTTGGCACAAAATCGAATGAAACAACAAGCAGATCAACATCGCAGCGAGAGAAGTTTTGATGTAGGAGACTGGGTATTTTTATGGCTACAACCATACAAAAAAATGTCCCTCAAGAAATATAAGAAGGATAATAAAGTATTTCCAACGTACTATGGTCCTTACAAGGTGTTGCAAAATATTGGTACTATGGCATACAAATTGGAGCTTCCTGCTTCTTCGCAAGTGCATCCAGTTTTCCATGTTTCATGCTTAAAGAAGGTTATAGGTGAAAATCTTCCAGTTCAAGCAATATTGCCAAAACTTGATGAGGAAGGAAAAATCATATTGGAACCTGAAGCGGTCACAGAAACAAGAACTCGATAAATCACGAAATCTACTAATTTTATATCTCATCAAGTGGAAGAAATTACCCTTATCGTGAAGAGATTCTACATGGGAGGATGAGAATTTTATACAAAAATCTAAAGCTACTCAAGCATCGAGACAACAATATTTTGGAAGGAGAGGGGCATGTTAGGTCCCTATATTACTAGTTTAATCCCTTATTTCTATTAGTGTAGCTCCCTTATTGTTATTGTTATACCCCTGTAACCCCAATATTGTTATTATTGTGTCCTTACATTATTATTTTTAGGTTGGCTAGGATTATATTGTGGCCCCATGCACTCCTATATATAGAAGGAGGTTTTGGTAATTTGTATCATCCAATAATTTTTCATTTATGTAATGTATTGGAGGTTTCCCCCTCGAAGTGGCTGATTTCTAAGGCATTGATCTCTCTTTTCTTATATTTTTGGAGTTGGTTTCATAACACCCAAAGGCCGCCCACATATTTGTGATCATGATGATTCTATTCAATTGATTCTAGGAAGTGTTCCTCCAAACAGTAGGCCTTAAAGATATCCTTATGCCCAAAAGAGTGATATTGAACACATGGTTGCAAAAATTCTAGAGGTCAGTATAATTCAACCTAGTCAAAGGTATTTCTCTACTCCAGTGGTATTGCTACACAATAAGGATGGATCATGGCGCATGTGTCAGGATTATAGGGAGCTCAACAAGATCACTATTAAAGATAAAATTCCCATCCTTGTCATTTATGAATTATTGGATGAATTACATGGAGGAATTTACTTCACGAAGTTGGATCTTCATTCAGGATATCATCAAATAAGAATGAAAACTAAAGACATTCTAAAAAAAATATTTAGAACTCATGAGGGTCATTATGAATTTTTGGTCATGACTTCTAGCCTTATCAATGCACCTTCTACATTTCAAGGATATATTTTTTGTTTTGTAGCTGATAAATAGACACAATGGGTTAGGTGGTTACCTTTGGCTGAATGTTGGTATAACTCTTCGTTCCATAATGTAGCAAAAATGACCCCATTTATGAAAATTTATGGATATCATCCACCATCCATAACATAATATTCAAGATAAAATTCCAAGGTTCAAGAAATGGAAGACCAAATCGAGCATTAAAAACAATTTCTCCAGCTATTCAAGGATAATATCACGTTGGCGCAGAATCAAATGGAACAACATGCAGATCAACATCACAATGAAAGAAGTTTTGATGTAAGCGGCTAGTTATTTGTATGGCTAAAATCATACAAACAAATGTACCTCAAAAAATCTAAGAAGGATAATAGATTATCACTGAGGTATTATGGTCCTTACAAGGTGTTGAAAAATATTGGTACTATGTCATCCAAATTAGACCTTCCAACATCTTCCTAGGTGCATCCAATTCTCCATTAATCATCGTTAAAGAAGGTTATCAGTGAGACACTCCCAGTTAAAACTATATTGCCAGAACTTGACGAGGAAGGAAAAATCATATTGGAACCTGCAACAGTCACGGAAACAAGAACTCGATAGCTAAAAAATCAATCAATTTCAAAGTATCTCATCAAGTGGAAAAACATACCTGTTGAATATTCCTCAATGGGGGATGATAATTCTATAGAGAAGCATCCAAAACTACTCAAGGGTTGAGGGAATGCTTTTTTTGAAGGAGAGGGGCATGTTAGGTTCCTATAAAAGTAGTGCATCCCCTTATTGTTATTGTTAATGTACTGCCCTTATTGTTATTGTTGAACCAATGTAGTCCCCATATTTTTTATTATTGTGCCCAATTAAATCCCACTATTGTTATTGTTGCGTCCTTACATTATTATTATTATGTCGGCTCTAATTATATTTTGACCGCTTAGACTCCTATATAAAAGTTAGGTGTTTTAATTTGAATCATCCAACAATTGCTCATTTATATAATTTAAAGGAGGTTTCCCCCTCGAAGGGGCCTATTTCTAAGTCTTTGACCTATCTTTTATTCTATTTTGTGAGCTGGTTTCATAGCAATTTCAAACCTCCATCATTGCTCGTGCCTAAGTGCCCAAAATGAAATATGCCATTAGATATGGGTATTCTCCTAGGAACAAACTCATCAAAAGAGTTACAAATCATTATCTCTCACCCGTCCATTCCATGGGAAGGATCTAATGCACAATTTTTTGCACATGGAATAAGTCTACTATGTTGAGATTGTTTGTTTCTCAACTCATACTTGGTTACCCAACATGTTCCATTTGGAGAAATTTTCCCTGATCTCCCCAATGTATACATGTGGGTCGGTAGTGTTGCAAGATTTATCTATGTATTCTTATAGATGGATTCTCTGAAACTCCCAATTGTCTTCCTCTTTCTGCCTTGTGAGGGACTTGAGATGTTCCTCTACACTAGTAAACTTGGTCATTGAATCGACACATGCCCCTTTGAACTCATCAATTTTAATATTCTCCTGTAAGATAGTGTCTCGAGTTGTCCATAATATTTTCCTGAAAACAATAATATATGTTTTGAAATGGATGATATTTCCTTCAAATTTCTTTACTAGTGATTCTGGTACCATGTTTAATGTCTCTGTAGCTATATGCACCAAATGCCCAATGACCACAAATTCAACTTGAACCTATGAACGACTCTATGGGAATGTTTTAATTTTGAAAATTATGTCTATCATGTTGGTCCTCATGATCATGCTCATTATGTTGGTTCATGACTGTTGGATCCTCATTAGAGTCTCCTTGAATGTCTTCTTCTTGGCCTTCTCTGCATGTGGGGAAAATTTGTTGTTCACCCTTTCTGGTTGTCAAACATGGATGTACTAGTGGAATGTTATCTACACCCGATTTCCCATTCTCTTTATGAATTTACTCCTAGATATATATGGATTCAGCTGTATAAGAGTCTACGATATCATTATGAGGAATTACCTCCCTCCTTTCCCCATGTAATTTTTAAATCTGAATGATTATCATCGGCTTGTCCTGGAAGTCTCTCTGAAAAACATTATGTTGTTCCTCACCATCTATATTTTACTGCTAAGATTGTTTGTGTTTTCTCTCCTGAAAACCGATGAATCCAAGTATAGATTAATTCCCATGATCTAAAGGAGTCTCCAACTATTCTGCCCTTGTTTCCTCTTTATCACCTAGACATGAATGGTTAAGTGTCCAAGGTCCCTTGCAAATAAAACATAGTACTCTCTTCCTTAGTTCATTTTCTCTACAGATTTTGTTCTTTCTTCCTCCATCAATCCTTCTCATCTCCTTCCTATTCAACACCCTTCTGAGAAATTTTATGTTTTGTATGACCACCTTCTCCACTAGATCATAGGCGGATGGTGATACAATTAGTTCCTCCCTCCAAATGGTGAGTAGTTTAGCTCTTAGTATCTTATAGATGTCGACATCTCCTTCTAAGAACAAGGATATAATATTTTACATGCTTGTTTTGACATGGTATGAATGAGATGGTGTAATGTTGGTGTAAAAGTCCTGGAACACTTGGAAGATTAAGTCCTCATATTCCATATTCAAAATGAATGAGCCAAAGCTAAATTCTGCCATGACTTTTAAGATTCTGCACCGCTTCTGAATGGTAGGAAGCATGATGATGTTTAATCCATTAAGGGATTCTACTATCAATTGCAATATCTCTCTCATGATATCATTATTGCAAAGTAGTAGTGGTGATGTTAAAGCTATGATCTTGCCAAGGCAATAAGCAACTATGAGTCTGACCTCTTCACAACAATGCTCCTAGATTTTGGGCTGTATTAATGTAACTGTGGATGTCTTGAGAGCCCGACAGAGTTTATTCAATTCTGGCTACCCCACCTTCGTATAACACGTGTCTAATTCCTTCAATTTATGAAGGTCTATGACTAAATTTTTACAACACAATTCAAATCCAAGTGTTTAGATCTTAGACCCTCTTTCCTGTCCTTCCTTCACTTCCCATGGGAACTTTTATTGCTGAATGACATAGATTTTTTTCAAGAAATTTCTATTTTTTTGGTATAAAGTGGTATTGTTGCAAAATGGTCCCCATGTTTTTTCTATTTCATCTAGAATTTTGTGTAGAATCTTATGGTATTTTTCTAGGGAAGGTTCCATATTCAAATATTTTTTTTGTGATAACTCTTATATCAATAATTCGAAAGGATCACAAAAACTCCCCATCTCTCTCTCTCTCTCTCTCTATGTTTGTGTGTGTGTGTGTGTGTGTGTGTGTATATATATATATAATGCAAGCTTGGTAAAAATCCTCCAATAAACCACGTAAATATGTAAATGAAACTATTAGTTGTGCTTGCAATTGAAACACGCACTTAAAATATGAGCTCTGCTCCCATTTGTAATTGATTTTGCATAGAACTCCGTATGGATCTAAACCCATGACTTCACTGTGATTCCACACTTTTCAACAAATGTGCCCAGAAATGGGGATTTTTCTTCCTCTTGCCCTTTTTCCCATGGCCCGCAATCACGACGATTATTCCTTTACATGGCCCACAACCCTCATTTGGTAGTGCACCCCTATCCAACAGCTTAGTGGATCGACAAGTAAAAGGATGATCTCACAACCCTTGCCCCATTGTTACAATCCTCTCTGGTCCTTTGTTGTCAATGTTGCTAGACACTCTTGTTAGTACATGGATTAAGAACTCCCCAACGTCACTCACGAAACTTCTGCTAGATTTCCTACAACTAGCCAGTTACATGAGGCTCCTTGCGCATCACACCCATGGGTTAGAGTTCGACTCAGTGGTCACTTGACATATGTGAAATGGTGTAACTAGTAAAATTTTCCTTGCAGGGCATTTTTATGGCCCTTAGTCTAGCTTCTGCATGAACGAGGACCCACAAATCGGCTTGTTCTAACAAGAATCCAATGCTCTCAAAACCTAAAGAAAATTGATGTGAATTTCATCTCCACTTTGAATCGAGAGAAACTGATCAATACGATGTCTTGGCCTTGTAATCTTGTGTATGGATGGATGTGGCTTCCATGCCTTAATTATTGGATCTTCCCTCCCATCTATGCATAGGTCACCTCATCCCCGGACCTAAACTTGCCTTTGATTGACCCATTCTCATATCATATTGGAAATTTAGGGTTCTACGATGATTTAATTGATCAACCCTTCCGAAATTTCTAATTCACGTAGTACCTTCACCACAGAGTTCACTTCTTGGCCCGAAACCTGACAAATCTATCCCTTAATTCAAAACGACTCCTTATTGGAGATCATGCCAAATTTGGACTTGGATGAATTATATGACTGATATCTATTGCTAAATAACAAACAATTTCAGATCCTTAATATCTAATGACTCACTCATTGGGATGATGCCAAATTTGGCGTTGGTAGAATTTTAAAGACTCATATCTTTGGCTAAAGAACAAACAATTTCAAAACCTAAGAAATAATGCTCTTCTAGGTTCAGAAGTTCATTTTTTCAATTTTTTGCCTCCAAGCTAGTATGTTCAACCTTCATCAATAGAAAAAACCCCTGCCTCTAGAAATAGAATATAACCTCCATGATCAGACCTTGAAGTGGTAACTTGGCCCCTTAATGATCATATTATGGATTCGATAGCATTTGAATGTTCTGTGTCCCTAGGTGATCCATGACCGTAATCTTATTTTAGCAGTAGTGTAGTTTTTAGGAACAAATTCAGTCATTGGTTTACAAAATATACCAACAAACATGAGGCATGGTGAATGTATAGCACTCCAACGATCATGATGACACACATTTTTAGCTCCATGGCATGTATGGTCCCTGTGATAATAATGTATCCACACTCTCTCTTTGGACCATGGTAGGATGGCAATCGGTCTAGAGATACGGTGAATGGACACTATCTCGTAGGCCTGCCAACTCTGAAATCGGCGTATGAGTGGACCAATATGATTTGTGGCCCTTGGCTCACGACACTACGATTCCTGACCATTTGGTGTCTCAACCCTCGATCACCAAAATATGTGCAATGCTTAATGGCCCAGCAATAATGATTTAAAATTTCAATATTTGGGGAGAGGCTTGCTTAATTTGATACCCACAACAACCAAGATTTACGCTTAGTAATACAAAGATTAAGTATATCTGTGCTAGATATTTGATGTGCTTGATTTTGACCTTAAATGAAAGATCCCATATGACACTCCTATATCCTATCTCAAGCCACCTAAATAAAATTAATAAAATTAATAATTTACCAATCGAGGGTGATAGCTATTATCACCAAAGATGGGAAAATTCCAGTTAGGGTGAAAAGAAATCCCACCGAGGTTACGACAAGGATCCTCAATCCTGCAATAAGAATTTGATATGCTAAAAAAAACCATCAAGCTAACATGATGCACAACTTTGATACCATTGTAAGATCCCAAATGGTTAAATTATTGATAGATCTGGCACATTATAGTGTCATAAATTTTTTTCGTAGCAAAGCATGGAACATAAAGGGATATAAGTGTTGAACCGCAGAATTATGCTCTCTCTGAAATCCTTTCTCACCTTTTTCCTTATTTTCTCATAAGTTTACATACTCCAATCAATGATAAATGTCATGTTTTGTCTCAAGGGATGCATTTAAGTGATTCCATGTTATATTCTGATGTTCTTGCTATTCGAATGAATTTTTATAATTTGGGTACATAACATAGCCTATTCTGCAGCTAATTATGGGTTTCATAGCTAGTTTCATGGTCTGACAGGTTCCAGGGTTCAAATGGAGAAATGAGCCACATGGGAATTTCCAAAATCATCTCCACGTGGATTTTTTCCTATCGTAGAAAATCAAGATTTAAGAAATCAAATTGTAATTCCATAAGTCGGATAAAATTAGCCACCTGTAGCAGAATTAGCTCATAGACAGTTATGTTTATTTTATTTAAATATTGGTTCTACAAAACCGAGAAGAATTAAGTTTTAAGTTAAGTTGTTGCTGAAACATTGTGTATTGTTTTAAGACTTAGCTCTGTTATAATACAAGGCTCGTGTTCATGCCAATGATTGCTTAAGTGCATATTTAACCAACTAGGATTTCAACCGAATCAATTGCAGAGGGCCCCTGCACTCGAGGAGGTTTTTCATTCATTGTTTTAGTTTAATTTCCTTACTCTGTTTTTGTCAATTCCGTTTTCTGAAGTAGATTAATGTTACATTTTGGTTTTGATCATTAGCATAAAAATAAATCATAACTGTGTAATCATTGTTCTTTTGAAACAATTTATAAGGATAGATATTTCTATTTTCAAATTGATCTAATTTTGAAGCAATAAGAATTCACAGTTATCTAGTTTCTTTTACAATTTTATCATTTTATTTCCTAGATTAGAACTATCAATCAATTGTATCAATGGATGTTCTTAAAGGTCATTTCAAGGTGATGATTCTAAACTAAATGATTGAATGTCTAATCATACAATTATTGAGTATTTCCTTTGCACATTTTACTTACTTTCTAGGAACTTAGAAACTAAGGTATAATTGATTTCTTACACAACATCTCAAGAGGGGAATGTTTGGAGTAATTAAAACATACATTAGTTGTTTACAATTAGTTAAGATTTAAATTTTCACGCTTTTACATTTTATTTTAGACACTCATTTAATTGCATCACTGATGTTCCTAAAGGTCATTCCAAGAAGTTGATTTTATCATATTTCTAGACTGAATGATTGAATATTTAATTCAAGCAATTACTGATTTTTCTTTTGCATACTTTACTTGATTTTCTAGACCATTAAGTATAATTGGTTACTTAACATATTGAATGCTGGAGTGACTAAATATACATTAGTTGTCTTCCTTTGCAAACCTTACTTGCATTTCTAGAACATTGGAAGTTAAAGTGTAGTTAGTTTCTTAGACATCATCTCAAGAAGGTGACACTTCACATTGAATGCTAGAGTAACTAAATATACATTAGTTGTTATATTTTTTTGCTTTCACTTAGAATAGCACTACAATTTCAATCTCATATATAATATTCATCCATGGAATAGAACTAATGTTAAGGTAGAAATCATTAAGAGAGATACTCTATTTTTCAGATTAGATTCTAACTAGCCAATAGTCTTTGATTTATTTTTATGTAAATTAGTTTAAACTTAGGAACACTTCCTTTTCTTCCTTCTCAAAATTCATTAGATTCATTTGATTCCTTTCAAAGTTTTTAGATTAACATTCTTAAACATCAAGAACAAAACCCCAAAAACAATATAAAAATACATACAACAAAGTACGAAAAAGGTTAGCTAAGCACATACAATGCACCACACTTCATCAGTTTACAAACCTCGGTTGATAATTTATGTAAGAAATTTAAGATATTAAATTGACTAAACAATAAGAAATAAATATGAAACCATCTATTTATATTTATAATTTTAAAAAAATTACATTCCCATACAAGTAAAATTGAAAACCTTTCCCCTAACATGCACGAATTCTCATCAAGTAACTAGTCCAAAATATTGGAGCACTCTTGTTAATAGTGGATGGATCCACCTAACATAGATCACCATAGGGTTTTCGTCCTTGGCTCAAACTGGAAATGGCCACACCAAGTTCTTAAGAAAACAAAATAACATAGAAAAACTCTGATGATCATAATGCTTAGCTCCTATCCCGTTTTATAGGCTTGATGGAGTCCCTCTAGAAACATTATTTTATTATTTTCTCTCGAAAACCAAAGGAAAATAGCATGGGCTAATACCATGGGAAAATATCATGGTAAATACCATGTAGAGGTTCCATTCATTTTGGCGAGATCAAGAAAGGGAATATTACACTTTAATGATTATAACTTTCCAAGGGGCTTTAAGAGAGTTTGAAATTCAATCTATTCTTATCTAGATCTCCAATGTTACCTTGAACATGTGAAGACAAATAGATTATGAAATAACTGGAAAAACATTCAAAAGAAAATAAATTCTGTCATGAACTGAAGCTAGAATAATTTAATTAAAATTCCTCTAATAAAAGTATTTACAAAAATGGCAAGATTTTGGCATTAAATGAAAAGCATTTTTACAATGAAAATCATACAATATATAGAACATTACATCAAACTAACTATGTCGAGCTTTCTCGAATAAAAAATATGAAAAAAACACTAAAAATGAAAAGAATCTTTGAAAAACTGCAAGGAATTTGGAACTGCTGGAAAATCCTCTACCTCCAAATCTAGAATTTGGTTCATGGATGTTGTTCCTCTGCCTTGGAGTCTGGAGCAGTTGAATTTGATTCCACAAAATCTGTTATTTTCCCTTGAAAATTGGTTATCTGTTCCACTTGTGTGAACTAGTTGTCCCTTTGACTACTCTTTCTTAAGTATAAATCTAAAAATAATCTCATGTCTCTTTATGTTTTCCACCTAGTTGATCAAGGAATTCTTTGCATGTTTGAGTTAAACCAAACTATATGTTGACATTTTTTCCCATAGTATTTGACTTCATCATTTTGTAGGTGCTTAAACATTGTCATAAAATATTTGAAAAGAAAATATTTTGATAAATATTCTTCAAATATTTTACTTAAACCTGTAAATTCATATTTCTCTATTTTCATGAATTTCATAAATTAAATCTCACAATATTTCCTCAAATGGTTTTATCCCGTAAATCCATCCATTGTTTGATATCCATGTCTTGTTTTGACTTGAATTTATATATTTATGAATAAATAAAATTCATAAACATATCATAAAACCATCAGCTTATTTCCTTCCCATGGTTTTGAAAACCATGTCTTGTTCTGTGATGATTGGTAAAATATCTTTTAGTTTCACTTTTTATGTCTGTAAAATTTTGGATAAAAACTTATCCCATAATTTATTTCCTCCTGAAATTCATAACATAAAACATTATTTCTATGATCTATAAAATTTCATTTTTACCCTTGTAAAATTACCCTTTCAGGAAGAAACATATATTTCTAGCATTGGAAAATCCATCCTCATTTTACCTCATTTTACTTAGCCTCCTTTTACCTCAATATTTCACCTATAAGCCTATTTTATAAAAATATGATTGTAAAATCCTTTCCTCTATTATCTTGTTTCGTACATACAATGTTCTTGCAGTTTGTAGGGGGTTCAAAATCAACAAGAGGATTAAAAATGTAAAAAGTAGTAAAAGTGAAACAACTTTGCAGGGGGGATTTTGTGTAGGTGGGGAGTATGCTAAAATTCAAATAGGGAACCCCCCTAAAACCCCCGCAAACCATTGATTTAATATCTCACATATCTCCATTCATTTAGATTGTGGTCGTTTAATGAAGTGTGGGGCGAGGACATATGTTTTCTTTGACTTTTTGATTCGACTTGTGAGTTGTTATTATTGGTTGAATTATATGACATGGTAATTAATGTGGTTCTCATACTTTAGAAATTGTATTGACTTGGTATTTTTAAGTTAAGTTTAATATTTTAAATAAATAATTTTATAAAATATATAATTATATATATTTTATAAAATTAAATCTCATTTAAAATAAAAGTATTAAAAATAACTCAGGTACATTTATAAAAATGTCAGAGACAATTATATATTTTTTAAAATGGAAAGGGTTAGATGGAATGATATTTAAAGAAAGACATTTGCGTGTGAGAAAAAGTTAGAACAATGAGTACTTTAGATTTAAACATTTTAAACTAAAAGTAATGTCCATGTTGAAAATAGTGAATTAAATTAAACAATTGCTAGATTAATTTATTATTATTCAAATTTATTCATGCAAAACTATTAATAAAGAATAATGTTGGCTTCATTTTGATTGATTGGTTCCCTTTATTAATTGATTAAGGGGATCCATTTCTCTTTCACTTCAAAACTTTTATTTATGTGAGCGCTTATTTATAAGGGAATGTTTCACTAAGGCCACCTATGTATGGGCAGGTTCATTTCACGTTTATGGTCCTTTTAATCTTTACATGGAACAAATAATAACTTGATTCTAATGCAGGCATGAAAAAGTATTTAAACATTGAAATTATAACAACTAATTAGTTGGAATGTTAATTATGATATTAGAAACATATACTTAGTGACTCTTAAGTTTTTAAATTTTCCTATGGATAAATATGCATTTCCACATACTCTGCTATGTGAGAAATGAGTCTAAGCAATCACAAGTTATGATGCCAAACATAGACATGCTGATGGGGCCCAAACCTCCTTAAAACTCGCGCTCAATTAATAATTCTACTATTGATTATATCGTAAGATAAGATCCAGATTTTATTGATTTCATAATAGTTGTGTTTTAATTACAACTCATCCTTGTGAAAGGGAATGAAATGGACATATGTCCCATACTCAAGAACTGTTCTCCTGCACTATCACTAACCCTAACACTATTCAGCTGGTATTCTTTTCATTGTTGTTCGGTGTCTGCGAGGACTTATCCGCGAGGTAATGGTTCGGCTCTGTCCGTCCTTGTGACTCTTTTCCACAACCCTCCACTATGGCTCTATACTACTCTGTGGTCTCTGTTGATATGGCAGTTCTGTTAGTTCTTCTCACTCTGTCTTTGTGGGCAAGGGTTTTGCTTGGTTCTTCGTGGTCTTCAATAGGGCTTCTGGAACATGGAAGTTCATGGGTGTTGTTTCTTATTTATACCTTTTTGTATGCATTTCATTCTGGCTTTTACTTAACCTTAGCTCTCAAAATGATTTTTTGTTTAACCGACTGTTGTCTGCACTTTCAGGTCGAAGTCGTTGATGGTTTCAGCATCCGCCTCCATTCTTCGGCTTCACGATGGTAAGTCGTCCATCCCTATTTTAATTTCTCGGCTTTCTTTATGAGTTACTAAAGGTCGTTGCTCCTTGTGAGCAGATCCCTTGTCAGCTGGTGACCGAAACTCTTCCTCCGTTCAACGTTTCTCTTTTGGGTAAGCTGAGTTCTGCAAACCCTCTCTGTTTCTTTTCTTCTGATTGAGATACTCTGTTTAATTCATGCTAGGAATTAACTCTCGACTTTTTGTTCTCCTTGCAGGTGGTTACAGTTCTCCAACCATGGTTCTTCGCCTTCTCAGTTATTGACCCCAAATGGGTAGGGTCTTTCCCTTTATTCACCTCTGGTGGTTTTGGAATTTGTTTCGTTAGTTGGTCTTGGCTCCCATGCTTCGTTTTACTGCTATGAACTTCACCATTTTCAGTTTGCTATATATGTCTCCTTCTTGGCAAATAGACTACGGTCTATATGCAATTACATGACTAGTTTTCACTTTGGTTCTGTTGCTTTTTTTTTTCCATTGGTTTGCTATCTAGACATTCACAGTTAATAGAATGCTGTCTGTGTAGGGTTTCGAACCCGGTCCCTAAATTTGATATGTAATATATTTTTTTATAGTCTTTTGAGACTCGTAAATAGAACATGATTGATTTTATAAACATTGAGAATTTAAAATTTGTTGTTGTAAAACTGGTGAATACTTGTGAAGGTTTGTGCACCTGCTAGTGTGTGAATGTCGGTTTATTTCCTAATTTTTAGAACACTCCTGTTAGATGAATGCCTTAATTTGTCAAATTTTGTAATGACTCCAATGCCTGTATAATCAAATTAATTCTACCTCCTTTTGCTATATTCGTGCATGTGTTGAGTTTACAATGTAAGATGGAATGAACAACAAACAGAGGAAAAAAAAACAAAAATAGTATTTGACCGCAGAAAATTCTCAGATGATTTTTTTTTTCTAGGAAAAAATCTCCCGAATGTTTTTTTTATTGCTTCCTCTTTTCTACTGTGGTGGAAGATCAACCCTACAAACATATTATCGTGTTATTTTTATAATACTTGTTAAACAATTGTTTTTTTTTTCTTGAAACTATTAACAGTTTCAAGTAGTTACATTTGGTAACTGTCCATTTCCATTCACCAGAATTTTGACTCAAGTAAAAATAGTAACTAAAAAGAAGTTAAAGTGAAAAAACATAATCTCTATTCTTAAGTCCTATATGGTAGAACTTTAAAGAAAAATAATTAAAACCAACTCAGGTACAATGACCTATAAACCTGTGAGACAAAATACTGTTATTTTCGTTCACCCTGAACTAGATGCCCCTGGCTCCGTTCCATGAGCTCCTCCACTGAATACCTTGCACACTGTATCTGGGCTGCATCAAGCCACGAACTGTCCTCAATGGGATGGTTCTTCCACTTGACAAGGTACTCGATGTACTCTTTTCTTCAAGTCTTCTTGGCCACCTGTGTGTCGAGAATTCTCTCGATATCAAGGGGCTGAGCCAAATGCATTTGCCTCATCCATGATTCAATTCCTGTCTATGTTTGGGTGTCCTACTCTGGCCGTGCCAAACTGTCCTCTTCAGGACTAGCAGTGTATGGAAACATATCTGCTATGTTGAATATGGGTGATATGCCTATGCCTAGTGGTAACTGTAATTCATGGGCATTTGCAGAAAATTTACGCAGAATTTTGCAAGGGCCAATTTTTTTAAACTTCAACTTGTTGTATTCACCCTTAGGGAACCTTTATTTGCGTAAATGCACAAGAACATCGTCCCCCACCTGAAACTGTACCTCCACCCATTTTAGATCTGCTTGCTTTTTATACTTCTGACTGCTGTCCTATAACTTGGATTTTACTTGTTCATGTAGATCATTCATCGCTTTGGTGAAATTCTCCCCGTCAGCACTCCTTTTTTCCAACTGTCCCAGATCTCGTAACTTATGCATGCCGCGAGGATGCATTCCACACAAGATCTGAAAAGGGCTATATCCTGTGCTCCGATTTGGCGAATCGTTATAAGCGAATTCTGCCTGGGAAAGTACACGATCCCACATTCATGAATTTTCTCCAATCAGACTCCGTAATAGGTTTCCCAAGCTTCTGTTTACTACCTTTGTCTACCCATAAGTCTGTGGGTGATAAGCATAGCTGAAGTTCAACTGTGTGTCCAACTTCTTCCACATGGTATGCTAGAAATGTCCTGTGAATTTCACCTCCCTGTCGGAAACGATTGACTTAGGCAACCCGTGCAATTTGACAATCTCCGTGAAAAACAAGTGTGCTACATGAGTGGCATCACTAGTATTTTTACAAGGAATGAAATGTGCCATTTTTTAAAATCAGTCCACTACTACCATCACAGAATCGTTACCCTGCTACGTTCTAGGTAAACCTAAGACAAAGTCCAAGCTGACTGAATCCCATGGTCTACTCAGAATAGGTAGTAGTGTGTAGATTCCCACATTCTGATCGTGTCCTTTCACTAATTGGCACACCTTACATTTGGTTACAATCTGCTGCACCTCCCTTCGCATCTTCGGCCAGTAATAAAAATGATTGATCTGATCCAGGGTCTTATCAATGCCGAAATTTCCGGCAATACCTTCACTGTGCTTTTCCCGAATGATGTTATCCCTCATTGAACAGTCGGGAATACATAATTGTCCTCCTTTAAACAACATTTTCTCCTGTAAGTTATAGTCCAGCCATGGAATATTATTTCTTAAGAAAGGATTTTGGCAGGCTTCATAGGCCTCCTTGAAATCTACATTTGTTTGATACAAGTCTTTCAGATGTTCAAATCCCAGTACTTGTATCGTACTCTCCTTAAGAGAAAAGCTCTTCTGCTTAGTGCATCTGCTACCTTGTTGCCCTGTCCACTAATATGCTTCAATACAAAGGTGAAACTCTGCAAGTACTCAACCCACTCTGCATGCTTGTGGTTTAGTTTGTGCTACTGTATAATATACTATAATGCAGAATTATCAAAAAATAAAACAAACTCATTACCTAATAAATAGTGTCTCCAATGCTTCAATGCTTGGACTACAGCATAAAATTATTTATCATAGGATGAGTACATTTGCATGCTTTCATTCAATTTTTCATTGAAATAAGTGACCGGTTTGTCTTCCTGGCTAAGTACTGGCCCAATGGTTGTACCACTAGCATCACAACGAACTTGGAATAGTTTGTTAAAATCAGGCAACCTTAAAATTGGTTTTTCAGTGATCTTCTTTTTCAAAATATGAAAACTTCTCTCTGCTGCTTCAGTCCAACAGAAAGGCTATTTTACCTTTTTGATGGTGTCTAACATAGGTGTGAAGATGTCACTAAAACTTCTTATGAATTTACGATAAAAACTTGCCAATCCATGAAAACTACGAACCTCAAATAGGATCTTTGGAGATTGCGAGCTAACAATAGCTGCAAATTTTTCTGGGTCCATCTTCAGTTCATTCTCTGCAATCACAAATCCCAAATAAACTAACTCATTCTAGAAAAAAGAACATTTATTCAAATTTATCAGTAGCTTGTCCTGCTGCAATTTTTCCAACACACTCCGAACATGTCGGAAATGCTCTTCTCTAGTCTTACTGAAGATCAGTATATCATCCAGATATACAATTACAAACTTCCCGATGAACTCTTTCAGCATTTCGTTCATCAGACGCATAAAATTACTAGGGGCATTGCTTAATCCGAATGGCATCACCAGCCACTCATACAGTCCTTCATTTGTTTCGAAAGCTGTTTTCCATTCATCCCCCTCTCGAATTTGAATCTGGTGGTACTCGCTCTTCAGATCGATCTTTGAGAAATACACTGCTCCACTTAAGAAGTCCATCATGTCATCCATTCGTGGTAATGGGAATGTGTATCTAATATTAATTTTATTAATGGCTCTTGAATCTGTAGACATTCACCAAATCTCCGCCTTTCTTAGGAGCTAAAATTGTTGGAACTACACAGGGGCTCAAACTTTCCCTTATCAACCCTTTATCCAGCGATTCTTGTACTTTCTTCTTGATTTCCTCATTGTCCTTAGGACTCATTCAGTATGCTTCCTTGTTTGGTAGACTAGCTCCAGGTATAAAGTCTATATGATGTCCGATGCTTCTTTTGGGAGGTAATTCATCTAATAAATCATCTACTATAATGTCACTGAATTCTTGCAACATGTCTTGGATTTCTTCAGGTAAATCTGTAATCTTAGTGTGTAACAAGACTGAATTTGTTCTCCTTACAACAACATATTTAATTTCGTTGTCCTCGATCTGCTTTAAAAATTCCTTTCCTCCCACCAGAAATATTTTGACTCCACTGGTTTTTGCTGTCTCTTCCTCCTTGATAGGTACAAGCGTATGCTTAATCCCATCCTGAACAAAATTGTAACAGTTTTTCTTTCCATCATGCACTACTTTTCTGTCATCCTTCCATGGTCTCCCTAACAATATGTGACACACATCCATAGGCATAATATCACAAACAAATTTATCCTTGTATTTGCCAATATGGAACTCAACTTCACATTGCTCATTAACTAACAGTTGATCTCCCTTCCGTAACCATGACACCTTGTAAGGAGTGCGGTGTTTCAATCTCTTCAACCCCAATTTCTCCACCATCTCTGTGGCCACTAGGTTATCTATGCTTCCATTGTCGATAATCAGTCTGCAGCATTTTCCATGTGATTTGCATACTGTCTGAAATAATGCTTTTCTTTGAGTCGGATCAACTATCTCTTTTGGTGGTTTCAGCGATACCTTATTCCAAACTAAGGCTTCCCCTATTTCTGGTACATTCCCGACCTCTTGGGGTGGTGCCTATGCTTCTTCCATCTAAGCGAAATATGTTCCTCTTCCTCCTGTCTGTTCACCCTCAGGACATTCAAAAGACTTGTGCCCCCACTTGTGGCACTTGTAACACTGGATGGCAGTTCCTCTGCCTCTGCCATTACCTCTTCCACGCTGGTATGGCCTTCCTCCCCTAGTGTTATTGTCCTTTTCCACTGTTCCTGGAGTTTTTGAATTGCTACCTTCATCACTAGGATTGGCAGCTCTACCTCTGCCATAGGCGCGTCCTTTCCCTCTGCTAGATCCTTCTCCTCTTTTGGCATTCTGTTTCCTATTTATTTTCTCCTCTACCTTTAAAGCACTCTGATAAGCCTCATCTATGGCTTTAGGTGAAAGAATACTTATCTCATCTAATATTTCCCACCTTAATCCATTCACAAACCTTGCTGTCTTTTCAGGGGTGTCTTCTATGTAACCAACTCTCAGGTTTACCCAATAGAATTCTTCAGTGTATTCTTTTACAGTCATCCCCTTTTTTTAAAAATTTTGTACCTACCTATACATAACAATCTGGTAGTCTTTGGGTAAGAATTAACCCTTCAATTTAGCCTCCATCCTGGTCCATTTTTTTATAGGTTTCTTGTTCAACCTCATCCTCTCTACTTGGACACTATCCCACCATAAGGACGCATGTCCTTTCAACCTGGTGGCAGTGAATTTAAGTCTTTTCTCTTCACTGATCTCCTCATAGTCAAAATACTTATTTAGCTCACTAGGCCAATCCAAAAGTACCTCTGCTAATAAACTTCCATCATAAGTCAAAAGCTCATGCTTTGGCTTACTGTTTGATAGTAAAACTGACCTCAAAATTCTGAGTTCAGGTCCTTCTCCATCTGATCCATCTATTGTCTCTGCAGCTTCCTCATCACTATCATCTCCTCCCTCAGGATCTCTTCTTCTTCCTGCTTCTACTGCCGCCAAACGGGTGTTCAATATTTGAATCTCTTCTCGCAATCCTTCATCTACTACTCTTCGAATATCTCTACCACGACCTCGCAAACCAACTTCCATTTCTTCTAACACACAACTTGGCTCTGATACCAAAAATTGATGAGGCCCAACCCTCCTTAAAACCTGCGCTCAATTAATAATTTGAATGTTGATTATATCATAAGATAAGATCCAGATTTTATTTATTTTGTAATAGTTGTGTTTTAATTACAACTCATCCTTGTGAAAGGGAATGAAATGGACATCTGTGTCGTCCTCGAGAACTATTCTCCAGCGCTATCACTAACCCTAACACTGCTTAGTTAGTATTCTTTTCATTGTTGTTTGGTGTTTGCGAGGGCTTCTCCGTGAGGTAATGGTTCGGCTCTGTCTTCCCTTGTGAATGTTTTCTATAGCCCTCCATTGTGGCTCTATACTACTCTGTGGTCTCCGTCGATATGGCAGTTTTGTTAGCTCTTCTCGCTCTGTCTCTGTGGGCAAGGGTTTTTCTTGGTTCTTCGTGGTCTTCAACAGGGCTTCTACAACATGGCGGTTTATGGGTGTTGTTTCTTATTTATACCTTTTTGTATGCGTTTCATTTCGGCTTTTACTTAACCTTCTCTCTCAAAATTATTTGTTGTTTAACTAACTGTTGTCTGCACTTTCAGGTTGAAGTCGTCAAGGGTTTCAGCATCCGCCTTCGTTCTTTGGCTTCACGATGGTAAGTTGTCCATCCCTGTTTTAATTTCTCGGCTTTCTTTCTGAGTTACTAAAGGTCATTGCTCCTTGTGAGTAGATCCCTTGTCGGTTGGCAGCCGAAACTCCTCCTCCGTTCAGTGTTTCTCTTTTTGGGTAAGCTGATTTCTGCAAACCCTCTCTGTTTCTTTTCTTCTGATTGAGATACTCTGTTTAATTCATGCCAAGACTTAACTCTCGACTTTTTGTTCTCCTTGTAGGTGGTTATAGTTCTCCAACCATGGTTCTTCACCTTCTGAGTTATTGACCCCAAATGGGTAGGGTCTTTCCCTTTATTCGCCTCTGGTGGTTTTGGAATTTGTTTCGTTAGTGGGTCTTGGCTCCCATCCTTCGTTGTACTGTTGTGAACTTCACCATTTTCAATCTGCTATATATGTCTCCTTCTTGGCAAATAGACTAGGGTATATATGTAGTTACATGATTTATTTTCACTTCGGTTCTGTTGCTTTTTTTTCTTCCGTTGGTTTGCTATCTAGACATTCACAGTTAATAGAATGTTGTCTATGTAGGGTTTCGAACCCAGTCCCTAAATTTGATATGTAATATATTTTTTATAGTCTTTTGAGACTCATAAACAGAACATGATTGATTTTATAAACATTGAGAATTTAAAATCTGTTGTTGTAAAAATGGTGAATACCTGTGAAGGTTTGTGCACCTGCTGGTGTGTGAATGTCGGTGTATTTCCTAATTTGTAGAACTCTCCTGTTAGATGAATGCCTCAATTTGTCAAATTCTGTAATCGCTCCAATCCCTGTATAAACAAATTAATTTTCCCAACTTTTGCTATATTCGTGCATGTTTTCAATTTACAATGTAAGATGGAACGAACAACAAACAGAGAAAAAAAAACAATAATAGTATTTGACTGCAGATAATTCTCAGATGGTTTTTTTTTTAGGAAAAAAATCTCCTGAATGTTTTTTTTTATTGCTTCCTTTTTTCTGCTATGATGGAAGATCAACCCTCCAAACATATTATCGTGTTCTTTTTATAATACTTGTTGAATAGTTGTTTTTTTTCTTGAAATTGTTAACAGTTTCAAGTAGTTACATTTGGTAACTGTCCATTTCTGTTCACGAGAATTTTGACTTAAGTAAAAATAGTAACTAAAAAGGAGTTAAAGTGCAAAAACATAATCTCTATTCTTAAGTCCTATATGCTAGAACTTAAAAAAAAAAATTAAAACCAACTCAGGTACAATTACCTATAAACCTGTGAGACAAAATACTGTTATTTTCATTCACCCTGAACTAGATGCTGCTGTATCACATGCTAAGTCATGTAGTGCCTCTAGAGTCTAGTGACATGCAACATTTTTTTACCTTTCAAACTTTTGCGTTATTTTGGTTTTTTAATATTTTCAATTTAAGAAATTTGAATAAATAGGGAAGTCAACATCTTTTATCAAGTCTTGGAATATTGAAGTAATTTCTGGACAATTGTCGTAGAAAATTAATTTGAAGCTTAATTCATAAGCTTTTGCTGAACCACGGGAGTTTTTGTTTACTAAATATCTGCATATGGTTTCTTTATTGTGGATTATGTTTACAAGAAATTTAATATCTCGTGTTTTTAGTAAGTATTTCAATATAGTTAAAGACTATTCTTTATGTTTGAGTGAATCATTAGATGTTTTTCGGAAATGGTTATTAGTTTTTTTTGTTTGTTGCCTCATAGTTGAAATTTATCATTTTTTATTCATATTTAATTTTTCTAGATATAATATGATACACATATCCTCGTAATGAAATTATTTATTTATTAATTTAAAACTCTGAATAATTTATCCATTGAATATTTTATTGCAATAGTTTTTTTTTTATTGATGATTAAAACATTGAATAGTTTTTCTATTAAGTTATAAGTGTTCATGATTTAAATTATTACTAATAATTAATTATTATTTTCAAACATTATCTCATACAAATATTTTCCTAATGAAATTAGTTATTTAAAACCTTGGATAGTATGAAAATAGTTATTTAGTCGTGGTTAAAACTTTGGATAGTTTTTCATTGATTTATTGGTATGGATAATTGAAATTTATTACTGTTTTATCCATAGTTTCTTTTTCTTTTAATGATATTATTTCATATAAATATTTCGAGAGTGGAATTATTTATTTAATAATTTAAAACATTGAATAGTTTTTCTATTCATTATTGTTGAATTATTTATTGCTGTCTTTTATATATATATATATATATATATATATTTATTTATTTATTTATTGTCGGGATGTAATTAATTATTTAAGAATTTAAAGCTTTCAATAAATGTTCCATTAACTATGGGGTAGATTCCTCTACACACATTTCTTCAAATACATCACATCACTTACATTATTGTATCATATTATAAAAGCCTTAAAAAATGAAAAGAATAAAATGAAATAAACTAAATTCATAAGAGAATTTTAGTTGGGCCTCTTTGAGTTTAATTCTTAAATATTTATTTATTTATTTTTATTTGATTTTATTACCAGGAAAATTAAATGATCTTGATTCTCACATTGGAGATTATTCAGCACAATTATCTCATATTTTTTTTTGGTGATCCATATCAATGCACTTAGTTTAGTTTTTTTTTTAGGCTTACATATATGCTTTTTTCTTTATATTGACAATTTTTACTCTTTTTATAATTTGAGACATTATGGAGAATTTTATTTATTTTTTCTTTTTTTTGTGATCCATATCAATGCACTTCGCATTTTGTCCTTACATATCTCTGTATTCTTTACCTCTTCAAAAAAATATTTGTAGTCGTTACCTTTTCAAAAAATTATTGTCGAACATTGTTCTCATTTTTCCCGAACTTCGGCTGGCTAATATGACACCTCTGTTAAGGAGTGGACTCAATGGATCAATGCAAGAAATAAAAAAAAAAAAATTTGATTTTTTTTTTTTTTGTGTAGAGACTTATTTATTCTTATCTATTGGCTTTGTAGCAACATTTAGTATGACTCTTGTTATCACCAAATTGATCTTGATTGGCCTCTCATCAATCAACTCAATGTAACTCTTTCAAACCACTTCTAACTGAAGATTAGCCTCTTTAGTTTGAGAGGGCTCTCTCAAAGGGGGTTTATGATTTTGAATAAGGATAGTATTAGATGGCTAACTCTATGGAATTGTAACTTGTTTTTGTATGATTGCAGGTTGAAAAATAAAGGCTTGCTACCATAGAGCTTATGGAGTCAACAATCAGTAGCCTTAGTGACAGTGGTTCTTCACATGGAAGCTGAGGTAGATAGAGGTTTTTAACTGAGATAATTCACACACATAACATAGGAAAACACAATCATTTCACCAGTAAAGGAAGTCAGAGAATAATATTATGAATTCTGAGTATATAGAGATGAAATCTACTGGAAGCGATTAAACATAAAGATTCAGATCAATAACACATAAAAAACATTATAATAATATCAGGTTTGGAAGTAGAATGTTACTTTGTATTACTGATAATGGTAAAAAAAATACAAGTAGCAATTTGGTGCAATATTCTCTAAACCTTTTCTTCTTCGATGTTTTGTCTATAAATAGACATTCTTTACAATATGGATGATCTGCCTAGCTATCTAGATCTTCAAATTCTACTCTGATACCTATCATAACTGAAACCACTAACTTGAAACAGAAAAATGACAACTATCCTTAAAGAAAACAAAATCCTAATAGGGCTCTATCTCATATTTATTACAATCCTTTATCCTATCTATGAAACAACTACATAATGGTTACATAATAAATGTCACATGCTTGAAGGAAAAATCACCAAGTTCACCACCACTTTAGATCTTTAAATAACCCCTATATTTGTGGAACATAACCCTATTTTTTAGTAAAAAGATGACCTTCATCTTTAATGTTGTTTTTCCTAATGAACTGGCTACATGGCATTGCCTTTGAGTCATAAATCTCTGCTGATAAAGTCCACTGACATGATGGAAGTATCCAGCTGGAAAAATGTGCTGTTGAGATGCTAAAAATCCTTCAAAAATTACTCGCTATGAAAACATGGCAGTTTTAGACGTTTTCATAGCGAGTTTTAGTAGCGTAGGAAAAATGACTTTTCCACCTATCTCTTTGACTCCTTTGTTGCTCTAGTATCGTTATTATGCCATGAAACTTTTCAAACCATCAATATCCCTCCATAAACATGCGAAAACTGAGTTTTAAGGCAAAAAGTCACCTACAAGAATTTTCGTAGCGTATTTCTCCCTTCAAGCCTAAGGTACACTACGAAACTTTGCAAAAACCAGAAAATGCTATTTTCAAGCTTGTCCTCAAAAAATGTTCTCCAACTGAAAAATTTGGGTTCTCCATCTCAACAAATTACTCCAGTGGTATTTCGTCCTCATTTACAATCAATTGACTAATAGGCTCTTCTACCACTGTCATCTTCATCCTTTCTTTTCCAATTCCACATGAATCAAATCCAATTTCTCCTGAAGATCTTGCACTTTGTCCTTTAATTCCCTGTTCTTGGATTGTAAGTGCAGGTTTATCTTTTTGATGTGTTTTACTTCTCCTCTTAGTGGCTGGGTCCACTTTATCAACATTTCTATATTGTCCAAGGTTTTTGAAACACTTGTGACTTGATCTTCCTAGATTTTCTTCATTTGCTCAAACTGAACCTTCTAAAATCTGTGTTTCTTTGCCTCTTGCTTTAAAATTGATATCTATTTATTTGCCTCTTTTAACTGCTCTTTAAGGGTCTCAATTTATGGTTTTTCAATAATTTTCTCTTTATCCTTTTTTTGTTTGATAACTAGACTTATTTTGCAGGTGAAGACATATCTATCATGCTTGGTGGCTAAGCATTTTCATTGATCTTGTCAGTCTCTTTGCTTCTTTCCATGACCTTCCTTGCATGTCTTCTCATTGGCTTCCTAGGTTGAAAAATGAAACCATCATCATCACTTGCAAACTCTAATTTTTTAGGAGTCTTACCCTTTTTTAGATTTCTTCCTCCATATTCAATGTCTTCAACTTGCACAATGGGTGATTATTCAATATCAATTGCATGCAAAATATCCTCCAATTTTCCTTTAGCCATTGTATGGATCCTACTGACTCTTTTGCTTCCTTGTTTACTGACTGTCTGCTTCTGTTTTGCAGGTGCTGTTTTACGAGTGTCAATCTTCTGCAAAGGTTCTTCCTCCATGCTCACTGGTTCTAGAGGAGATGATCTATTCCCTTCTTCAACTTCCTCTGCCACAACTGGCGATGAAATGTTTCTAGGTTTGGAGGCTTTCTTAGGAGTGACATCATAAATTTCATAACCACTCATGAACAAAAATGAAGTCCAATTTCTATCTAACCTCCTCAATTCCTCTAACACCAACAACTTAATCAAACCATGATGAAAAAGAGAAGTTTAATTGCCTTATGTTTTGATCTGAACCTTATCTAACATTTTCCCTAGACTTTTGTGTAAATAAAAATGCAAGCCAAGTGACCTCTTACCCAAAAAATGCAGAAGAAGCATGAGATGATAGGAGCAGACCATGTGAAACCTTCCTTCACAAGTAAAATAATTCTGGATGATCATTAGTAGATTTGAATAATTTTCCTTCATGAAACTCCTAGGAATAGAATTTGTCAAGTCAATTTCACTGTGTTCTAGTTTGATCAACTCTTTGTAGTCCTGTATTGTGAATTTTATTCGTTTAAACCACTGTTCTCCTCCTCTAGGGATTCCTGGTTCTAATGAGATGGTCTCTGGTGTCACTGTAGGGTTCATAATTCCAGCTTTTGAAGCTGTTCCTGTGAAGCTATTGGAAAGATCCTTGGAAACCTATAGATGAAAGCCCTACAACCTCTGACAGAATTGCAAGAATCCAATTCTTCTAAAAACCTCCATGGCATTTGGGTCTTCATTGAGCAAGTTCATGTACATGGGATCATACATGTGGCAGTGACCACCTTTGTTTGTTTTCCTTCTTGTAGCCATGGGTGCTTTATATCTTGACAACCTCACTTGCTTGATGACACCTAAAAAATTTCAAATCTATAAGCAACCTGCTTGGCTCGATGAAGCAGCTCTTCAGGGATCAAATTACATGCAAAGATAAAGCAAAATATGAAAAAAGGATAATTTGAGTAAGGTTTTATGGTTTAACTAAAAACTCATGCTTTAATCATGACACATACATGCCCAAAAAGGTAATGATGACCTGAGACATGGCTATGTACCTTTGAATTAACCATAACAGACTCGAATGACCTCCACCCTAAATTTTTCAATCATAGAGTGACACTTTATAGTGAATTTGACAAGACATGCTAGAAAACATATTTTCATAGCGAATTTAGCTTAACCTCTGATAGATTTGCTACAAAACTATTAGGTAGTTTCGTAGCGAAAATTATTTTTTTCCTCTATAAAACTTTAGGAAAATTTGAAAAACTGACAAATGTGCCCATTTTGATTTTAAATGCATGGGGAATGAAAAATGACACCATATGAGGACTTATGGGACATGAAATGACATAAATGGAGGTGACCATGAAACTTAGGATAGGTTAAACATGTAAAAAATGAAATTTTCCTATCCCAACTTGAAAAGGCTAAGGAGACCTTATCCTTTTGATGATTGAAGTATATGACCATGTCAAGTAATGTTTCACAACTTTATGGGTCATAGCAACTCTAGAAGGAAGAATTCCCAAATATGCAATCCTTAATATTTCTAAAATCCTTTGCAAAGACGTGGTTATTGCTACACTCAATTTGGATTCACACCAAATATCACCAGTTCTTTATTCATTTATTGTCTCTCCCCTATTCTCTATGGTTTAGTCATGGTTTATCTAGCTTGGGATTCCAATGTGGTGTACCTATTCTTCCATGAAATTAAGTAATATAAAATTTTCAATATAATTGAAGTGATGAGAAACCTATAATTAATGAATCAAAATTAGGTTATTTATAAGTAAATTAATAAAATTAACATTTTATCGTTGACTAATGACTATATATGTCAAAAGGATTATACTATTATCCACCCTCAAATTCCAAATATGAATGGTAAACCTCATAACCCTGGTTGAATTAGTACAAATACACAAATCCCGACAACAACACATGTGATAATGATGAAACAACCATGTCATGATACACAAGAGATAGTTGGAGGAAGCCATTGGCATAATCCCCAACTTTCTTATGTTATAATGCAAATTTGGTTGCAAGTTACAAATGGCTAGGCACCTCAATACATACAGAAATTTAAAAGAGTGCATAGATTAACAAATAGACCAACCAATAATTAATGTTGTCACTATCATTCCACTAGATATCATGAAAACTTGTGTACCTGTTTGGACCATTCCTCCCTAACCAATATAGAAAAACAAAACTGCACAAACGTTTGTATGAAAATTCTCTATAGGAAACATCTCCAAATTTGTAAAATTTTTATTTCATATCAATTGATTAGGTTATATTTTTATTGGATAAAACTTCCTCTTCGTGAAGATTTACTAACGAAATTTGTGCAATCAGATCAGATGGTGTGACTGGAGGGGAGCACATTGAGTTGAATAAGGACACTGTGGTTGCTAGGATCATGGAGGGACGAACCTATTTCGAATACAAATAATCGAATTTTCCTCTTAGGATATCGATTTTTGTCAGCTTTCCTATAAATAAATGATTGTTACTCAATCATTGTATCCACGACAGATGTGAGCTCTGCTAATAATTTCTCTATGCATATATTGAGTTCCAAGAACTACTTATGGAGCCCAATTACCTGTACATCAATTCTCTATGCATACATATGCTTGAATCCATCACAAGTTTTCGTGCTTTCTTAAAACTAGAGATTCTTCCCATTACTTGTTATCCCATAAATTTTTTGTCTAGATTGTTGAATATGTAATAGTGGAGTCAAATGTTTTTTTAAGTCGACCACACAAAGTAAAAGAATGAATATTTAAAAGGGATACACATTTAGAAGAGGATCCAAGAGCTAGATCCTTATTAATGCCTTTTCCATTCCATGCGTGATGATAGTATGGCCACAAAAATATAGTAGGATATCCCACATAACCTCATATTACAGGATGAGGCCTTCTTGTACACAAAGCCCATTAATCAATATTTTATATGCCTTAGTTAACTGCCCCCTATGTTGAGTCTCAAAATTAAATGTCCCATATGTTACACATAGGTGATGGGAAGTTACATTGTGAAGTATATAGTGACTCCTAAATGGTTGGTGGTCATTTCGCATGCCACAATGCTCTCCAAATTTTGTTTTAACTATGCCAATTTTCCTTCCAGTTGAATCTCTCCTTTAAGACAGTGCTCCTGCAAATTAGAAATATTGTTGCAGAATCCCTCCATAGAAGCCTTGTCATCTTCACATATTTAAGCAACCTCCCCTTGTTTGAAGTAGTGTAATACAAGAGATTTTCCCACATCATAAGGCGAAGAAATATTTAATTTTATCCCTTATTTTCACAACTTTAGTGGCCACATTTATATTTAATCATGTAACAACTCACATTAACCAATATTTTTTTCTTCTTTAAATATTATTTTTGGTCATGATGATTGTTCTATTTCCGACATACTTCTCATCTATTTCTTTAATAATGACAATGTAAAACCAACATTTTCTTTTGTTTTACTTGACTCACCACCCAACTCTCCCTGGGTTTATAATTTTCCTCTTTCATAGTTCATTTCCTAGGTCTATTTATAAAACACATTAATTTCATTTAACCCATAAGTACCATACCTATTTTATCCTTAATTTATTATACACATCTCCCATATGTATTCTAGTCAATTTATCATTATTCCCTTTCTTTCTTTTTTTCCACGGGAAAAAATCGAACCATCTATTAATATAGAAAGTTAAGAGAATATGCATAGCATTTCAAATAAACTCCATTTCTCGCTTTTCAGGCAAAGAATCATTATTCCCTTTCACCAATTAATAAATTTCCTTTAATATTAACTTAAAACATATTTACCCACTAATATATTTAAGTTATAATTTTCCCCTTATAACTTTCCACTACCATAGTTATTAATTCAAATGATCACCCTTACGTTATACTTTACCCATTATAACTTTTCTACCACTATAATTATTAATTCGAATGATTACCCTACCATTCCTTCATTGATGTCCTAAAACCTTACATAAGTTATCACATGAACCCTATGAAAGATGTATATATATAATTTTTATATAACTCAATGTATGTCCCTACCATATAAAATTTAACATATATGAACTATGAGAATCCTGTCATATTTCTCCCATTTAATTATCATAGTTTAATATTTATGTTTGATTTATTTACATAACATTAATAGTTCAAAATTTATAAATGATGGGATTGTACCCATACTGTATTAACTCTCCCTCTGCACCTTATCGTTTCGTTTCAATAACCCATTTAATGATGGTACATTATCACTTGCATATCACATGGATTTGGTCCTTGCGAGGACACCTTTAGCATGGTGATGAACAATGAAGATTTATCAAGGATTATTCAGTTGTTAAATGAGTATTGTTAGGGTTTTACTGTCTCATTTGGTTGTCATTGGTAGGTTTTCTTCTTGGGAGGTCAATGCACCAAGAGATACCTCATCGATGTTCTTACAAGGATTTTCTATGAGGTTTAAGGGCATATTACTATAACGCCTTCTATCCTTCTATCCTCAAGGGGTGCATAATTCAGTCAGATCTCGAATTGATATCTCATCTTTTAAGCCATCTTTTCAAATTATCATTTACATATAACCTACCTTTGTTCTTTAATTGACAATTTTATTTTTGCTTTCTCGAAGTTCTCGTAGTTCGTTATTTCTCAAGTGATAAATTCATCTCTGTTTACAAATTTATGTTGTATTACATTTGTTTCTGACAGGGGCTATCTTCGTTTGGATTCTTTCTCCACCCCTTTCGTTTTCCAGTGTATAAAATTCAGCGATAAGTACAAGGTAAATAGCCTGTGAATTGATTCATGGTTTTTCCAATTAAACCGTTCCACAAAATTTTGTAACCCTAATATTTAATTCTAGGTTCTCTGTTTTTCTTTGAAATTTTATCATTCTATAATGTATTTTCTATATTGAAAATTATTATTTCACATTTTCCTGAGGTAATTTTGGTTTACATAGCATATTTTTAATTCGACTTTGTGGTTATTAACTCTACGAGTTTTCTCCATTAATTGTGTTTTCTTATCATACTTCTGTTTCGCATCAATGGAAGAGTTTATCATTTTTACATTTAGGAATTTTCCTTTTTCATTAACTAGAATGATTTGATTCTAATCACAGTGAAATTCCCTTCGTAATTAACATACATATTCTTTCCCAGAATTGAAATTTTCCCCAAATTGGGATTCTCGGTTTCACATAAAATTACTATTAAAATTTTGTGGTTTTATTTTAATGACCTTCGATGCCCCAAATTTTTGATTTCTCTGTTATAGTGACATAAGAGAGGATTATATAAATTTTCTTCACTGTAGATGGGAATCATATCCCTCTGTCATATAAAATTACAACCTTTATCAGTTAGTTTTATATGTATATATTCCATTTTTGGTTTATATTACAACGCATTTCATTTTCGCATTGAGAAGACTCTCTCGTGCTTTCACCACCAAAGGATAACTTGCGCTCTCTGTAATGGTAATTTATTCTACTCTTACTGTTCATGGAATTGAGCTTAGCATTTTTATTTCGTAATTGTTTTTCCAGAATACATAGTATACCTTTAAATTTGTTCAACGTGGTTTTAGGATTTACCTACACGACTTCTGAATAAATTAATTTGGACAAAGATATACAAATAGAATTTTCTAAGGATTCTAATTTTGGTTTTCAACTACATTCCATTTTGTTTGTTGTGAGCTATGTAATTTCATTACACATTGTTTAATTTCCCCACTTCAATTTCTTAATTGGGATTTTCGTAAGTGAAATTTTATGTAAGTTATAATTTTAAAGGTTCACTTCCTATATAATTTCCATTAATTTTAAAGGTTATATTCAACACTCCATTTTTTAATTTTATCATGTATCCACTCTCCTATTTTCTATGTGTATAAGAGGATTGATACAATTATATATGTTACTCTATATATATATATATATATATATATATATATATATATATATATATATAGAATTTATAATTGTTTAGTGATATTCAGATTAACTCTGTATCATATCATTTTGACTATGTTAATATAGTCGCACATCTAAAATTAATCTCTCTAATTACATTTCACAACTTTATTTATATCATAATACTCTGTATAATTAGAGTAACTAAATTTAATATTCCTTCTGCAACTAATTTGGGAATCATCTTCCCACATTATCATGCTCTTTCACAACTCTGTATTATACCGATTTGCTTCACGACACCTCTTCCCTCAGGTCACTATTGAGATTTTCACGTTTTGGTATTAATTACTGTCACATATTTAAATATGTTCTTTTTGTCTACTTGTCCTTATAATTTATTTTATTGTTGGTACATGAAGAACACTTCAATTATGAAGATAATTTCATAGGTATTATTATTTTCTGTGCATTTTCTAAGTTTTTCCTTTTCGTTTTTGTCAATTAAAATTTCAAAATTTGATCGCTTTGTTTGTTTCAAGTTTGCTCTATTTTTTTTTCATTCCATGATAAAATTCTTCACGATCAAGAGTCAGAGTGCCTCGCCACCAATTTAATCCTATTTCAGGTCGGTCAACATAGCTATGGAAGCTCTTCCACTATTTTTTCCACTCTGCATAACTCATCTTCATACATTGTATTTTCAATTTGGATGATGACCCTGATGAAATTGTAAACAAACTTTTGTATAATGGATTTATTGCTTAAGATTGAGCATATTATTTAATCCTCAACTCCACTAGAGGATTTTATTGAAAAGGATTGACAGATGTAAATAAGTATTATAATACAACTACTTACTCTTTTGTATATTATATGTTTGCATATATGACTGAGTATTTGTATGGATAGAATTGTTATACAATTTCTATATGACATCATATATATTTATGTTTCTAATTTCAATTTGAATTGTATATACATAATTTAGATGTGTGTTACAAAACATCTTGTATATCTAGAGTCTATTCTATTTATAATCTCATATTTATGGATAATTTTTCTGTTATTACTCTAGTTGAAATATATTTATATTCATTGTACCTGTATTGTAAATTTTGCAGTGAAGTTTCATATATTTATTTTGGAATTAAACAAAAGATTTAGACCCTGAAAAATGGTTTAGAGATTCTGTATGTTTGTCCCTAATTTCAAATAACTTCGTGTAACAACAGAGAAGGATAAACTATATTCATCTATAATTAATCTCCGTCAAATACATATGACACTTAAATTTTCTAAAAGTTGACACTGTACAATACACATAATTTCTATAATTTAATCTACATAAATTCAATTCAAAATTTATAACATCATAATTTTTCTATATTCCCTTGCAGAAGTAGATAACTAATAGCAACAGTGTAAAACATTAAAAATTTATAGAATGTGCATACTACTGTTATAAATACTATTTGCCTCCCAACCTTGAACTTATTCCAGATCTCTCCCTTGAGGAGAGACCAATTCTTCCTTAGTTTAGACAACCCCTTTGTCATACTAGGAATAACTTATTTAACCTTGATTTCCCTTAGCTTGTTTCCAGAACTGCATCCAGTTATTTTGGGATGATGTTTCCCTTAGCCTAGGCTTTGTTTTCATTTTTTCCACAAATTTTTTTTTTTTTTAAACTAGCTTGTCCTCTTTCTAGTTTTATTCTTACCTCTTCTTAGTAACTTTCCACTTTATTGAGGCTTTTATTAGATCTTTTTCTCTCATCTAATAAAATTTATTTTATTTTATTTTTCTCTAAGGATTTCTGGAGAATTTTGTGAAGTCTCAGGAATCTAGTCCATCCTCATGGATTTGAATTCCTCATCTCAATTTACTCTATCTTCATAGAGTGATATAATTTCTAGATTTATATATTAATTTCCACAATTATTATATAATTATATAATTTATTTCTTTGTTCCTGGTGACCTTTATGTGTATTCCTCATTTATAGAATGCTGAAAAAAGGGATATTACATAGTCCCCCTCTAAAACAAAACACCCTCCTTGGTGTTTTCCAATCTTTCTGTTTATTCATTAAATAGTGATGGTTATTTTTATTACATCACATGTTTCTAATCCGATGTAGCTTCCTCGGGTGTAAAATGCTTCCACTGCACTTTCACCCTTGTTACTATTCTATTCGGGAGCACAATTTCTTCCCTCTCCAGTATACTAAGTGGCTATGGAAGAAATTCCCCTTCTGTTTCCACCTGTACCACAGTCCAGTCAATCACATGAGTAGTTTCATGTATATATTTCTTCAATAAGGAAACGTTAAAAACATTATGAACTTTAATATGAATCGGTAGGGCCAATTTTTTTTTTCTCACTCTAACCCTCCAGGGCTCTGAAATATTGAGATGCTACTTAGCACAACTGTCAGCATGCAATGTCCTTTTTCTGAAGTTAAATCCCAAGATCTACTTGATCTATATCTTTGAATTTTCTATGAATTCTTGCATAACTCTTCTAACGACTTTGAGTTACTTTAATATTTTGTTGAATTCTTTCCACAATCTATTTCCACCTCCTGTCGTACTTCTAGTACTTCGACAAATTTGTCCTTCTATTAACTCCAACTAAGTGAACTATGGCCTTTTCTGTCAAACGAGGCTTTTGATTGAATTATGTCACTTGATGTCTGATACTTGTATTTGTATACGGTTTCTAGTAAATACAAGGTCTCCCCAACTATTAGTTTTTATCTATTTAATACTTGTACAATATGTCTGCTAATATTTGCTTTGTTCTCTCTATATGTCTATCTGTGTGAGGATAGTAAGTTGCACTACAGTTCAGCTTTGTCTCCCTTTCCTCCAGACAAGATTTTCCCAAAAGTATATGTACTTTTGGCACCTCTATCAGAGAAATAAATTTTGTGATTGTATGGAGTTAAATATTTCTTGCCCGAATCCTTTGGTCACTTGTGATGTGCCAACAATGGATTGTAAAGGTAGAAGCGTACTATTTTAGTTACAGTATCCACTACTCCCACAATTGTGTCATGTTGGTACTTGGTACTTGGTAGTCCTGGATTAATTTCCATTGATGCCACTTCTTTCTTCTATTTTCAAATAGATAGGGAATTTAGTAGACCAACACGATGTTGATGTTATACTTTATCTTGTTGACATTTTCAACAACTGTGCCAAGGATTTTACTACTTCCTTCTACATCCCTGGCCAATGTATAATTGTTCTCAAGACTAATATTCTATTTGTATACTAGGATGACCTGCATAAGGTCTCTGATGGTACTATGATGGAATTCATTTACTATTTGATGGTTCAACGTTGACATATTAGAATTTTATACTCTTTACTTGTAACAATCAGTCTTGGCTGATTTATTATCTATCACACAATTTCATCTTACTCAAATATTACATTTGCAACAATGCTCCTTACATTTGTTCTCCCACGTCAATTTATATACTACTGACGATATTTGTCAAAATTTGATGAGTTTTTCTTTTTACGGATCGACATTTTGGGTTTCTTTTCCTTCTATCTTTTATTTTTATATCAATTTTTTTCTGAGGAAATTAACCGCCTTATTTTTCTGGTCTTTCAATTGGTTTGGGTAAAGGAATATTTATGATCTGTTATCACTAAAGTTTCCTTTATACCAGACACTATTTCCACATTTTAAGGTATTTGTAGTAGCAATAATTTCGAAGTCATCTACTGCATAACTCTATTCATGTTTATTTGAATTTCAATTTTCGAGATTCATAAGCTACTTCTGCATTATTTTGCAGCAAGGCTTCTCTCAACCTTTCTATATGATTTTTTTGTATACACAACCACTCCTTAGCTGAATCAACCATTTTCAAGATAGTAATTAAATTTTTTTTTTTTGGTTCGATACTGATTTTTCACTTAGTTTTCCACTCAAGTTTACATTCTCATTTTTCTGTAATGCAGAAAATCCTTTTACCATTTTATGGTATTATCCAACAATACTCCTAATTGATTGTATTGCTAGTACCTCATTGGATTCATGTCAATTCAATATTGCGTTTACCCTTTTTCGGATTTACTGCCAATCTATCCTTATAATGACATGTCCAATTTATTGAATCTTGTATTTTTTTTAAACTCACATTCGTTGAGTTTTCCATACATTTAACGTGTTCTAAGGATTTAAAAAAATATTCTATGATGTTCATGTTGTTCTTATACATTATTTGAGCACACCAGGACATCTTCTGTTAACAATCATGAAAACTTGTCCAATTATTTCGGTAGCATAATTTTCATTAAGTACATGAATGTAGGACTATAGCATGGTTTTTATAGATTTTAAGGTTAAATTTTCAACCTTATAATGTCCTTATATAGTTCAAAAGATTGCCTTATAATTTTTTTATTCTTATTAGATCAATTAGAACCTCTATTTTTGGAAGAGGTACTGATTTAACTGTCTGAATCTACAGACATCCAGTAGGTGCCATCATTCTTTTTGGAAACCAACATTAGTGCTCTCTCCCAAAGACACATTTGGTTTAATATAATTCTTGTCTAACTTGTAATTGAAGTTTCAGTTCTTATTGTTCATGAGTATTCACTCTCTACATCCTTGAACGATTTTTAATTTCTTGATTGTAGATAAGTCTTCTACAACCTCATTTTATGTTGGCTGTCCCAAATCGTCAACTTGGATAACATATACTTGAGAGCCTTTTATTGTTGTCCTTTTTAATTGCAATGCAGAAATTTGTTTGACAAATATTAGTTTTGGTTTTCCTTTAACTATTACAGATTTTTCTACAACATCTGTGCAATTTACTGTTTTTTCTTTAAGAAATTTACTATTTCTTTCTGTTTTCCAGCCAATCTAGTCCTACTAACATATCATAAGATCCTATAGGAAGGATGTTTGATTTGAATTCTATACCATTTATTTTAAATTTTTAGATAATTTAGTTAGTTTATGAGTAACCTTATTCTTTGTTCCTGAAATTAACTGTACTAATCAAGATTATTGAAATTTTTCTGTTTAATCTACCCTTTTTCCACTATCTTAAGGATGAGATAACTTAATTTTTCTACTGAATCAAGTAAAATAAACGCAGATTAGTCAGAATTTATACCTACAATTTCAATCATCACTGATTCATATTCAGTTTTTCTATCTTTGATTCCTTTTTTTGCTTGCTATCACGTTCCGCTTTCGTCTACTTCTGCTAGTTTTTTAGCTAATCATTTCTTCCTTTAAATTACTAGTAGCATAGTCTTTATTTTCAAACAAATTCATCCATTTTTTTAGGATTATCGAACTAAATTATTTCTTTGTATATGGTAGGTAGGAAATTTAGAAATCGATGTACTTTGGCCTTTTATTCCCTGATGTAAGGCACATAATGAAGTAAATTTGTAAATTTTGTAACAAATTCATCAATCATCAGCTATCCAAGCCTTATCACATGAAATTCCTTTCCTCTCTGATCATAAGACCTCTCACTAAGGTATCTAGATTTGAATTTCTTTTTAAATTCTTCCCATGTAATAGTTTTTCATCAAGCAAGTGTAGAATCTTGGTCTCTTTCACCAAAATTTAGCTTTACCTTGCCACATTGTAACCCACAAATATTACTTTCATATTTATTCCGTATTCATATACCTTGAAGTAATTTACATACTTAGGAGTCATGTTTCCACATTCCTTTCCTTCTCTTATTTACAAATTAGAGAATTTATTTAATTTCAGAATTCTCCCTGCAACTCCTTTCTCTTTTGATCTTTAAACATATCCTCCCCAATCTCAGACCTCTCTGAGCTAGGTTCTGTTTCCTTTTTAAGATTTGACTTGCAGGTTAATCCCTTTCTCAACCTCTCTTGCTCAATACTGTAACAATCATTCATTTCTAGTCTTTAGCTGAACCCTTTCTTGCTATAGTATAATTTTTAGCAATTGAGTATTTGGCTCTAGTAGGGTCCCTCCACTTCCTAGTTCTAATTATAGCTCTTTCATGTCAGTTATGAAAGTAGCTATAAATTTTCTGCACTGATTTATGCACTAACTTCCGCTACACATATATCAATTAGTAATCATAATTAACATTTTTAAAATGATTTTGACAACACAAATTTTTTCCTTGTGTTGTGACCAATAAACCCAGAGTTTTTACATGGGCTCTGATACCATTTGTAATATCTCCCATTAACCAAATATTTTTTTCTTCTTTTAATACTATTTTTAATCATGATTATTATTCTGTTTCCGACATAATCGTCATGTATTTCTTTAGTAATGACAATGCAAAACCAATGTTTTCTTTTGTTTTATTTTACTCATCGCCCAAATCTCCCTTGGTTTATACTTTTCCTCTTTTATAGTTCATCTCCTAGGTTTGTTTATAAGACACACCAATTTCATTTAACCCATAAGTACCATACTTCTTTTACCCTTAATTTATTATACATATCTCCCATATGTATTCTAGTCAATTTATCAGTATTCCCTTTCGCCAATTAATAACTTTCCCTTCTTATTAAGTTAAAATAGATATACACACTAATATATTTAAGTTATAATATACCCCTTATAAATTTTCTACTTCTATAATTATTAATTCGAATGCTTACCCTACCATTCCTTCGTTGATGGAATAAAACCTTACATAGGTTATCACATGAACACTACGAAAGATGTATATATATAACTTTTATATAAATCAACGTATGTCCCTACCATATAACATTTAACATATATGAACTATGGAAATCTTGTCATGTTTCTCCCATCAAATTAACATATTTTAATAGTTATGTTTAATTTTTTTACATAACATTAATAGTTTGATTTATGAATAATGGGATTGTACCCATACTATATTAAATATCACTATGCACCTTATCATTTCATTTCAATAACCCATTTAATGATGGTACATTATCACCTGCATATCACATGGCTTAAGTCCTTCGAGGACACCAATAGGATGGTGATGAATGATGAAGATTTATTGAGGATTCATTAGTTGTTAAATGAATTTTGTTAGGGTTTTACTATTTCATTTGGTTGGTTTTCCACTTGAGAGGTCAGCGTACCGAGAGATACCTCCTCGACATTCTTACAAGGATTTTCTATGAGGTTGAAGGGCATATTGCTGTAACGCCTTCTATCCTTCTATCCTCAAGTGGTGCGTAATTAAGTGGGATTTGGAATTGACATTTCATGTTTTAAACCAACGTTTCAATTATCATTTACAGGTAACATACCTCTGTTCTTTAATTCACTGTTTTATTTTTTTTCTTGCATTTCTGGTAGTTCGTTATTTCTCTAGTGATAAATTCATCTTCGTTCACAAATTTATGTTGCATTGCATTTCTTTGTGACATGGGCTGTCTGTGTTTGGATTCTTTCTCCATCCCTTTAATTTTCCAGCATATAAAATTCAGCTAGAAGGAAGAGGTAAATAACCTATGAATTTCTTCATGGTTTTTCTATTTCAACCATTCCACAAATTTTTGTAACCCTAAGATTTAATTTTGGCTTTTTCGTTTTTCTTGGAAATTTTATCGTTCTACGAATTCCCCAATTTGTATATTGTATTTTCTATATTGCAACTTATTATTTCACATTTTTCTGAGGTAATCTTGGATTACATACTAGATTATTAATTCAAATTTGTTGTTATTAACTCCATGACTTTTATCCATTCAATGCGTTTTCTTATCATACTTATGTTTCACATTAATGGAAGGGTTTATCATTTTTACATTTAGGAATTTTCCTTTTTCGTTAACTGGAATGATTTGATTTTAATCATAGTGAATTTATCTTCGTAATTAACATACATATTCTTTTCCCTTCGGAATTGGAATTTTCCCCAAATTAGGATTATGGGTTTTTCACATAATTACTATTACAATTTTGTGGTCTTATTTTAATGACCTTCGATGCCCCAAATTTTCGATTTCTCTGTTATAGTGACATAAGAGAGGATTATATAAATTTTATTCATTGTATATGGGAATCATATCCCTTTTTCATATAAAAGTACAACTTTTGTGAGTTAGTTTTGTATATATATATATTCAATTTTTGGTTTATATGATAGTGTATTTCATTTTCACATCGAGAAGACTCTCTCGTGATTTCACCACCAGAGGATACCTTATGCTCTCTGTAATGGTAAGTTATTCTACTCTTACTATTAATGCTGTTGAACTTGGCCTTTTTATTTCGTAATTATTTTTCTACAATACATAATATACCTTTAAATTCATTCAGCGTGGTCTTAGGATTTACCTCCACAATTTCTAATTAAATTAATTTTGAAAAATATATCGAAATAAAGGTTTCTGAGGATAATAATTTTGGTTTTCAACAAAATTCCATTTCGTTTGTTGTGAACTATGTAATTTCATTACATATTGTTCAATTTCCCCACTTCAATTTCTTAATTAGGATTTTCGTAAGTGAAATTCATTGTATGTTATAATTTGAAAGGTTCACTGCATATATAATTTCCATTTAATTTTAAAGGTTATATTTAACATTCCTTTTGTTTATTCTATCACATATCCACTCTTCCATTTCCTCTCTAAAAAAGAGAATTGATATAATTATATATGTTACTGTTTATATATATACATAATTGATAATTGTTTACTGATATTTGGATTAACTCTGTATCATATCATTTTTTACTATGTTAATATTGTCCCACTTCTGAAATTAATTTATATCTAAGTACATTTTAGAAATTTATTTATATCATAATACTCTCTATAATTAGAGTAACTGAATTTAAAAATAATTCTTCCAGAATTTAATTATGAAAACTTATTTTATAATAAATTTCCTTCTGGAACTAATTTGGGAATCATCTTCCCAGATTATCATGCTCTTTTGCAACTTTGTATAATACTGATCCACTTTAGGACACCTTTTCACTCAGGTTAGTATTGAGATTTTCTCTTTTTTTAATTAATTACAGCTACATATTTAAATATGTTATTTTTTTCGAATTGCCCTTACAGTTTCTTTTATTGTTGGTACAGGAAGACAACATCAATTCTGAAGATAATCTCACAAGTATTATTATTTTTTGTGCATTTTGTAAGTTTTTCCTTTTCGTTTTCGTCAATTAAAATTTCTAACTTTGATCATTTTGTTTGGTTTATGTTTGTTCTTTTTTTTTCATTCTTTGATAAAAAATTTCTCGATCAATAGTCAGAGTGCTTGACTATCAGTTTCCTCCTATTTTAGATTGGTCATCAGAGCAATGAAGGCTCTTTCACCATTTTTTCTAGTTTGAATAATTCATATTCATACATTGTATTTTGAATTTAGATTATGACCTTGATGAAATTGTAAAAAAGCTTTTGTATAATGGATTTATTGTTTGAGTTTGACCATATTATTTAATCCTCAACTCCACTAGAAGATTTTATTGAACAGGACTGACACATGTAAAGAAGTATTATAATACAACTATTTACTTTTTTTGTATATTACATGTTTTGATATATGATTGAGTCTTTGTATGGATAGAATTGTATAACAGTTTCTATATGATGGTGCATATATCTTTGTTTCAAATTTTAATATGAATTGTATATACATAATTTAGTTGTGTGTTACAAAACATGTTGTATATCTAGAGTCTATTTTGTTTAGAGTTTCATATCTATGGATAATTTTATATTATTACTCTAGCTTAAATATATTTATATTTCTTGTGCATGTACTATAAATTTTGCAGTGAAATTTCATATATTTATTTTGGAATTAAGCACCAGATTTAGACCCTGAAAAAGGGTTTAGAGATTATGCTTGTTTGTCCCTAATTTCAAATAATTCTATGTAACAACACAAAAGGATTAACTGTATTAATTTATAGTTAATCTCTATCAAATACCCATGACACTTAAATTTTCTGAAACTAGACACTGTACAATACAAATAATTTCTGTAATTTAATCTACACAAATTCAATTCAAAATTTATAAAATAACAGTTTTTCTATATTCCCTTCCAGAAGTAGATAACTTATAACAATAGTTTAAAGCATTAAAAGGTCATAGACTGTGCATACCGCTATAAGAAACACTATTTGTCTCCCAACCTTGAGCTTATTCCATAACTCTCCCTCGGGTAGAGACTAATTCTTCCTTAGTGTAGACAACCCCTTTGTCATACTATGAATATCTTATTTAAGCTTACTTTCCCTTGGCCTGTTTCCATAACTGCGTCTCGTTATTTTGGGATGATGTTTCGCTTAGCCTAGACTTTTCTTTTGTTTTATCCACAAAAGCTTCTTTTTAAAACTAGCTTTTCCTGTTTCTAGTTTTATTCTTACCTCTTCTCAGTAAATTTCCACTTTACTGAGGCTTTTAATAGATATTTTTCTCCCATATAATAAAATTTATTTTATTTTATTTTTCTCCAGGGATTTCTGGAGAATTTTGGGAAAGTATTAGGAATCTAGTACATCTCATGGATTTCAATTCCTGGTCTCAATTTATTATGTCTTTATACAATGATATAATTTCCACAATTAATATATAATTACATAATTTGTTTCTTTTCCCCCCTGACCTTTATGTGTATTCCCCATTTATACAAAATTGAAAATAGGGATATTACAAATCCAATTATTGAATGCTTATATCATGTGTTGAATTAAGGAACAACTCTTCGACGAGGAGGAGACATATTGAAATAACGGATGTGAACCTGATGATTGAAGTTACAAAAGAAGGAATTTTAGTAGATATGTGGCATAAATGCTTGGGTCACATTAGCGAGAAGGGCTTAAAAATCCTCATTGGTAAAAAATTACTACTAGGTTTGAAATATTCTAATCTTGATCTTTGTGAGATTTGGTATATATTAGACAATTAAGGGTTTGATTCCTTAGAGGTGGCCATGAGAGAAATATTTTTTTCTTAGAATTGATACACCCAAATGTGTTTGGACTTGTCAATATTAAGTCATTAGGAGGAGTATCATATTTTGTAACATTTATAGATGATGCATCCAGGAATTTTTGGGCCTACCCTATGAAAATTAAAATTGAAGTATTTGAAATATTTCAAAAATCCATGTTGTTTTTGAAAAATAAACTAATATGTTTCTCTCGTGGAGAATATTTCTCAAATACATTAAGGGAATACTATAATAGGTTTGGCATAAATCATGAGAATATTGTGCTTGGTAATCCTCAACATAATGGTGTTGCAGAAATGATGAATCACACTATTATTGAGAAAGTGAGGAGTATGTTATGAAATTTTGGCTTGGAGAAGCATTTTTTGGGAGAAGCAGTAAGTAAAAATTGTTATATTATAAATCAATTTCCTAATACAACCTTGGATGGTGGCATTCTTGAATAAGTTCCAAGTGGTAAGAAGTTGAATTATTCTCATTTGAAAATCTTTGGATGTGAAACATTTTTACATATTCCCAAAGAAAATAGAACTAAGCTAGATGATAAATATATGAAATGAATTTTTCTGGGATACGTCGATGGAGAATTTGGTTATTATCTATGGTATTGAGTCAAACATAAATTTATTAGAAGAAAGGATGTTATATTAAGTGATTCATAGATGTTTAATAGGTCTGTAGGTGAGCTGGAGGTCAAGAAAGTTATTGATAGGTTTGAAGAATGACAAGAAAACATCCCACCAATGCAAGGAAATGGAAATAAAATTCAAGAGAAAGAAGGAAAACAAGTGGAAAATGATGAACATCGAGAAGAAGGAACCTTGCAAGAGCCTTAACATGAGATTCAACCTAATAACTTACCAACAAAATTGGTTTGGAGAAATTGCATGCCTCATAAGCCTTCAAAAATGCATCATCCTCTTTAAAACTATGGTTAGGTGGATATTGGTAGCCATGTTCCTATTCCACTAAGTCCCCCAAATTTTTTTTCTTTGAGCTTCCTAATTTCTAGCACAATTTCATATTTTGGTAGTTTCTATTTTTAACAATTTTTTCGGTCATGAACTTCTGGATCCATTTTGAGTCCCTAAACAATTTTTCGTCTTTGGAAATAGAAAAATGGGTGGTCAATGACCCTTCCATTTCAGCGAAATATTTGTTTTCTCAAATATATCTTTCTAACAAGGTATCATGTATGCCAAACAAATATCGTGTGCTAAAGTTATGACCTAGGGATGTTGACAGTCCAACGAACCCCACTAGGCCCATAAGGTTTTGGTGCTTCATCTCCTACAATTAGGTTTTTTGGATTTTTAGGGTTCCCCATTGTTCTTTATGAAAAAAGGCATCCTAGCCTTATCGTAACATAGCTTATATGGCATGTAGCTATCACAACTCTTCTCAGAGATAAGTTAGCATCACGTGAGCTAGTTTGTTTCTCTTTTCTATGTAAACAATTTTCAACTTTACTATTTATTAATTGAAATGATGTTTTTCTATATCTTTGTGCTCTTGTTTAAATCTATATTTCATTTCATTCCTTCATAAATCTGGGTCAAACTATATTTTATTATTTGTTGACGTGAGCCTAATTGTTTTCAAGAGGCTTGTAAAGTTGAGAACATTAAAGAATGGAACAAAGAAATGGAGGAAGAAATGAAATATTTTCTGTAGAATAAAACTTGGGAATTGGTAAAGCTATGAAAAGGTAGAAAGGTCTTGCAGAAAAAATGGATATACATGATTAAGCATGAAGGTGACGTAAATAAGGAGAAGTATAAAGTAAGAATGGTGGTGAAAGGATTTTCCAAAAAGGAAGGGATTGAATTCACTGTTTGTTCACCTATTGTCAAAATGTCATCAATCAGAGTCATTCTTAGCGTTGTTGTTGCTTTTCACTTAGAATTTGAACAATTAAATATAAATATTGCTTTCCTTCACGGTGAATTGGAGGATAAAATTTATATGGAGTAACTAGAAGGCTTCGAAGAAAAAGACAAGGAAGACCTAATTGCAGGTTGAAGAGGAGACTATATGGGATTAAATCTGCACCTTGAAAATCTTATGAGAAATTTTATTAATTCATGTTGGAACATTGTTTTGACAGGTTGGAAGCTGGCCATTCTGTGTATATCAAGAGATGTGATAAAGGAAAATTTATCACACTACTTTTAAATGTGGATGACATGTTAATTTTTGGGCATGATAAGAATATGATCAATAGTTTGAAGAAAGAATTGGGAAACAAATTTCCAATGAAGGATTCTGGTCCAACACAACAAATATTTGGCATGAAGAATATTCGTTACAGGAAAAAAAAGGTTGTGGTTGTCACAAGAAAAATATATGAAAAATGTGCTTGATAGGATTAATTTTAAGTTTTCCAAGCTAGTTGGTACACCCTTTATAGCCCACTTCAAGTTGAGTACTGAGTTATGTCTTGGTGATGACAAGGAGAAGGACGAAATTAGAAATATTTATTATGCTTCGACAGTTGGAAGCTTGATGTATGACATGAATGTACATGACTAAACATTGCATATTCGGTGGGAGTAGTGAGGAGGTTCCTTGCCAATCCAGGAAAACAACATTGACAAGCAGTAAAATGGATTTTTAAGCATAATGATATTATGCTTTAAGGGTTTATAGATCTAAATATGGCTGGAGATATGGACACCAATAAGTCAACTACATGTTATTTGTTATTAAACTAGCTCCAAAAATAGAAAAAAAGAGAAATCAACGCCTTAGAAATTAGCCACTTCGAAGGGGAATCCTCCAATACATTAAATAAATGAAAAATTCTTGGATGATACAAATGAAAAAACCTCATTTCTATATATAGGAGTCCATGGTATTTTTGGTGTTGGGATATGAAAAAAATTCAACCCTTTCCTCCACATAATTCTCAACCCAGGATGTTAGTTATTTCAATACTAATGACAAGGTATATGCAGATACAAGCACATGGTCTATTGTAAATCATAGGTTTAATGTATAACACACAATTCATTGTAACATGAATGAAATGAACTGCAAAAATAAAATATATCCACAACAATTAAACGTGATTGTAACAACAGTAAAGAAATCACACGAAAACACAACACTACAAGGAAAGAAAGAGAGTGCAACACCTGATCAGAAGAGTGGACCCAAATCTCTGATTAGGGCTGCGGTGAGCTCACGAATTATAGGAGAAACAATAGGCTGTTCTGCATTCAATTAATGATGAAAGAAATTCATTACAAAATATATATGTCCAAGGGCTTAACCCCGATTCACAACCCACATGCTTCTTTATATAATTATCCTGAAACCCCCGATCCCTCTCAACAACTTCATTGTTACAAAAATACATCTTGTTACAATGACAACCAAATTTCCCAGCAAGAAACCGTGAAAAGGCCTAAGATAGCACTGATACATCCAAGTCTATAATGTTGTAACAACAAATAAGGAAGATGCTGGAGATGATGGGTTGTGCCTTGGCTCGCGGTCGCAACGCTCCTGTTTTAGCCAAATCTGAAGAAATATCAGAGTTATTATGTAGAAAGGTAAAACCTCCATGAAAAATACTTCATAAATCAAATATCCCATGAAATATAGGAAGAAGGGTTTTACCTCATGCGTTTTAAGAATAATAATGGTAGAAAGTGATAGAAAAACAGGGTAAATTGGGAGAGGAAATTATACAAATTTGGTACCCAACATCTCCCCCAATTGATCTATTTGTCTGTCCTCATGCAGCTCGTCGTCTCCTTAGGTCCAGGTTGGACCGATTGTGATCGCCATGAATCTGTGTAAGGCCATATCCTTCTGTCAAAACAATATCCTTCCACCAGTGTGTGTCAATGTTATATGCAGGAGTATACTGCTCAGCTGGAAACAAGAGAAGGGGAAATTGAAACCTTAATCCCATCCGTCTAACCCCACAGGTATGAATGCATGCCACGTAATGTGGAATTCTCTCTAAAGCACGTGCAAAGTTACGTGCCCCAAATGGTTCCCTTTCCCTGACGGTTGAGGAGTACAACATCCATTTTTTTTTATAGCTATCCAGTGCTTCCTTCTGAAACATCATAATCTGGCTGACACATAGGTCAGCGCACCATTTCTGGGTTGCCATCATGTGTTCCTTACGGCCCTTAATATGTAAAAATTTATAATGCTTGTTATAGATGTTTGAGGACTGACCATGCTCTCTTCTCATCATTAACGGCTTTCCAGCTTGATTTTCTTCAAATGTATCCCAGGCCTTTCTCCATTTAATCCGATTGACGGTATAGGAGGTGAAAGCCCTTAAATGGATGTCCCCCATGAATGGAACGGGGTTAAATGACAGATCATGCTTTAAGTAATACCCATGCATATAGAGCTCGCACATTAAGTGTTTTCCGATAATGTCATGAATTTTTAAAATACAGAGAAATTGAATGGGCTCCTCAATTTCATACCAAATCTCCTTAGATATACTTTCAAGTCAAAAGAAAATAATTTTTTCATGAAGGAATAAGGCATAGCTATGTGCAGGAGGTCTGGAGGCCATTACCTGCTGTGAGAAGGAGAACATTTTCTCCTTATCTATCTTCAACAACTGAACTTGTTCTTCTAATTCTTCTATTCTGGCCTTCTGTTTAGCCTGCTTCATTCGCACCTTATATAATTGATCCATGTACCTTGTGACAACTCCGGCAGCCTATTCTCGAACCTTATTTATTTCATTCTTATGGTCGTTTGCTGCAGACCGCCACTTCTGAATTTCAACAACCAATACAAATTCTCGACCTTCAAACAACTCTTCGATTGGGCCAGTTTGGGTAGCGGCCATGGAGACTTCAATATTAAACTTTATTGCCCTCCATTTATAGATTTTTACCTTCCTTTTCAAATGTGAAACTTGCTTCTTCAAATCCTGAACCTCCCTTTTTAGTCTCATGGTTTCACTGAACTACAGCTGATACTTCTGCTTGAGAGGTATCATTCTTTTCTCACACTGTTCAACCCATTCCTGTTTAACAATGAATTTAGTTTCTGGGCCTATGACAGGCATAGAAGGCGGCAAGATGCTGCCGATATTTTCTACAGATTCTCTTGTCAAGCCCTTCTGGCTGGGCTCCCTCCACGAGCTTCTTCTTTTATCTTTCCCTCGGGAACTTCCGCTGTCTGGTCGGTAACTTCATCGATCCTCCTGTGTTCTGAGGTTTCCACTGGAACGTTGTCTTCCTTGCGAGCCTCTGAGTGTTCTAGTTCGGTGGTGACTGGGCCAATCTTGGCTGTGTTAACAAATTTTAGTACTGGGAGAACATATACTTCTTCCATTAACCGTTTGGGCGAGCGGAATCCCCTCACCCCTCTAGGCATCAAGGAATGGAACGGACAATGGAGAATAGACTCATCACCTTCATTTCTGGTTTGGACCGGGAGTTTGTGCATGACTACTTCAACTGGGGTCGATATTGGTTCTTGTGGAATAGTATCAACCTCCTGGTTCATTCCTTCTTTACCTCCCTGTTCCTCATGAATCACCTTTATTTTCACAATTGGTATCCGTTCTTAAGACCCAGTGTCAATTCCACAGGCTGACTTTCCCTGTTCTAGCCGAATTGGGGGTGTTTCTTGTGTAACACCCTCATTTGTATTAGTATTCATATTTATATGGGCGGGTGATGCTGTTTTTTGCAAAACAACATCACTTGCCATTTCTCTATCCATAATTTCACTCCCTTGCTCTTTACTAACAAAAGTCAATAACTGTATAATAGTTTTGACTTGTTGCACAATGTCCATCATTTCCTTCTCTGTATGTTCTTCAAGCGAGGATGGTTCTTGTGTGGTAGCCTCGGCCATGTCCCCCTTACCTCCTCCATTCTTATTTCTTCTTCTGCGGGTTTTTCAAGCAAGGTTGGTTCTTATGTGATAGCCTCGGCCATGTCACCGATTACCTCCTCCATTATCATTTTGTCAAGTCCCTCCTGATCAACCATCATCTCTTCTTCCTCAGGTTCCTCCTGATCAATTTCCATTTCCATTTCCTCAGGTTCCTCTTGATCAATTTCTTTTGAATTTTATTCTTCTTCCCGACCAGCTGGAGAGGCTCGTTCTTCTTCTCTAGTAGCAATCATAGCTGCTACCTATTCTTCTGAGGACCCACAAAATTTTTCCTAGGAGACCTGAAGCCTGTTTATTGCATGCATGACCAATAATCGCACCAAACCATTATTGGAAAGTACTTCCAGCATTCAGTACGAATTCCGAGCAGCCTGTGCCATATGATGTAGTTGTTTCAAGAGGAAGAAGGGTGTGTTTAGGGGATGCTTCTGATCTTGTGGAAATCGAAGGTGTGTTAGAATTTTAAAGTGATATTTGAATAGAGTTGAGGCTTGGCCCTCACAGGTAATGTATTTTATTATGAAGCCTACAACTTCATTCCAAGGATACGATACCGTTTGGTGCTTGTATCCTCTGCCCATTTGAATGACACTTTCTCCTGCTTGTAAGAACAATTCAGGGAATTTCGGAAGAGAAAGTTTCCATGAAAACCATTTCTGCCCCTACTGCCTCAGTTTGCTAACCTCTGCGATTGACTCTTCTGTCACAGGAAATTCTGGACCCTTAATCTTCGAATAATTTTCCTCTAGTTTGAGTGCGAATTCCATTGTGATACATCCATCGAACCCCTGTAATTTTTCAAAGTAGGTATTCCACCTTATGTCGACAAAGACTTGCCAAACCTTTGGATTGTTGCAAATTGAAACTGTTTTTTTCAGGCTCATGCCACACAGCCAGCCCACCCATACTATGGAGACTTGTAGTAACAACAAGTCATTGAGCAAGGTGGTGGGTACTGAATTCGGAGGAGCATCATAGTGAAAATGGAAAGGTGGTAATGGTAAATACGTCCGGTAACTCTCGAAAGCCGAGAAAAATCATGAAGAAATATGGTAAGTGTGGTAGAATATAAATAATAATTGTTCATATAGCATGGACGAGACATTTTACGGATCCCAATACGATTTAACTGATGATACCACATATTGATGGGAATCGTAAGGTGTACCATGAGCAGGTTGTCGTACTTACTTTATGAGGTAATTTTTATGTCGTCCTTGTCATGACGGTACCCCCCCTAACTTAAATTTTTTCCATCCATGGCATTAAAATCTCCACATGGGATATTTAATTAAATCAGTCAAATTCATGTGGAGGCGTACGTGACGGCCTACCTGGACGATGTGACGGTTGATGGGATGACATCGTAGTAATGATATGGATGGTGTAACAGCAGTGGTGTAATAGCATTGGTGTAACAGCATCGGAGTAACAACATCGGTGTAACAGCATCAGTGTAATAGCATTGATGTAATGAAATTAGTGTAATAGCATCGGTGTAACAGCATCGGTGTAACAACATTGGTGTAACAACATCAATTTAACAACATCGGTGTAAGAACATCAGTGTAACATCATCGGTGTAACCGCATTGGAGTATCAGCATCGTGAGTAACAGCAACCAAGTAATGACACCATGGGTAGCAGCAACCAAGTAACAGCACCATGTGTAGTAACAATTGAGTAACAACACCTTGAGTAGTAGCAACTGAGTAACAACACCATGAGTAGTAGAAACTGAGTAATAGCACCATGAGTAGCAGCAATTGGTGCTTTGAAAAGTATTTCTATGCTTTTTACTCCTTAGTAGTAGCTCCTGCAAAAAGATAAGAAAATAAAACATAATTATTATATATATATATATATATATATATTTTACATCAAGGGTGCAAAGGAAGGATTCTCTGTGCTGATGACCTTCAAACCATATTTATCAGAGAGTTGTTTAATAAAAGCTTCCTTAGAGGCTAGCCGGTGATATAGTCTCAGGTAATGTCCATTGACTATAAATGAAGCACGTATATCATCAATTGTGACTAGCCTGACTGTTCCATTATCAAATACAACATCTACCTCATAAGGTCCCATCCAACGAGTGCAAAGATTCCCCTTAAAATCCTTAAAATGGGAGTCGTAAAGCAGTGTCCAATATCCACTTTGAAACACCTTATTTTTAATAAACTTATCGTGCCATTTCATTCTCTGTTGCTGGATAGTAGTAGTTCTCTAGAGAACCATTGAACGAATTTCATCAAGTTCATTAAGCTAAGCCAATCGGTGTTTCTGAGCATCTGATAGATCTAACCCAACTTCAAGTGTTGTTCTTAGTGTAATTATTTCAAATTATAATGGAAACGACGGGGATTTTCCATAAACCAACTCAAATGGTGAAAACTCGGTTGTATTCCGCCATGTTGTTCTGTATGCCCAGAGAGCTTCTGGGAGTTTCTGAGCCCAATCCCAATGATGGTATGCCACCGTTTTTGTTAGAATGTTTTCCAATGTCTTGTTTGTACTTTACACTTGTCCATTCTCCTGGGGATGGTATGGGGATGTCACTCTGTGCTTGACCCCATATTTTTTCATGAGCTTTGCTATCTTGTGTGATGTGAATTGTGCTCCCCCATCTGAAACAATCTCCCTTGGAGTACCGTAACAAGCAAAAAATTCTTCAAATAGAAAGTATGAGACTACCTTCTCTATTGTTTTCGCAACAGCTTTGGCTTCCCCCCACTTAGTCACATAATCAGTACAGAACAAGAAGTGGAACTTATGCTGGGAGGGTGGGTTAAAGGTTCCAATGAATTCAGTAGCCCATTTCTCAAAAGGATCGAGGATTACTTGTGCCTGCAAAGGCATTTCATCAGCTTTACCGTGCTACCCCATACGTTGCCAACCATCACACCTCCTAACATAATTATGAGCATCATGAAAAATGGAAGGCCATTAATATCCCATTTGTAGCACCTTATGGCCTGTTCTTTTGTCTGCAAAATTCCCTACACAAGGGCCATCATGGGGAGCTTTTAATACCTCATAAATATCCTCTTCAGACACATAGCACCAGATTTTCTTATCTTCTCCTGTATGAAAAAGGTACCCTGCCATCCAAGAATATCGAGCACTATGATGGATAATCTTCTGTTGTTCCCTATATGACAAATGAGGAGGCAATTTCCCTGTAGCAAGATAGTTAGCAATATCTGCATACCACGATGGTTTAGTAGATACTGCAAAAATATGTTCATCAGGAAAACTGTCTTCTATAGGTGTGCATTCATCATTGTTATTCATTCTAGATAGGAAATCAGCTACTACATTATCTTTTCCTGGCTTATCTACTATTGTAATATCAAATTATTGAAGCAAAATAGCCATCTCGTAATATGACTAGGAGTAATAGGTTTATTCATCAAATACTTGATTGCTGCGTGGTCAGAATGGACAACAATAGAATACCCAGTGATGTAGTGCTGAAAATTATTGATAGCATAAATGACAACTAAGAATTATTTTTCTGTCACCGTATAGTTTAATTCAATAGGTATTAAATTCTTGCTGACATAATAGATTGCATACGGTGTTTTCTCTATCTATTATCCTAGAACAACCCCCACTGCTGTCTGAGAAGCATCCGTATGTATGTGAAACTGTAATGCCCATTCAGGTCCTCAGAGGATTGGGGCTATGCACACTAGCCCCTTAATTTTTGTCAAAGTTGTCTCACAGTCTTCAGTCCACAATAATTCTGCATCTTTTGTCAGCAATTGAAATAGTGGGTTTGCTATTTTAGCAAAATTTTCTATAAAGCGCCTGTAATAACCAGCACAACCTATAAAGCTACGTACCTGTGTGGGTGTTTTGGGTACCAGGAAATGTAATATTACCTCTAATTTAGCCGAAAAAACTTGAATTCCAGTAGCTGAGAGCAAATGCTCCAATACTACCCCTTCTTCCCTCATCATATGGCATTTGACTGTACTCAAAGATACATGGGTCTGTTTAAATATTTTGAGTACTTTCTCTAAATTTTCCAATCCTTCATCAAATGAGTTTCCATATGGAGTAAAATCATTTATATAGATTTCGTCACTATCATCGACCAAATCAGGAAAAATTCCCAAGATTTCCCTCTAGAAGGTAGAAGGAGCATTACACAAGCCAAATGGGAGGACTCTGTATGCAAGTTTCCCCAAGGACACATGAAAGTTGTTTTATCCTGGTATTTCAGGGCTATCTAAATCTAGTTATATCTGCTGAATCCGTTTAGGAAGGAAAAGAACTTATTCCCAGCCAAGGTGTCCAGAACTTGGTCAGTGAATGGCAAAGGAAAATGGTATTTTTGAGTTGCCTTATTTAGTTCCCTGTAATCTACGTAGATCCGCCATTTACCATGTTAGCCATCTATAAATTTTTTTATATATCATGATGGCTAAAAAGGTTCATATGCTTTCAATAAATGAATTTTTATGAAAAAAATTTGTGAGTTCTTGAAAGCCGACTGTGTTCTTTATCCCAAGTCTACCAATCCACTGAAAATATTCAATCAAAGCCTTTGGGTTTCCCTGCTGATACCAAAAGAGACTGTTTCCTAAGCTTGTTTCATTCATTTTTCCCACTCATTCTCACTTATCCAAATCAATCATTTTTCTTTGAAAAATCCCTTTAAACCATTTCATTTACCCCTTTAAACCGTTAAAACCCCTTTATAATGGATTAAACCTCTTTTTTTACAGTTATCAGAATCCTTGAAAAAGCTAAAAAAAACTTCATTTTGGCCTTAAAACGCTCCTTTTAAAATAAGGCTTTAAGCGATTTTCGGCTTAGCCTAAGCCCCATTTTTTTCCATCATAAGACTGCGCTCTGTGACCAAGCACATCGGCCCATCGGACCATCAGCATTTTGTCTTTTCGCTGGTCCTTGCAACCTTTTTTCCTTTAAAAATGTTCGCTGCCAATGCGAAATCCTGATTCAATCTGGACCGTTCATTCTCCCCAGATCAGACGGTCTACGCATTGTTCCATCGCATCAGTGCATCACCTTTTCCTTGTTCCCAATCCTTTTTTTTGCCGATGGAATTCCTCGCAGATAAAATCCTGAATGTTGATCTCCCTCAGATCGAACAGTCCGCGCCGCATCACACTTCACCATCGCACATCACATCGGCCATCGCACATCGCATTGGGCTTCGCCTTTCCCCTCTCCACCGATGATCACCCCCGTGATGAAATATTGACCGTTGATCCATCAGATCCAATGGACATCATCTGTTCTACCTGTTCTCCCCCTCCATCTACCATCTTCCCCTGGAATAGATCGCAACCGTTGATCTTTACGATCCAACGGGTCCCGCTTAACCACACCATTTCACCCCGCCAACCAATTTCTCAACTACACAACAAAATTACTGACATTACCATCAGGCCCCACACATCCATCCATCACACAACTCTTCAACGTTCATGCTGATTAATAGCCGTCGATTTGGATTGCCCAAATTGGATGGCCTCAAATCCTCTTCGCACCCGATTTTCCCAAAACCTTCCATCATACAACTTCCACGTGAAATTGGAGGTTTTTGGATGATACATGTCACCTTATAACTTGTATCACGTTCGATCAGCCCTTTACCGTTTACCACCTTCTGGCCATGTGAAAACCACTGCCGGTTTCACCCAAAACTGCCTTGCCTCTACGTGCACCCAAATTCAAATATTTCCTCTGTTTCTTCCTGGTTTTGTTCACAGAACCCTTCCCTGCAATAAACCCTTCCTATGAATCTCTCTGTAACCCCTCCCAGAGCCTTTGAAGCATCTTAACCACAAATTCAGGGTTTTATTTAATAAATTGTTTATGTTGCAGGTTTTAATGGTGGACCGAAGTCTGCAGGCCATCCCACAGCCAATTGAAGTGGCCTTCTGTGTTTGGATAACGATCCAAAGACCAAATACATAAAGAAAGGGTTAAAGGGTCTGATTCAAAGCTCCATTGAATGCTTCATGGCCATCGATGCATTCATAAAACCCTCCATCAATAGAATCAAAGAACCCCTTCACAGAGTAAACGAAGAATAGTCAGAGGAAATGATAAAGAAATGAAGACAAGAGACCAAAGGGCTTAGTCAAAAATTAAGTTTGTCGAAACAGAGATTAGCACTTTTAAATCGAGGATTAAAGATAAAAGGCCAAAATATAAAGGCCAAATGTTTAAGAAATAAATAAATGTTTCAACGTAAAACAGAGAAAAGAGAGTGAGGCAGGTTAAATAAAGGTTAAAGGTTAAAGTCAAAAGCAAGAAGATCAAGAACTTAAACCGTGCAGATTATGGATAAAGCGCAGTGAAAGACAAAGGATTCAAGGCTAAATCAATCAACACAGTGAAAAAGGCCCGAAAGATGATTATAGAAGGCCTAAAGCAGAGTTAGGCCAAAGGTACTATTTAGTGATGAAATGAAGGAAAATTAGGCTAAAAAGCCTCGAAAACATAAACAAAGGGTGCAGTTATTTCATTTGATAAATCAAACTGAAACCTTTGGCCCACCCTTTCTCTGTAAACAAAATCAGCAGTTATTACACCAAAGAATATATTTTAAACTATCACGATAGTTATTATAAAGATGAGGATAAAGCCTCAAAGTCAACTTTTTCTCCTGCAGTTAAGACAAAGTTATTAGTAGAGAAGTAGTTGCACACATGTTCCTACCTTAGGCCTTGCATGGTTTTCAAGGCTAGGAACGTATTTAATCTATCATTAATAACATTTTGAACCCTATAAGAGTTCCACCTCCTCATTTGAAGTATAAATACTGCATTGGAAGTCATTGTAAACGTTGGATTTTGATGACTGATGCTGGAATAATACATAGTCCTTTGAAGTTCTTGAAGAGAAATTGATGTCTTGGAACTCATGCATGATCTGATTTGCTTGTTGATGAAGAAGGATTGCTTGCAGGATCCATAGGCTTGGTTGATGGTGAAGTTTTATTTTGTTTATGTTTTCTAATTTTCCAACATGTTTTCCATCTTTCTATGCTGTAGTAGGACAAAGAATTTAGATTAAGAAATGTTTTCTAATGGCACCTTAAATCTGTTTTTCCTTCACTGCCTTAATGTTTTTTTCTACTTAGATAAATTAGAGAAATCATTCATTTTCTCTCTAACAAGTTCTTAGCTTGTCCATTTCCTAAATAATTTAGATCATTTAGCATCAATTATGATTTATGGTTAGCCCTGCATATTGTTGCCACTGAAATATTCTGTTCTTGGAATGATCTCTTTAAAGCAGCTTTTTCTAGGTTTGTAAAAGAAGTTTTCTTGAAATCATGCTCTTTGCCTTTACTTAGCTAAATTTGCTTCAAGGAAACATTATAGCTGTAACTTTGGATTTTATAGTTTTCTCTCCTTCTATGGTTATAGTTACTTGTATATCTTAAATGTTTTTCTGCTCTAAATAATAAAAGCTCTGAAAGTTGGATAAGTTTCTTACCTTTTTTGTGTTTATTTGAATGTTTTATGTTGGTTAATTATCTGTTTTCAGCCTGAAATCAAATGGATTAGGTTCTACTTACGCCATTGATTCTCTTGCTGTTCTTATCAATTTTCTAAATCCCTCAGTTTACAAGTATATAAAGGATTCAGTTTCAACCCTTTATTAGTTAGTTGTTCTCAATCTTTAATGTCAATCTCATGATTCTTCACAACTTTAAAGATCCACCAACCAAGTTAAATTTCCCTGCAAATACTCTTGACACCATTGATGAACTCATTCATGACCTTGTTTGACTCCATTGCCCAATGACTTAATAGTCTTCCATGTTTCCTATCTAAAATCTATCAAAGTATCATACCCAACCAAAAACAATCAAAATATCTTGCAGTTAACATCTAGCCTAAAATCAACCTCTTAAAAGCATCAAGCTATATCCTTACAAACATATTGAGAGATCCCTCTCTGAGATTATGAGGGCTAGATCCTAGAGCTCTAAAGCTTGGTTTGATGTTACCCTTGTCAATTTTTATCTCAATCAATCTAGCAAATTACGGGGAGATAACATACCATTCTTTTTAGGAACGATAACTAGCGGGGATACCCATTGGCTATCTGAGATGGGATAAATGAACCCTACATTGAGCAATTTTTGTAATTATTCTTTAACAATGTTTTTGAGAGCAGGATTCATTCTCTATTGAGGCTGACTTACAGGGTGACAATATTCCTTAGTATAAATATGATGAGTGCATAGGCTAGCAGGGATACCTTTCATGTTGATATAATCCCAGGAAAAAGCTTCCTGATGATCTTGAACGACTTTCAAAAGCTGTTTGGTTTGAGATTTGGACAGGTTCAGGTTGACATTAAGTGTTTTCCCTGGTTCAATATTTATTGGAGTACTATCATGAGATGAGGTTACATGAATGTCTTCAATTTCATCTTTCGGTTCAATGTATTCCTATGTCTCACAGCTCATGGAATATCCTAGAATATGTCGAGTTGAATCGGAAACAGAATTGGAATCATTAATGAAAGCATTAATGGCATCATCTTCACTTTCCGTTTTAAGTTGAAGGTCTTGTCCAATAGTGAGAACTGGTTTAACATTTTCATTTTTAGGTTCGAGCTCTTCTACAGGTAGAGGTTTTTGATAGGGTAATGATTTTTCAAATGGGATAGGTTCTATAGGAGGATAAAGCTTGAGATTTTTCGTAACTGTCCCATTTGATACGATCATATACCCAGATCGACATCCTATGTAGGCATCTATAGTTGCCAGCCACAGCCTTCCTAGTATCAATGGGTGACCACCTACTGAAGATCAAGTCTACAATATAAGGAGGTCCACAGGGTAGTGCCATGAGTCTACTGAAATGATCATGTCTTCTAATTCCCTATTGGTTTAATTGTGGATTTGTCTGCAAGTTCCAGGATAGTAAGGGTTCGTTTAATGTTTGCTAGTACTAATGCATTCATTGTTTCAGCAGTAATAATGTTAATGCCTGTTCCCAAATCCACTAGCATGTTTGGAATTTCCACCCCATTAATTTGTACTGTTAGAATTGGGTTCCCTAGCTCTTCGTATTTTACAGGCTTGATTTTTCCTAACATGATATCGGATAGTTTTCCCACCACATGAATGGTCAATGGATCCTTAGGTTTCCTCCCCAGTTTCTTTGAGAATTATTTTTTCATATTTTTGCATATATAGGTACATCCCTCATAGCTTGTAACAAGGGTATTTTAACAAAGAGATTCTGCAATTCCCCTAGGAAGTCAAATTCAGCTTGAGGGTTTGGTTTTCTCAAGCCCAATCTTTCAAGATATGGAGGGGAAGTTAATTTAAGTTGATTAGGGACAACTTGGGAAGGTGTCTGATTGATTATATTTTGTTCTAAATTCTCCCTAAGTGTTTCTTGTTCTGGTTCTGTATCTCCACCATCAAGTTATTCTGTGATAATGGGTGAAGTAGGTGAATTTACTATCCAGCAAGACCATAAATTTATCTCATTGAGCCCTGCAGTAGAAATGCTATAAGATGGTAGGTTCAGGGTGTCTGTTTGCTAGACCCCTTTGTTATTCGGGTTTGGGTTAGGCTGGATAGGAAGGTGAGGTCTAATTACTAGGTTTTTTGGGGGTACATTAGAAGGCAACTGAAGTTGCTATTGAGGAATAGGCTGAGGAAAATTCCCAGTGGGAGGGGGTACACGTGAGGTCTGAATCCATGAAGGGTTTGGACTGGCTTGAGGAACCCATTGTTGCAAAGGGGGATACTGATATTGAGGCCACATGGGTGAAAATGGTGCATATTGGGGGCCCATACTAAAATTGTTAAAGTGTTGGGATGGGTCCTAAAACATACCTAGATTCACCGCCAGTGGTCGAGGTTGCCATGTCTTCCTCTGCCCCATAAAGTACAGTTGGTCCAATGTGCTTTCTTCACTTGATCCTTGGAAAGTTTCTTTCAGCTTGGGCAAGGAAGGACATGCACTGGTCATGTGAGTATGTTCGCAGATCGTGTAGGCTTCCACTATGTTTAGCGAGCATTCCTTTAAAGAGTGCTTCTTTCTGCAATGAGGGAAGAATATGACCATGGTTTTTTCCAACTTCATCTGCTTTTGTTTTTCCTGTAGAGTATCCATTTGGGCTGATAGCATGCTCAGAATATCGGTACTCAGATTGTCTAGTAGATTTCCAATCTATGCTTTTGTGACCCCTCCATCGGAAGTCTTCGATGACCGAATTCCCTGTCCACTTCTTGCAGCCCCCCATGAACACTTGATACAATAATCACAGATAGTTTCGAAGTTTTCTTTCAAAATATCCCCTTTTCCCACTATATTTAGGAGTTACAGAGAGTCTTCCCTGAGTGCTCTGAGAAGAATGATATTTAAAATGTCCTTGTTCAGGTCACTATGTCCAAACCTCTGCAATATGTATTTAAATCGCTCTATGCAGTCCTCCATATTTTCATCCTCTTTCTATGAAAATTTAAAAATTTCTTCCTTAATGTCACAGGACTTAGTATAATCTTGGTATTTATAAAAGAAATATTCATCAATTCCTTCCCATGAGGTAATCGTATTCCCTCCTAGAACCATAAACCACCTCAAGGCTATTCCCTTTAGGGTAGCAGGAAATATCTTCAATTTATGGGCATCGGTGATATAGTCATATCCATGGAAAACAACATCAAACTCAAAAAGGAATGTATTAGGGTCTTCAGAAGAGAGCCCATGAAAAGTTGGCAAGGATGTCAAAGGTATGGGTCTCATTGGTGCATCGCTTGTAGCATTTCCTATGGGAAAATAAATAGAGGAACGTACAGGTGCCATAAATACTTTCCAATATTCACTTGGAATTTAGATTGGTTTCGCAACCGGTACTAGGAGTGATTCAACCGAAGAAGGTCGCACCGCACTACCCTGGTCCCTTGGTGACTCAAAGTCCTTCAAAAATTCATTTACCGAATCATAATCACTTAATTCAGTAACGAGAATTTTTACAGCACTGCCTTGATCTCTTGGGGACGAAAACCCTTTTTTAGGTTCTTCTTCCCTGTTAGAGTTGCTCAATTCTTTTGATCCCTTTCTTGCCACTTCTTCCACTTCTGTTGCTGATAAGGATATATCCTCCACTGATACCCAATTTATTAAATCTTCTGCTGTAGAAAGAACAACTTCTAGTACCATGGATGGCACTGGTTGGTCCACAGACTGCCCCTTCGGACTTCGTCTGAACCCTAACCCTAACAGTAGCATGGTATGATGCCTCAAATCTATATTTTTCAATAATTTCATGAATGTACATCTTCCTTCCTAGATCCTTTCCTTTCTTTCGGGGTCTTCCTCTGCCCCTCTTATTCGGACCTTTTTCATACAAATTGTGAAGGGGGTTCATCAAAGAAAATCAGTCAATCGCTCAAGACCCAAAGTAGGATAGATAACTTCCTCCCCAGGATGAGAGAAAAGATTCAAAAGAAAAAAAACAAAAGAAAAAAGAAAAATCAATTTCAGGACCTGAAGCTGACTAATAACATACCCTCCCTAGGACGAGAAATTGGCCCCTAAAAAAAAACAACAGGAAATAAAAACAGAAAGACTGGACTATGCCCAGACCTTAGGAAAATTTTTACAAAACACGTTCCACAAGACAAGGGATTAACCCTGAGAATAAAACAACAAGAAATAAAAACAGAAATAGTGGACTACGCCCAGGACTTAGGGAAAGGTTTACAAAACACCTTTCCCAAGATGAGGGATTAACCCTGAGATCTATTGTAGATCCTGTACTTGCACCTGTTAGCCTTCCATGGCAACGACACCAAAATTTTGGTGTCAGGATATGAATAGAATTCAACCCTTTCCTCCACATATATTATCAACCCGGGACATTAGTTATTTCATGACTAATGACAAGGTATATGCAGATACAAGCACATGGTCTGTTGTAAATCACAGGTTTAATATATAACACACAAGTCATTGTAACAAAAATGAAATGAAATATAGAAATAAAAGGCATCCACAACAATTAAATGTGACTGTAACAACAGTAAAGAAATCACATGAAAACACAACACTGCAAGGAAAGAAGAGTGGGCCCAACTCTCTGATAAGGGCTGTGGTGAACTCATGAATTACAGGAGAAATAGAAGGTTGTTGTGCATTCAATTAATGATAAAAAAATTCATTACAAAATATGTATGTCCGAGGGCTTAACCCCTATTCACAACCCGCATGCTACTTTATAAAATTATCTTGAAACCCCAATCCCTCTCAACAACTTCATTGTTACAAAAATACATCTTGTTACAAAGGAAACTAGATTTCCCAACAAGAAACCATGAAAAGGCCTAAGATAGCACTGATACATCCAAGTCTGTCACGCTGTAAAAGAAAATAAGGAAGACAATGGAGATGATGGGTTGTGCCTTGACTCGCGACTGCAACGCTCTTGTTTTAGCCAGATCTGAAGAAATATCAGAGTTAATATGTAGAAAGGTAAAAACTCCATGCAAAATACTTCATTAATCAAATATCCCATGAAAGATAGGAAGAGGGGTTTTACCTCATGCATTTTAAGAATAATAATGGTATAAAGTGATAGAAAAACAGGGTAAAATGGGAGAAGAAAGTATACAAATCTGGTACCCAACAGGTGCCAAAATGTAATCCTAGCGGGGCCATAATGTAATCCTAGCCGACCTAACAATAGTAATTTAAGGGCACAATAATAATAATATGGGGGTTACAGGGGTACAATAATAACAATAAGGGGGCCTCCAATACATTACATAAATGAACAATTCTTGGATGATACAAATGACAAAACCTCCTTTATATATATAGGATTTCATGGTGCCACAATGTAATCCTAGTGGGGCCACAATGCAATCCTATCCGACCTAACAATAATAATTTAAGGGCACAATAATAACAATATGGGGGTTACAAGTACTACGCTAACAATAAGGGGGTTACACTAACAAAAATAAGGGACTATACTAGTAATATAGGGACCTTACATGCTCCTCTCCTTAAAAAAAGTGTTGTCCTCAATGCTTGAGTAGCTCCATGTGATTTTGTATAAAATTCTCATCCTCCATGTAGAATCTTCAGTGGGTAAGTTCTTCCATTTGATGAGATACTATGAAATTGATTGATTTCGTAGTTGTCGAGTTCTTGTTTCCGTGAATTCTTCAGTTCCAATATGGGTTTTCCTTATAAAGTTATGGAAATATTGTTTGAACTGGAAGTTTGTCCCCTATAACCTTTTTTAAGCACGAAACATGGAAAATTGGATTCACTCGTGAAGAAGAAGGAAGCTCCAATTTGTATGCCATAGTACCAATCTTTTTCAAAATCTTATAAGGACCATAGTACTTTGGCGATAATTTATTATCATTCTTAACTTGCTTGACGGACATTTGTTTGTATGGTTGTAGCCTTAAAAATACCCAGTCTCCCGCATCAAAACTTCTCTTACTGCGATGTTGATCTGCCTGTTGTTTCATTCGATTTTGTGCCAAATTTAGGTTATCCTTTAAGAGTTGGAGAACTTCTTGTTAATGCTCAATGTGATCCTCCACTTCTTGAACCCTAGCATTTTCCCTTAAATAAGATGTGATGGATGGTGGATGATATCCATAAAGTGCCATAAATAGGGTCACTTTTGCTACAGTATGGAAGGAATTGTTATACAACCATTTAGCGAGAGGTAACCACTTGACCCATTGTGCTTTCTTATCAAATAAAAGACAACGAAGATATCCTTCCAAAAATTTATTCACTATCTCTTTTTTACCATCGAATTGAGGATGATAAGATGAGCTATGAGCTAGTTGAGTACCCAAACAAGAAAATAATTATGTCCAAAAATTTCATGTGAAAATAGGATCTCTGTCCCTTACAATAATCTTCGGGTTTCCATGTAGCTCTTGAATTGTTTCCATAAATGCAGTAGCAACTGTACTCACTTTAAATGGATGAGTAATGCACAAAAGTGTGCACACTTTGTAAGCCTATCAACTACCACCATGATGACACTCCTTCCTTGGGACTTAGGTAAACCTGTGATAAAATCCATTGAAATCTCCTCCCAACATTGACATGGAATGGATAAAGTTTGTAGAAGACCCGGGGTCTTAATTGTCTCAACTTTATTTTGCTAGCAAACCAAACATTCTGCCACAAAATTTTGAATATCAAATTTAAGGCCATCCAAAAAAAATTTATTTCTTCACCTTGTGGTAAGTTTTTAAAAATCTCGAGTGTCCTCCTAAAGGAGAAGTGTGCAATTCCAAAAGAATCTTTTGTTTGAGTTGGGAATTCTTGCAAATATATAAGCGATCTTTGTACCATAAGGAATCATTTTTCCAACTAAATGTGTTAGATGTACTAGGATCTTGCTGCAACTTTTGAATCAAAGCCCACACTTCTTCATCCTTCTTCCATTCATCCCTTGCTTCAGTTATCCAATCTAGTTGGATAATTGAAATGGCACAAAGCAATGCTTCCACCTCTTCATCCTTTCTTTAAAGTGCATCTGCAACAACATTTTGCATCATTTTTTTGTAGACGATTTCAAAGTCATAACCCAACATCTTTGTAACCCATTTTTGCTGCTATTCTAAAGATAGTCTTTGTTCCAGAAAGTGTTTAAGACTATCATGATCAATTTTTATCTTGAAGTGTCTTCCCATTAGGTAAGGTCTCTGTTTCTTTAGTGCATGTAGTATTGCCAATATTTCCTTCTCATAAATAGCCTTTTGTAAATACTTTCCTTTGATTGAATGAATTTCAAAATCGATGGGTCTTCCTTCTTCTATTAAAACAACAACAATTCCATTTCGCGAGGCATGACATTCCACAATAAAGGTTTTTGTGAAGTCTAGCGTTGCTAAGACTGGTGCTAGGCACATTGCCTTTTTAAGATGTTAAAAGGCCTTAGTTTCTTCAGGAGTCCATGAAAATGCATATTTCTTCAATAATTTTGTTATAGGTGCTGCTATTCTCCCATAATTCTTAACAAAATACCGTTAATACCTTGTTAACCTAAGAAATCTGCGCAACTGCTTTATGGTTGTGGGGACTTTGCATTCCTTAACACCCTCGTGAGATAAAATATGACCCAGATATTCCACCTCTTATACTCCAAAGAAATATTTGGATGATTTTGCATATAATTGTTTCTCCTCCAATAGTTTGAGCACCCTGTCAACATGTTGAACATGATCCTTCCAAGACATGCTGTATATTAGTATATCATTAAAAAATACTAGCACAAAGTTTCTAAGGAAGGGTTTGAAAATGGAATTCATGAACACTTGAAATGTAGAAGGTGCATTGGTAAGGCCAAAAAATTCATAATGACCCTCATGAGTTCGAAATTTTGTTTTGGGAATATCTCCAGTCTTCATTCTAATTAGATGATATCCTGAACAAAGATCCAACTTGGTAAAATAAATTGCTCCATGTAATTCATCCAATAATTCATCAATCATAGGAATGGGAAATTTATCTTTAATAGTGAGCCTATTGAGCTCCCTATAATTTGGACACATGCGCCATGATCCATCTTTCTTGTGCACCAATACTACTAGAGTAGAGAAAGAACCTTGACTAGGTTTAATTATACCAGCCTCTAACATTTCTACAACCATACGTTCAATTTTTCTCTTTTGTACATAAGGATATCTATAAGGCCTAATGTTTGGAGGAACACTTCCTGGAATCAAATGAATAGCATAATTATGATCACGAATAGGTGGGAGTTCTTTGGGAGTATCAAACACATTGGAATGATTGCCCAAGACCTTTTGGAGATCTGGAGAAATAGATGATTTTGATGTTGGAACTTATAGTGAGCATAGTTATGCAATTATGCCTCGTTGTTATTTCTTCATAAGATGTTTCATGACATTAGAGCTTATTATCTTTCTTGGCTTCCTTGTGGTACCCCATAAGTTGATTTCCTTTCCTTCCGAAAAAAAATTCAAGAAAATTTCTTGAAAATTAAAAGCTATCGTCCCGAAAGATTGTAACCATTGTACTCCTCGTGCAACATCAGCACCTCCCATTGGGATGGAAAGCATTGGACTATTCAATACATATTTCCCCATGGCTAGCTTGATATTATGGCATTTTCTAGAGCAATTTATAGTTCCTCCATTTGCAACCGTCACTTGATATTCTGGTGATGGGTATAGGAAACAATTCAATTCCTTGGCTACCTTACAATGAATAATATTATGGGAACTACCCGATTCAATCAACACTATTACCTTTTTCTTCTTGATATGTCCTTCTATCTTGAGAGTTTGAGGAGTGGTAATTCCTGCTAATTCATACATGATATGGTCGGACTCATTTCTTCTTCTTCTAGGGTTTCTTCCTGGTGTATATCCTCTACTTTTGAAGTTTCTTCTTCATTTTCTTCCTCCTCTTCACAATCTATGTAAAATAATTTCTTCTCAACGCACTTATCACCTTTAGTGTATTTTCTATCACAACTGTAACAGAGCCCTTTTTCTATTTTTTCTTCCAATTGTTGTGGTGTCAACCTTGTAAGTTGTGGAAGTCGAGGAGTAGCAACACTTCCATATTTATAGATGTGAGTGGTAAGATTCCTTGTCGCCATAATTTTACATTCAATTTTTCTTGGCAACCTGAATGCCTTCTCCAATGAATTAGGTTCCTAAATGCGAATTTCATGCTAAATGTTATCCTTTAAAGTCCCTATGAAGGCATCAATCTTGTGTTCCTCTGGAATATCAGTTACCCTTATATTCAATTTTTGGAAGTCCTCAATGTGCTCTGCCACTGAACCCTTTTGTTTGAGATTTATCAATTGGCTAAAGAAGGTGTTGTTCTTTGTATCCTCATAATGTGCTATAATTTCCTCTGTAAAAATTGACCAAGTGAAAATTTTTTTATGGGAGAAAAGCCATCTATACCACACAAATGTATTTTGTCCTAAATTTAAAGTTGCAATGCGTAAATTTTGTGTGTCTTGCACATTATTGAGATCAAACTATTGCTCCATCTGTAGTATCCATGTTATGGGATCCTTGCCATCAAACTTCCTAATATGCATCTTTGGAATATGGTGGTTCTTCAATCCAACATTAGAGTTTATGAAATCACAATTAAAATTTATTTTGTTCTCATCATGAATTTTCACTACTATCTTTTCGCCATTAGGAATCATTTCTTTTATCAACTTTGTGAAACCTTCCACGTCTGCTTTTAGATCCTTCTTAATATTTTTCATGTTGTCTTTCATTTTTTCTTCCATGTCCTCCCTCTTAGCTTCCACACCATCCATCTTAGCTTCCACGCCTTTCTTCAAACCATCTATATTATTCTACAAACCATCCATCTTCGCTTCCATGCCTTTCTTCAAAACTTCCATTTCATTTTTTGCTGCTCTTTGTGAGAGCGAAATTTGGTGCACTTGCTCTTGTAATTTTGATAGATCATGTTGCAATTCTTCATCTTCATGAGTGATAGTAAAGTATTGATAGAGTTTAATTGGTGTTTAATATTTTTAGGAGGAATTTTAGAACCCAATACCAAAATATATGCTCAATAGGCCCTTAGAATCACTTCAAACTGATTTTTTAAACAAGACTTATGAAATTCGGAAAAAAAATACACACCTTTTTCCTAATTTTTAGGAGCTCTATATTGAAACCGAATTATCTCTGTGAGTTCTGATCTTAAATATCTGAAATTTGGCCCTAATGTAGCCCTCTAAATCCTATTTCGAATGCCACAGGTCTGACCTGATTTGGATTCTTCAAGTCAAAGTTATGTCCAATCTCCCACAATGACCTAATTATGGACCAGTTCAGTAGAGAAAACTTGTAGGACCTGCCACGTGTCCCTATTTCCTCCTTCGGTTTTGAAATTTATAGACAGGAAACTACAGTCCGTGTACATCCGACGACTCTTTACAACATTCCAATATGATTCTTAGAGAGAGAGTTATGAAGATTGTCCCACGATCACCTCTTTGAGATGAAATTCAGGAGCCTGAAAAAGCCATAACTTCCATAGACCATATCTCTGAAAATATTGTAAACCAAGCTCTAACATTTTGCGAAGATGTTCCTCATTATTTCAGCTTCACGCTCTAACAATTTCAGCTTTTGAACCTTCGTAGCAAAAAAATTATAGTGAAAATACCATGATGACCTGTTTGGAGCAGCGAAACTCTAAAATCCAAAGCTCTGATGCCAAATGTTGTCAAACCAACTTGAAAAATAGAAGAAACGAGAGATCAATGCCTTAGAAATCAACCACTTCAGGGGGGAAACCTCCAATACATTACATAAATGAAAAATTCTTGGATGATACAAATGAAAAAACATACTTTCTATATATAAGAGTCCATGGTGCCACAATGTAATCCTAGTGGGGCCATAATGTAATCCTATTCGACTTAGCAATAATAATTTAAGGGCACAATAATAACAATATGGGGGTTACAGAGGTACAAAAATAACAATAAGGGGCTCACACTAACAACAATAAGGGACTATACTAGTAATATAGCGACCTAACATTATTTGTAGACATTTGCAGGTGCAACAATATCTTTGGTGTTAAGGCTACAAAGAATACTGAATTTGGACACAATAGAGGAAACATACATAGCCGCGACATAATATTGCCAAGAGATGTTGTGGATAGAGGGATTCCCAAGAGAGATACGAATAAAGCATGACAAGTACATACTATATTGTGATAGTCAAAGTGTTATTCACTAGGGAAAGAACCCAAAATTTCACTAAAAAACCAAGCACATTGACTTTAGGTACCATTTTATCCGACATTTGTCAGAGCGAGGAAATTTATCCTTGGAAAAGATCCATACAGAGAAGAAACTTTCTTGTCTACTTACTAAACTTTTGCCAAGAAATAAACATGAGTTAAGTAGAGGCATGGTATGCTAGGCCCCTATATTACTAGTATAGTCCCTTATTGTTGTTAGTATAACCCCCTTATTATTATTGTTGTACCCTTGTAGCCCCAATATTGTTATTATTGCGCCCTTACATTATTATTGTTAGGTTGGCTAGGATTATATTGTGACCTCATGGACCCCTATATATAGAAGGAGGTTTTGTCTTTTGTATGATAGAAGAATTGTTCATTTATGTAATGTAAAGGAGGTTTCCCACTCAAAATGGCTTATTTCTAAGGCGTTGTTCTCTCTCTTATTCTATTTTTGGAGCTAGTTTCATAACATTTGGTATCAGAGCATTGGATTCTAGGGTTTTGCTGCTCCGAACAGGTCATTGTGCAATTTACGCTATAACTATTTTTATACGAGGGTTTAGAAGCTGAAATTTATAAAGAGCAAAGCCAAAATCCTGCAGAACCTCCTGTAAAAAATTGAGATCTTGGTTTGCAATATTTTCAGATATGTGATCTGTGGAAGTTATGGTTTTTTCAGGCTCCAAAATTTCGCCTAAAACAGGTCATCGTGGAATTTGCGCTATAAATTTTTTTCTACGGAGGATCAAAAGATGAAAGTTCTATAGAGAGGATCTGAACTCTTGAGGAACCTCCTGTAAAAAGGTGAGATCTTGGTTCGCAATATTTACAGAGATATGATCTGTGGAAGTCAGGTTTTTTTCAGGCTCCTGAATTTCATTTTAAAAAGGTGACCATGGGAAAATCACATAACTCTCTCTCTAATCGTCAGATTAGAATTATATAAAAAATTGCCACAAGTAAACGGACTGTAGTTTCCTGTGTATCAATTTCAGAGCCGAAGGAGGAAACAGTGACACGTGGCACATCGTACAAGTTCACTCTACTGAACCATTCCATAATTAGGTCATTGTGGGAAATTGGGCATATCTTTGACTTGAAGAATCCAAATCAGGTCCGACCTGTCGAATTTGAAAGAATATTCAGAGGGCTACTACATGGTGGAATTTCAGATATTGAACATCCGAAATCACAGAGATAATTCAGTTTCAATATCTAGCTCCTGAAAAAAAAAAGGTGTGTATTTTTGTTCAAATTGCATAATTCTTGTGTGAAAAAACAATTTGAAGTGATTCCAAGGGCATATTGAAGCATCGATATTAGTATTGGGTTATAAAATTCCACCTAAAAAAAATTCAATACTCATTAAGCCTTTAGAAGGCTCTACTATGACTCATGAAGAAGAAGAAGCACAACATGACATATCAAAATTATAAGAGCAAGTGCACCAGATTTCTCTCTTGCAAAGAGAAACAAAAAATGAAATGGAAGTTTTGAAGAAAGTCATGGATGGTTTGAAGAATGGCATGGAAGCTAATATGGATGACATAGAAGCTAAGATCGATGAAAAAATGAAAGACAACATGGAATACATGAAGAATGATCTAAAAGAAGACATGGAATGCTTTATGGCAAGGTGAATACAAGAAATAATTCCTAATGATGGAAAGATAGTAGAGGAAACTCATGATGAGAAAAAAACAAATGTCAATAGTGATTTCAGAAACTCTAATGTTGGATTGAAGTAGCACCATATTCCAAAGATGGACATGAGGAATTTTGATGGCATGGATCCGATAACATGGATACTACTAATGGAGAAATATTTTGATCTCAATAATGTGCAAAACACACAAAAGGTATGCATTAAAACTTTACATTAAGAACAAAACATTTGTATGGTATCGATGGCTTTGCTCCCGTAAAAAAATTGTCACTTGGTCAATTTTTATAGAGGAAATGATAGCACATTATGAGGATACAAAGAGCAACACCTTCTTTAGCCAATTGATAAATCTCAAACAAAGGGTTCAGTGGTGGAGCACATTGAGGACTTAAAAAAATTGAATATAAGGGTAATTGATATTCTAGAGGAAAACAGGATTGATGTCTTCATTGGGACTTTAAAGGATAACATCCAACATGAAGTTTGCATTTGGGAACCTGATTCATTGGAGAAGGCATTCAGATTGGAAAGAAAAATTGAATGTAAAATTATTGCGACAAGGAAGCCTACCACTCACATCTATAGAGATGTAAGTGTTTCTACTCCTAGACTTCCACAACCTACAAGGTTGACACCACAACAATTGGAAGAAAAAAGAGCAAAAGGGATTTTCTACAATTGTGATAGAAAATACACTAAAAGTCATAAGTGTGCTGAGAAGAAATTATTTTACATAGATTGTGAAGATGAGGAAGAAAATGAACAAAAAACTTCAAAATAAGAGGATGTACACAAGGAAACAACCCTAGAAGAAGAAGAAGAAATGAGTTCAACCATATCATGTAATGCATTGGCTAGAATTACCACACCTCAAACTCTCAAGATAGAAGCACATATCAAGAAGAAAAATGTAATAGTGTTGATTGATTCGGGTAGTACCCATAGTTTTATTCATTGTAAGGTAGCCAAAGAATTGAATTGCTTCCTATAACCAACACCAGAATGTCAAGTAATGGTTGCAAATGGAGGAACTATAAATTTCTCTAGAAAATGCCATAATATCAAGCTAACCATGGGGAAATATGTTTTTAATAATCCAATGATTTCCATTCCAATGGGAGGTGTTGATGTTGTACTAGGAGTACAATGGTTACAATCTTTGGGAATGATAGCTTTTAATTTTCAAGAAAATTTCTTGAAATTATTTTCATAAGGAAAGGAAATTGAATTATGGGGTATCGCAGGGAATCTAGGAAAGATAATAAGCTCTAATTTCATGACAAATCTTTTGAAGAAAGAACAACGAGGCGTAATTGCACAATTATGCTCACTGGAAGTTCCAACATCAAAATAATCTGTTTCTCTAGATCTCCAAAAAGTATTGGACAAACATTACAAGGTGTTTAAAACTCCCAAAGGCCTCGCACCTATTTGTGATCATGATAATGCTATGAATTTGATTCTAGGAAGTGTTCCTCCAAACATTAGGCCTTACAGATATCCTTATGTCCAAAAGAGTGAAATTGAACGTATGCTTACAAAAATGTTAGAGGCTGGTATAATTCAACCTAGTCAAAGTTCTTCCTCTGCTCCAGTAGTATTTGTGCACAAGAAGGATGGATCATGGCGCATGTGTCCGGATTATAGGGAGCTCAATAAGCTCACTATTGAAGATAAATTTCCCATTGCTGTGATTGATGAATTGTTGGATGAATTACATGGAGAAATTTATTTGACCAAGTTGGATCTTCGTTTATTATATCATCAAATTATAATGAATACTGAAGATATTCCGAAAACATCATTTCAAACTCATGAAGGTCATTATGAATTTTTGGTCATGCCTTTTAGCCTTACCAATGCACCTTCTACATTTCAAGGGTTGATGCATTCCATTTTCAAACCCTTCCTTAGAAGTTCTAGTATTTTTTGATGACATAGTAATCTAAAACAGGTCTTGGAAGGATCATGTTCAACATGTTGAAAGGGTGCTCAAACTATTGGAGGAGAAACAAGTATATGCAAAAAAATCCAAATGTTTCTTTGGAGTACAAGAGGTGGAATATCTGGGTCACATTGTATCTCAAGAGGGTGTTAAGGTAGACCCTAACAAAATTAAAGCCATTAAGGAATAAAAATTCCCCACAACCGTAAAGCAGTTCGAGGATTTCTTGGGTTAACGGGGTATTATCACAAGTTTGTTAAGAAATATGGGAGAATAGCAGCACCTCTAACAACAATATTGAATAAAGATGCATTTTCATTGAATCCTAAAGTAGCTAAGGCCTTTGAACATCTTAAAGAGGAAATGTGCCTAGTACCAGTCTTAGCTACACCAGACTTCACAAAAACCTTTATTGTGGAATGTGATGCCTCAAGAAATGGAATTGGTGATGTTTTAATGGAAGAAGGAAGACCCATTTCTTTTGAAATTCATCCAATCAAAGGAAAGTATTTGCAGAAAGCTATTTATGAGAAGGAAATGTTGGCAATACTACATGCACTAAAGAAATGGTGACCTTACCTAATGGGAAGACACTTCAAGGTAAAAACTGATCATGATAGTCTTAAACACTTTTTGGAACAAAAAATATCTTCAGAAGAGCAACAAAAATAGGTCACAAAGATGTAGATGCACTCTCAAGAAAGGATGCATAGGTGGAAGCATTTCTTTGTGCCATTTATATTATCCAACCAAATTGGATAATTCAAGCAAGGGATGAATGGAAGAAGGACAAAGACATGTGGACACTCATTCAAAAGTTGCATCAAGATCCTAGTACATATGATACATTTAGTTGGAAAAATGATTCGTTATGGTACAAAGATTTCTTAAATATTTGCAAGAATTCCCAACTAAAACAAAATATTCTTTTGGAATTCCGCACTTCTCCTCTAGGAGGACACTTAGGATTTTTAGAAACTTATCACAGGGTGAAGAAATAATTTTTTTGGGATGGCCTTAAATATGATATTCAAAATTTTGTGGAAGAATGTTTGGTTTGGCAGCAAAATAAAGTTGAGACAATTAACACCCATAGTCTTCTACAACCCTTATCCATTCCAAGTCAATGTTGGGAGGATATTCCAATGGATTTTATCACATGTTTAGCTAAGTCCAAAGGAAAAAGTGTCATCATGGTGGTAGTTGATAGAATTACCAAGTATGCAGACTTTTTTGCATTATCTCATCCATTTAAAGAAATTACAAATGCTATTGCATTTATGGAAACAATTCAAAATCTACATGGAAACCCAAAGATTATTGTAAGTGACAGAGCTCCCATTTTTACTGGAAATTTTTGGATGGAATTATTTTATTATTTGGGTACTCGACTAGATCATAGCTCATCTTATCATCCTCAATCTGATGGTCAAACTAAGATAGAGAATAAATTTTTGGAAGAATATCTTTGTTGTTTTGTATCTGATAAGAAAACACAATCGGTCAACTGGTTACCTCTCGCTGAATGGTGGTATAACACTTCCTTCCATACTACAACAAAAATGACCACATTTATGGCACTATATGGATATCATCCACCGTCCATCACATCTTCTTTAAGAGAAAAATATAAAGTTCAAGTAGTGGAATATCACATCGAACATCAACAAGAAGTTCTCCAAAGCTTAAAGGATAAGCTAAATTTGGCACAAAATTGAATGAAACAACAGGAAAATCAACATCATAGTGAGAGAAGTTTTGATGTGGGAGTCTCGTTATTTTTACGGCTACAAACATACAAACAAATCTTCCTCAAGGAAGCTAAAAAGGATAATAAATTATTGCCAAGGTATTATGGTCCTTACAAGGTTTTGTAAAAGATTGGTACTATGGGATACAAATTCGAGCTTCCTACTTCTTCACGAGTGCATCTAGTTTTCCATGTTTCATGCTTAAAGAAGGTTATAGGGGAAAAGCTTCTAGTTCAAACAATATTGTCATAACTTGATGAGGAAGGAAAAATCACATTGGAACCTGAAGAAGTCACGGAAACAAGAATTCGAGAGCTATGAAATTGATCAATTTCATAATATCTCATCAAATGGAAGAACTTACCCACTGAAGATTCTACATGGGAGGATGAGAATTTTATACAGAAGCATGAAGAGCTACTCAAGAATTGAGGAGAACACTTTTTTGAAGGAAAGGGGAATGTTAGGTCCCTATATTACTAGTATAATCCCTTATTGTTGTTAGTATAACCCCCTTATTGTTATTGTTATACCCTTGTAACCCCAATATTGTTATTATTGTGCCTTTAAATTATTATTTTTAGGTCATATAACATTATATTGTGACCCAATGGACCCATATATATAGAAGGAGGTTTTGTCATTTGTATGATCGAATAATTGTTCATTTACGTTGTTGATCAATTCAGCCCCCATTGAATCTTTTGATAAATAATCCCTTCTTGTTGGGCCTGAAAAATTCCGTTTTCCACCTCTCGCTAGCTTCTCCCAGCCTCAAAATTGCATAAAAAGACCGCAAAACCCATACTTAAAAATCTATAAAGCCTAGCCCCTTCGATCCTAGCTCCCTGGACCCTTTCCTCCCACATGACCCAACTCCGAGACCAAGGGCTAGTCCGACGGGCGCTTATCAAATATATGCATCAGGCACATTTTGAGCCGTCGATATCTACAGATCGGACGGTGTTCGTTCATCTCCGTCACGCCCGTAGCCCACATGTCTACTAACTGATCAAACAATAAAATCAACGGCCAAGAGGCTATCTGTCCCGGTGGTCCTTGCCCTGCGTCCACTGTTTAAAACCCGCCGGTTTTCATCGCACTGCCTTTCGGAGGCGGGCGATATTTCTCAATGTGGAGCGATGCCATACATCCTATGCAGCGTGTCTCAACGTATGGCTCAAAACCTACTCTCCATCGCATTTTATTGTTCGGCAAGAGATACAAAGCGATATGCATTATAGCCATCTGATCTGGGGGTCTCCATCCAATGGTCATTGCACTACGGAGATGCACGGGCGTTAATCCGAGTGTACAGTGCCCCTGGCCCATAGTCCATCGCCCTCCGACACAGTTTTAGCCATTGATCAAATCTTGAGATCGAACGGTCCAGATCATTTGCATGCTCCGCCATTGACTCGGTCTTCCTCCACGTCACCCGTTCCACGTGTGTGTCACATGTTTCCTCCTCCCGTATATATTCTAGTCATAACTCAAATCTTCATTTGTTTTACGTTAAAAACCTCTGCCCAATCCATCCGCCATGGTTCCACTGCATTTTTCGTTGTCACCTCTCATTTTTCCACCATTTCATCATGTCACATTGCTACATAGTCATCCCCACTGCATCTCCATCTCCACGCATGATTTTTCTTAACAAGTTTGCGGGTTTTGCAGGGTTTCAGTGACGAAAATATATCATGATTCAAGTCTCTATTACTGTGATAAGAGAGCACATCAAAGGACCATTTTCCAGAGCTGAATTATGGAGAAAGGCCTGGGAGGTAGATTGACAAGAATTCCATTAAAGATGCACGGTTAAAATCTGTCAAACCCTATAGAGCCATTCAAAGCACAGATTGTGCAGATGAAGATATTAATGTCGTGGCAAAGAGTATCAGTGGGAGATCAGAGGAATTCAACATTCAACATTAAATATCTTAAGCCGTAATTCAGGGTTTTGAAGGCAGAGGGTACCATTCGCAGAAAACATACTCTAAAGCTTTTTTTTCAGCACCATTTTTCTTCGGGAAAGGACAGAATGTCTATGTGATTTTATTCCTTTGCCATGTTCATGAAGAGTTTTCTACCCAGCGCATTTATTTTTGTAAGCAGGTAGCAGGCTACAAACAGCATTACAAAGTCATCAAGCAATATGGGCGTGCACGCTTCCGCCATTTTGTTTTAATTAGGAAAATTAAATTTTCATCACCTACTCCTTTTTGGAGGTTTCTTGTTCTCCTATAAAGCTCCAAAAGAACAGATGATTTGGGGTTCCATATTTTATCAGAAAATTATGCGGTGAAAGGATTTTTGCATACATTTTGTTAAACACTTGTATGAAAGCTCAGAGCCCATAGGGTCTCAGTGAGGAGGAGTTATATCTGTAAAAGAGGATTATGGTCTTTGGTATTTCACAGTCTGTAACTTTCTCTTATGTGTTATTTAAATAGATAATTTCATTTCATCCATCTTTCTTGTATCATGTTTTGGAATGCGAGTGGCTGAATGATTTTTGGTATGGAGTTATCCTAGTTGATACCCATGCTCAGATTAGTCAAGCACTTTAAATATGGCTCATGCATGATATTCTATTCCATTATTCATCTAAACCATATTTCTGCTATATTAGTTGCTTTGGGAGGGTGTTTTTAACGTGCTATTGTCATGTATGGATTCTTAGATTGGTAAGACCATGCATGGTGGTATTGTGTATCTGGATATCAACTCAATGTTAATTAATATCTCCTCAACATTTCATTCACTACATGCACCTTCTGATAACTCATTTCTGTGAGGTATTTCTGAATTGGCCCTCTTTACAGTAAGCTATCTCTGACTTGTCTGTTTGCTTTTATATTGGAGTTTTGCGTGTTGCCTCTGCAATATCCCTTTCTCCGTGTCAGATTCTGAAGGTGTTGGTCCCATTTAGATTAGTATTCCTTTTTTTACAAGAGATAGCATGAGAGCTTTTTATTGATAACTTCCTCTGTTATACCATATGCTCCTTTCTATATAAGATGTCCTAGGCACTGGTCTATCACAACTCTAGGCTGTCTCTAGGAATGAAAACATCTTTTTGGCGCCGTTATTGGGGATCGAAGTTGAGAAAATATAAATCCCTGGGCCTCGACAAAAGCTAATTCACTCTTCAAGTAGATGAGTATGGAGAGTTGAGAGTTGTAGATCCCTCACCTTGGTGACTCCACATTTGTTTATTTGATAAATCTATTTGCAGCCCTGGCTCCTCGTAAGCCACACCTGAGGTCAGATACGTCTTAGCCAAAGACACCTTCAGTGCCTAACCCTGAAAAGATCATACATATAAGAAATTGGAGGGAAAGAAAATCAGCCCACTCTGAAATTCCTGAATTGTCTATAGAAGACTTTCCATCCTCTTCTTCTGAAGAAGCTCAAGTGTCAGATCCTGACTCCACAGTGGAAGATACCGATTATTACTATTCAGATAGTTCACCCTGAGGAGGTGTCAGAAATAAATATTATTTTCACCCTGCTCCTGAGGTTGAAGAGGTTAAAGAAGTCACTGAAGTCACTGAAGTAATTCATGGAGGCGAATTTGCTGATCAAATTCGTCCCGACAGCTGTAGTCCTCGGATAGAGCTTTCTAATGATGTATCATGTGCGTCAAACGGAGATAGTATGCCAAAGTTATGCCCCCGGGAAGTTGAACCACCAATTTACCCAAACGGGCGCCCACAATTTTACACTTCATCTCCTACAGTTAGGTTTTTGGGACGTTTCATATTCTACATTGTTTCTCAACAATAAATAGGCCCTCGAGCCTCATTGTAACACAGTTCAGAGGTCTGTAGCCATCACATCTCTTCTCAGAGATTCGCTACCAGCACCCTAGCTATTTTATTTCCATTATGCCTGTAAGCATATTTCTGTTATTTGATATTAATGAAATGAAGCATTATTGCCGCTGCATCTCTATGTTCATCGTTATTTCTGTATTCTGTTGCGTTCCTGCATAAAATCCGGATCAACCTTCTGATAACTCATTTCTGTGAGGTATTTCTGAATTGGCCCTCTTTACAGTAAGCTGTCTCTGAATTGTCTGTTTTCTTTTATATTGGAGATTTGCGTGTTGCCTCTACAATATCCCTTTCTCCGTGTCAGATTCTGAAGGTCTTGGTCCCATTTAGATTAGTATTCCTTGTTTTACAAGAGATAGCATGAGAGCTTTTTATTGATAACTTCCTCTGTTATACCATATTCTTCTTGCTATATAAGATGTCCTAGGCACTGGTCTATCACAACTCTAGGCTGTCTCTAGGAACGACAACATATGTAATGTAAAGGAGGTTGCCCCCTCGAAGTGGCTTATTTCTGAGGCGTTGATCTCTCTTTTCTTATATTTTTGGAGTTAGTTTCATAACATTGTATGATTGGGAATGACTTAATTCAAAACTCTTCATTTGGCTTCAATTGGGAAAATGCTAGCTATGAAGCCAAATGTCGACATTGACACTGACACCGAACTTCTAGAAGTTACTGCTACAACTAACCACTTCGACTATGCCACTGTCTGCCTACTTCTAGATGTTCAACTATGTAGTCACGCTTAAATCTCTAGAGCCTTTCATCATATATTAATATATAATTTTTCCTTAGCCTAAAAATTCAAAGAAAAGGAAAGGCTTGCAATGTAATAGAAAAGCCTATGATTTTCTACATTTGTCAATGTGTTCTAGATTGTAATTTCTATGTTGTTATTGTATTTTAATTTTGATTTTTCTCCTCTTTGACTCCCATCAGTGGATAGAAGGTGGGCACCTCTTGCTAGGTGTAATATTCCCAATTTTCCACTAGATAATTGGAATATTAGAGTTCTTACTTTTCTTAATTAATTAAGTAAATAAGAGGGTGGAGGGACCCATAAACCCCATAGATGAATAAAATCCACCGTTGATGTGTGTATGTGGATATTTTAGAAGTAGATATGCATTATGGAGTATTTGAGTAGCCTCTTAATGAAGGAAGAGTAGATATCATGCAACCTTAATGATTAGATCATGGAGATCATGGAGGAAGTCAAATGAGATCATGGTGCAATAAAAGTAATATCATAGAGAAGTAATGATGAAATAGTGGAGGAAGTGGTGCATATAATCCACACATGATGGAGAGAGTGGGAATTAAATGCGGAGATAGTGGAGAACATGGAGAGACAACACAATCTTCATGGAGGCTAGTGGACACATGTGCAGCGCAGTTATGAGGTGGGCTAGGGTTGTGGAAGGCTCACAAAGCATAAAAGGGAGATGAAGGCAACAATATAAGGCAAGCTTTAGATTATAATTTTTTATCTTTGACATTTCTATGCACGCTTCAGCTATTTAGCTAAGTCTGCAGTGTTGTTTAGCACATGGGTGTTTCCGAGCGGAAATCCCACCCCTACCCATGGGGGACTTCGAGTGCCTACTCTGGGAAGGTTTCTTTGAGCTTCCATACATCATCAAGAATTGGTTCCACATTCAGCCCCCCTCTACAACACATTCAGTATAATGAATTATGCATTCATGCTTGAGTGTTTGAGAGGAGGAGGCAGTTATTGGAATTTTAGCAAAGAAACTGGTGGAGGATTCATCCTTTCACCTTGGGCTTCGAGATCAGTATTCCAGGAGCAACATATTCATATCCAAAATTTCTGCCAACATTTAATACCTCCATGCAGAACGAATTCCCCAAGGGATTGCGTAGTGCAGTCTCGTAGATCTCTTGGAGGAGGGAAGTTTCCAGTATTTCAGCTTGAAATATTGTGAGGGACCGTTCCTTCACTTTGGGAATATTTTTTCCATAATTCTTGAGTTGATTTGCATTATTTAGTAGCAGGATATAGAGCCTCCATCCTTGACAACACATTTTCACTCAATTGTTGTGTATTCAGCAGCTGCAATCAGTGGAGGAGGAAGGAGGAGATAGATATTGAGCTTCTAGCTTGAGGACGTAGAGAAGGGATCAACCCTTCAAGCATTAAGATGATTGTATATAATATTGGCCATATATTCTTCAGTTCATGACTCAAATCTGCACACCCAACAGTGATATAATTGCAGGGCCTAAGAGGGTGATTTTCCAAGATTTCCAGATCTGGAAATCCTTCCTGGGTTATCTTGGGTATTCATCATAGAGCCCAGATCTGAAATCATAACATCATATGAGCTACAGAACTATGAGATATAAACTTCTATATTTTTTTGGCAGTTGCAGTCCTGACATTTGCAAGATGGACAATGCAGTATTCCTTCCAACAATCCAACAGTTCTGTAATCCCTCTTGTGGGAGGACTTTAGGGTCGTTATAGGTCACTTATTTGGCTTGAGTGTCTCATATTTTGAGCACTGTTGTACATGTATTCCACCTCCTATATAATAAAATGGCTGAGCTATTTTGTGTATTTTTATGGTGTATTTAGATTATTTTTTCATTGCTACAATTTCCAGCTATTGTGTTTTTGTATTACTGCATTCTCCCTTTTGGGATATTACAGTGGTATAAGAGCATGATCTTTGCCTCACCTCGTGGGCACTTCATCTTTAATAGCAAAAGAAGAAGAAAATAGTAGAGATCTATAATGATGGAGGGTTTCAGTTTTTCCTCATTTCTCTTTAGATCTATGCAAGATCTCTCCAAGGAGGTAAAAAAAATTAAAAAGATAAAGGAAAAAGGAGGATCCGTGAATATTTTAGAATGAGGAAGGTCCAAGCACTTCCTATCAGTAGAAAAAACAACTGACAAGGCAAAGAACTCCACAACATTCTACTAGATCCACTTTCTTTGAAAAGGAAGGTTAATGGTGTCAATATGAAGGAGACTTGGGGTATGATACCCTAAGTAGATATCTGTCTGAGTACAAATAACATCCTAGAGAACTCAAGGAGAATATAACTCTCCAACAATTTTTACAACTCAAAGAATAAAGGAGATCCTGCAGCGACAATAGAAGAAGGATGAATATATTATTCTTGCCTATATTTGATGGATCATCCTCAAGCATAGTAAGGTCTTGGAGGGAAGATTTAGCTACATTTTTTAAGCTATACCGAGTAGTAGAAAGAGAGGTTGTTGATATTGCAGTGCTACACCTTGAGGGTGAAGAAAAAGATTGGTGGTTCAGTCATTTATCACATGCCAAAGTGATTGCTTATGGAGATTTCATTCAAAGACTGAAGAAGAAGTTTCATAGAAGGAAACTAGAGACATTTCCCATAGAGGAACTTCCCATCATTGATGAGATAGTACATGAGGAAGATGTCATCATTATCACTCCAGAAGAGGACCCCTTACCACCACCACCAACTGCATAAGTGCTTACATCAGGAGGAGGAACACTTTCATCTTTACAAGATGGGCTTGAGCTCTTGACATTGGCAGTCCCATGCATGATCCATGAGATGCATGAGGAAGAGGGGGAAGATACCAATGCTCGTATAGTAGAAGAAGAACAACTATCACCATTACCAACAGTTGGAGAGGCCATTGAACCGGTTGGAGGAACTCTTGTAGCTATGCAATATTTTCTCAAGATTCATCTTATCCAAGGTTTCCAAACACTTTCATCTCATTTTATTTCAATATCTCATATTGAGATTTGTGAGACCATGCCATCAGGGGAATTGCATACCCAAGGATTTGAGCACCTTGTTGATTTGGAGCAACAAATTATCATTGCACAGAGGACCCTTGACTTGATCAAGGAGGAGATGTATAATAATCCCAAATTATCATTGTTGACATACACCAACACTTTGTGTTGAAGTGTGGAGTTTCAGAGGATGGGATGAGAATAGTCCTATTCAGACAATGTCGGGCCATGAGTTAAGATTTTTTTATGGCCATGATACCTCAGATGTATCACCATATAGATCTACAACGCTACCATTGAGCAGCAGTGATGAGAGGAGGTACCCATTATTCTTGGAGCATTCCAAAGGCAACTTCACTCATGAAGCACTGGAGGGACAAATGATCCATGGTAGACATCCTATGATGGATAACACCTTCCATTGTCAGGATGAATTTTTGTTGATGATAATTTCATAGCTCAAAGAGAAATTTATACCTACGATATGTACAAAACCTTATGGGTTCTATTGGGTCGTTGATGAGAGGATCTCATGGAGAGACCTCAATGGAGGTGCACTTCAACATCTCATGGAGTGTAGGGCTTATTAGTTGGAGGAGAATGGTATTCTACCTTTGGTGGATAACAAGTTTGAGCATGACATGATTCATCATTCGTAGTGAGATGGATGGATGAGGAGCATGAGCAAGGGGTTAACAACCTACTTTCAGATCTACGATACAGGGCAGCAAGAACATTGGTTGCGCTGGTTGACTTTGGGTGAGTATGGTTACTTCCCAACATCTCACATTTTTATGATCCATGCAATGTACATTACTAATGATATGTAGCAGCAGGAGGCATGGTTGTGCTGGTTATTGTTGAGAGAGTTTGGCCATCACATGACATATCCTATGCCAATGGATGGAGAATTGTTTGGAAGATTACATGACTCTCACAGGATGTGGCAGTAGGGAGCTTTGTTGTATTGGGTTGATGTGACATTCTATATGTCAATCAGTATGTTGTTGCTCCATGACTTGCATCATGATGATGTAAGGTGGCAGGAAGAATCCTTGTTTCTTTGGTTACTCTTGGGAGAGTATGGGCTAATTTTTCCCCATACATTGCATGAGGATGATAGAGGTTGGGAAAATGAGGCATTACTGCATTAGCTTCTATTGGGAGATTATGGTCATTGTACTTAGTATGATGATGATGTGATGTGGCAGCAAGAGGCATTGCTGTGGTGGTTTCTCTTGAAAGAGTATGGCTCTCATATTTTGGTTGATGATGATTTGGCATTGCAATAGGAGGTATTGTTGCGGTAGCTTCTATTGGGAGAGTATGGATCTCTTACTTGATATAATGATGATTTGGCATGGCAGTGGAATGCTTTGCTTTGATGGTTGTTATTGGGAGAGTATGGTTTGACATTTTACATGTTCATCCATATGTCTCTACTTCTTACTTTTCACATTTTTGGGATGTTGCTTGGAACCAACAAGGCCAACAGGGCCAAGGATGGAAGAATGGAGAGATGCAATCTAATTCATGTAGCATGGGATGGAGAGATAGTTTATGATGGGGGACTTTCCACTTTGGGAAGAGACCACTTCACTTTATGAATCTCATGCATGGAGGAGGATATTGAACAACACATGGTTGCCACTTAGAGACTTATTGATTAGGAGAGGCATCTAACTTTTCAGCTGGAGGCCATTCTAGACATTCTAGAGAGACAACTTTGGAGCTGGGAATGCATTACACATTGGAGCAAATGGGGAGGGCTTCCACATGAGGATGCCATTTGGAAGGGCATGGATTGTTGTAGCATCCACTTTTGCAGTTGCTTGAGGACAAGCAACATTTTACTGGGGAGGACTGTAATATTCCCAATTTTCCACTAGATAATTGGAATATTAGAGTTCTTAATTTTCTTAATTAATTAAGTAAATAAGAGGGTGGAGGGACCCATAAACCCAATAGATGAATAAAATACACTTTTGATATGTGTATGTAGATAATTTAGAAGTATATCTGCATTATGGAGTAGTGGAGCAATTTCTTAAAGAAGGAAGAGTGGAGATCATTCAACAATAATGATAAGATCATGGAGATCATGGAGGAAGTCAAATGAGATCATGGTGCAATAAAATTAAGATCATAGAGCACTAATGATGAGATAGTGTAGGACATGGTGCATTTAATGCACACACGATGGAGAGAGTGGGAATTAAATGTAGAGATAGTGGAGAACATGGAGAGACAATGCAATCTTCATGGAGGCTAGTGGCCACATGTGCAGTGCAGTTATGAGGTGGGCAAGGGGTATGGAAGGCTAGCAAAGCATAAAATGGAGATGAATGCAACAATAGAAGGTAGGCTTTAGATTATTATTTTTTATCTGGATTTGTCATTTCACATTTCTATGCACGCTTCAATTGTTTAGGTAAGTCTGTTGTGTTTTTTAGCACACGTGTGTTTTCGAGCGGAAATCAAACCCTTACCCACAGAGGACTTTGAGTGCCTACTCAAGGAAGGTTTCTTTGAGCTACCATACATCATCAGGCATTCATGCCACATTAAACCCCTCTATACAACACATTTAGTCTCAGGAATTATGCATTCCTGCTTGAGGGTTTGAGAGGAGGAGCTAGTTCTTGACATTTCAGCTAAGAAACCGGTGGAGGATTCATCCTTTCACCTTGGGCTTCAAGATCAGTCTTCCAGGAAAAGCATATTCATATTTGACATTCAGGCCAACATTTCATACCTCCATGCAACAATAATTCCCCAAGGGATTGCATAGTCCAATCCTGTAGATCTATTGGAGGAGGGAAGTTTCTAGTATTTCAGCTGGCAATATTGTGAGGGGTCATTAATTCACTTTGGGCATACTTTTTCCATCATTCTTGAGCTGATTTTCATTACTTAGTAGCGGGCTATAGAGCCTCCATCCTTGGTAGCGGAGTTTCACTCAGCTGTTGTGTATTCAACAGCTGCAATCAGTGGAGGAGGAAGGCAGAGCTAGATTTTGAGCTTCTAGCTTGAGGATCTAGAGAAGGGATCAACCCTTCAAGAATTGGGCTGATTGTATATAATTGCAACCATCTATTCTTCAGTTCATGCTTCAGACATGCATACCAAGCATTGATATAGTTACAGGGCCTAAGAGGGCGATTTTCCAATATTGTGAGATCTGGAAATCCTTTCTGGGTTATCTTGGGTATTCATCATAGAGCCCAGATCTGAAATCCTAGCATCATCTTAGCTCTGAAACTACCAGATCAACACTTATATATTTTTCTGGCAATTGTAGTCCCAACATCTGCAGCAGGGACAACACAATATTCCTTCCAGTAGTCTAACAGTTACGCAGTCCCGCTTGTGGGAGGAATTCAGGGTCATTCTAGGGTACTTCTTTGGCTTGAGTTTCTCATATTTTGAGCATTGTTGTACTTGTATTCCACCTCCTATATAATAAAATGGCTTAGCTATTCCATATATTTTTATGGTGTATTTAGATTATTTGTTTATTGCTGCAGTTTCCAACTACTGTGTTTTTGTATTACTGTATTCTCCCTTTTGGGATATTACACTAACTGGTCGTCGTACTCTGAATTCATTGAGGGCATTGCCCTACATAGTTCACTATGTTGTAATAATTAAAGATACCATTAAGGTCGACATGGGTATTCAATGTGTCTTATCTAAGGCCTCTTTGTCACTTTCAGTTGAACGTATGTAGACTATAGGGGAACTTTTTGTTTTTGGTTTAAAGATTTTGCTAATAATGTTTTTAATGATGTTTTTATTCAACCTGTGAGCCTTCTAAGATTTTGCCTATGTATTGAGTTTATACTTTTTGATAATCAAAAGTTTGTTCTTCTTGGAAAAAAAACATCATGTACCATTGGACCCTATAGCCACGTCAACATCAACTCAAGGCTCAAATAGAGGTGAACAAGGTTTGAAAACGATAGTGGGCAAAGATGCAATTTGTTTGCACCTAAGACTAGGTTTTTAATAATTACATAAATGAGTGGATAAAGACAATTAGAATGGTATTTGACATTCCATATGGTATTATTTATTTATTTATTATTTATTTAAGTGTTTTTCAACTTATTTGACCATAAGTAAGATTTGTTTCAAAAAGTAATTGTAGTGAAAAATAGAATTAGTAAAGTTGATGTTAAATAAACTAAGTTCCTTGTTTTAATAGTTTAGCTCTAAGAGTTATTTTAATTGATAGTTTAATTAGTTTATAGTCTAGTTTTAAGAGTTAGTTTAAGTGGTCTAGACTCTAGAGTTATACATGAAGTGAAGTTCATACTCGATAATCAAAATTAACAATTTACCATCTACAAAATAACAGGAAATACTCCAATTTTAAGTGTTTTCATTTCATATACATATATATATATATAACATTAATTAAAATTTAAACACTTTATATATATATTAAATATTTATATTTAAATAAATGGTTAGTAACTATCTAAAATATCAAGATTTGTATTCTCACATTTTGTTTCATAATTGTTATTGATTGTTTTTCTTCTTATTATAGATATTTTCACTTAAGCAAATGAATACGGAAAAACTGGTAACAAAATAAGAGGAAACAAACGCAAGGTCAAGTTTTTAGAGATTTTGGCCAGAATGCAGGGAAACAATTTTAGTCAAATGTCTAGTTTATTTTTTTTGTCATATAAATAACTCTAAAAACATAAAAATATAAATTACTCTAAAAACATAAAAATAATAAATAAAGAACTGTAATCAAATTTCGGTTAAAAGATAAACTAAACCTAAAATTCCAGGGCTGGTGATGGTGCCTTCCCGTGCCTCTAGACCTCCATCTTCCTGAGCTATTTCATATGCGGGAGCTGGCACCTTTCCATTTGTCTGTGATTTATTGGGTACTGCCACACACGCGTCGGGTTTTCATCAAAAGCGTCTCCGCGAAATGTATGCCTCTACAGAAAATCTTTAAACGTCTCTAGGTTAGTTATACAGTAACCTACAATGATTTATGGTTAGTTAGAGACTATGGTTAGTTAGTTACATCTATAGGTTTAATTATTTTAATAATGTGATTGTATTAATCATATCTCAACAATAATAATAATATAATCATTATGATAATTATAGCTTTAAACCTCTATTTCCATAGACTTCAATGTTGAGGACTTTTGAGGCACCAGATAAATGTTTTCGTGAATTGCAGAAATCAGGGTGATCCATGGAGATTAATCTAAAGAAAAAGCCAGCGTAAATCAAACTACAGACCCGGAAACCAAGTCGAGCAAGTATAAGTGTTATAGAGGAACCTTTCAACTAGTATGGGATAAAGTTAGGGATTAAGCTGTTTTTATTTTTATTTTTATTTGTTTTTATATATTATTACAATTTATCTTCATCAAGGATTTAGCAACAGTTTGGAGAGATTAAATTTTTTGAGGTGAGAATTTTCTTTACAATGTAATATTTGAATAAAATGTTTGCATCTAAACAGATTTGATGCACTTGTAATTTTTCATGTTTGTGTTGCATTTTTTAATTTATGAAATAGATCAAAATTTATTTGGGCATTTAACTTTTAACTGCTTTATCTCTCTATAAAGTTGATCACTTTTGCTTTTCTATTATATGTTTTGTAGAATATTGTATTATGGTTGAGAGTGGGTGATATATTTTTACCACTTCTCCCCACTTCTCTTTAATATGAAGTTGATCATTTTTTCTTTTCTATTATATGTTTTGTGAAATATCCTATTTATGGTTGAGAGTGGGTGAAATATTTTTACCGCTTCTCCTTAATATGAAGTTGATCACTTTTGCTTTTCTATTATATGTTTTGTGAAATATTGTGTTTATGGTTGAGATGAGAGTGAGTGAAATAGTTTTACAACTCCTTAATATGACTACTCAGTAATAGTGAGGTTATTGATTTTTTATAGTACTTTTAATTAAAGAAATCAAACAAATATTTTTTTGTTTTTTATTATATTTAACAACTTGTTTTTTTTTTTTAAAGATGTGTCAATTCTAAAATAAGCATGAACATATTTATACATTTCTCACACCGAACTGTAAAATAAGCCTCCAAACTCAACAAAGAATATAACAAATTAAATAGAAAATTCTCTTTCAATTAAACAAAACATGCACTAAAAACTGAGAACATCGAACGCAACTCTCTGAATATGTTCAAATCTCGACTCATCGCCTGATAAATCAAGCAAAACATAGATGAGAAGATGATTTATATGAGTGATAGCCACCTTGAATAGTTTTCTTTCCTTTCCAACTTGGAGTGGGACATATCTACTAATGCACCTCTTTTAGATAAAAGTTATAAAAGTTCAGTCGGAAGAGGGTATTTTTTTTAAGGGTTTAATTTTTTTTAATGTGTATAATTATAATTTATTTTTTTATTTGAAAATTTATATATATTGAATATGGTTTTTATTAATTAAAAAAAAATATAATTTATTATTAAAATTGGTAAATGTTTAATAAATATTATCCATTTAATTATATATATGTAAAAGTTAAACTAATTTTAAACCAAAATAATTAATATTTTTGAAAAAAATACAAAAATAACCCATTTACAAAAATTCAGACACTAGCAATACACAATCCTTCTCCACTACATTAATCTTCTAACAAAATGGGGGATGGGGATCTTGCCCATTTTAGTTGAGTTTTATGTGCCCTGCGTATGGCTGAAAAAGACAGGTGATTAAAATAAGATTCCTAGTCGCCACGATACATCCAAGGATAAAAAAAACATGCAGCACATGTCAATGTTCTTTTAAAGAATAACATCCAAAGTCGGTTCTTTCTGCAAAAAGTTGTTATGCGATATATGGTTCAACCGTTAATGGAGCATTATTTTCTGGATTATATATTATTAAATGTAATGAGTATATATTGTTTATTTATGGACTATAGTTTATTAAATGTTGTGAGGCATATACTTATTATCCATTTTTAAAATTAAAAAAATTTAAATTTAAAGATAAATAAATATCCCAACTACATTTAATAACATATAACTCAAGAAATAAATCTGACTAGAAATTATTATATAGAAACTATTATAAACGATGTGTCATTTTTACCGCGAATCTCATAATTCATTCATTCGCGTTTCCACCTGCCTTTCTCTTCTGTGACCTTCCCATGTGACTTGGGAAAAAGGATATAACTTGGTAAAATCGAGACTCACACCACATATCACAGTGCTGGGAACCCAATGTGAAGCATCTATAGTTACACCAGTGGGCACAAAGCTTGGAACCCAATTCCACCGAGCTATCCCTTTTGGGACAGCCAGGAAGCCAATTCTGTTAAAGAATTAGTTCGATTAGTTTAGAATCAGTTTCAATGTAGTTCCATTTCAGTTTCTGGATAACCGTCCAGTTAACCGTCGAGTTTCGTGTATAAATGCAGTTTAATGAATCTATCAAACAGAGAGTGTGTTCTCACGATTTTGCTGTTTCACTTCTTTCTCACTCTGCTGTTTAGTTTCTCTGCCTTCCGTAAATTTGTCATGGTATCGGAGCATGGTTAGAATCTCTATTGCCTGAGAGTTTGTGCAGAAGAGCTGTTATTTGAAGCAGAGGAATCGATATTCTGGAGATTTGTTTCCATTGGAGAAAAGCAATCTGCTGCGCCATTTGCTGTACGTTCCCATTTGCTGTGCTATTCGCTGCCACCATAGAAGCATTTGTTGTTTGCTGCGGCCAGCGAAAAAGCTCTGTAGTGTATGTCAAAGTAAAGCAGTTGCAGAACTAAATTTTTTGAAGATTACAAAGTGTATTATTTTGGATATTTTGCTTCTCTCATACTTTGAAACACACATATTTTTAGTAGCAAGTTCTTGGGCGAAAGTGGATTGGCGTTCGAATCTGTCTCTGTTCTAAATCTGTTTTCAATTAGCATTAGCAATACCAGTCATGTAACTGGTGTGGTTCTTTAAAAATAAAAATCTGAAATTTTTGGTAGAGTTCTTGCGGCAGTTTTGACTTATTGTTCTTTCGCTTCTAATTAAGGGAAAAGACTACTCGTTTATTAAAGGTGATTGTTTTTTTTTTTTAAATGGCTTCAACAAGTCAGTTTGCCATTCCGACACCATCATTTGGTGGAAAAAATTATGATTTTTGGAGTCTTAAAATGCAAGCATGTTTACAAGGCTTAGGGTGTTGGGAATTAATAGAGTTGGGGTTCCAAGAACCTGACACAAATGAAATTGTTGGTATGACTGCTACCCAAAGAAGACAATTTGATGAAATTAAACAGAAAGAAGGTAGAGCAAAGTCCTGCATTTTAAATTCATTAGATGACGCTATCTTTCCTAAAATTACTGCTGCTAAAACTGCTAAATCAATTTGGGATATACTTAAGGCTGCTTATCAAGGAAATGATAAAGTAAAAATGGTAAGATTGCAGACACTTAGAACCCAATTTGAAACGCTTAAAATGACTGACTCAGAAACCATTGATCAGTTTATGACTAAAGTTATGGGTGTTGTAAATCAGCTTCGTATGAATGGTGAAGAACTAAATGACCAAAGAATTGTTGAAAAAGTTCTTAGATGTTTGCCAAAAAAATTTGATATGATTGTTACTGTTTTTTAATCGAGAGAATTGACAAAATTATCTGTGGAAGAATTAACTGGTTCTTTGTTGGCACATGAAGCAAGAATTAATTTAGATGTCAGTGATATAGAGCATGCTTTTAAATCTAAAGCATCAATGGATAGAGGTAGAGGCAGAGGTTTTCGTGGCAGGAAAAGTAAAGGTAGAGGACAGGCTCAGTCTGATGATAGATCACAGGTAACTGAAACACATTCAGAGAAGTCTCAAAATGATCATGGTCGTAGGTGGATAGATAAATCTAAAATTCAGTGTCACTACTGCAAAAAATATGGCCATTATAAGTCTGAATGTCGAAAACTACAGTATGTTCTGAATAAAAACAAAGCCAATGTTACAAACACTCAATGTGAAACATCAGATGCTTTATTTTTGGCATGCCAAGTAACTGTGCAAGTACCTAATAAAGATGTTTGGTTGGTTGACAGTGGATGTAGTAATCATATGACTGGTCATAGTGATTTGTTTTCACATATTGATACATCTTTTAGTTCATCTATTGGTTTGGGTGATGATCGTCAGGTTAAAGCTTCAGGAAAAGGTGTTGTACCTGTCTTAACCAAACAAAATGTTGTGAAGAATATTTATGATGTTTATTATGTACCCAATTTCAAGCATAATTTGTTGAGTGTTGGTCAGTTAGATGCACATGGTTATGATGTTAGCTTCCACAACACTACTTGCACGATTGTTGATAAGCATAAGTCTCTTGTTGCAAAGATTCCAATGACAAAGAACAGGTTGTATCATTTATAGTTAAAAAGTGAGAAGTTGTATGCCCATAATGTTTCAACACCAACTAACTTTGATTTGTGGCATTTGTGATATGGTCATTTACCTATCAAAAGTATGAGTTTGTTGCAAAGTCAGTCCATGGTGAAAGGGTTGCCTTCTTTGTCTGATCATATCTCTTCATGTACAAGTTGTATTATGGGTAAACATAAACGAGATAGTTTTGCTTCAGCCACTAATAGAGCCAAAGAACAACTAGAGTTAGTGCATACAGATTTATGCGGTCCTATGCAAGAAAAATCAGTTGCTGGCAGTCTCTATTTTCTTACTTTCATTGACGATTTTAGCAGGAAAATTTGGGTGTATTTCATCAAATATAAATCAGAAACATTTTAGAAGTTTAAAGAGTTCAAGGCCGAGGCTGAAAAACAAAGTGGCAAGTTTATTAAAGTTCTGAGGTCTGATAAAGGAGGTGAGTATGAATCTAACGAATTCATTGATTTTTGTAAACAACATGGTATTAAAAAACAAACGACAACCAGCTATACTCGACAGCAGAACGGAGTCGCCGAAAGAAAGAATCAAACAATTATGAATATGGCTCGAAGTTTGCTTAAAACACGAAATTTATCTAAAGATCTATGGGCTGAAGCAGTTGCATGTTCGGTATACATTTTGAATAGATCGCCAACTTCTAGTGTTCAAAATTATGTACCTGAAGAAGCATGGAGTGGACAAAAGGTAACAGTTTCACACTTTCGCGTATTTGGTTGTATTGCTTTCGCTCATGTTCCAGAAAAATTGAGAAAAAAGCTTGATGATAGGAGTGAAAAGTATATTTTTATAGGATATAGTGATCAATCTAAGGCATACAGATTGTTTAATCCTATAACTAAGAAATTTGTTGTAAGTCGAGATGTGAAATTTCTGGAAGATAAGTCTTGGAATGAAATGGAGAACAGTACTTGTCCTGATCCTTTTATTCTGTTAGATGAACATCAAACACCTGCAATAAGCACTCCAAGATTACAGGTTCAAGAAAAAACCAGTAGTAGTTCATCCAGCAGTAGTAGTTCATCGTCTTCTGAGTCTGATTCTGATAATCCAAAGATGAGAAACTTAAGTGATATTTATGCACAAGATGATGTTGATGATATTGTAAATTTTGCATTTCTTTCATTCCAACCTACTTGTTTTTAAGAGGCTATAAATGACAAAGTATGGGTAGATGCTATGAATAATGAAATCAATGCTATTGAAAGAAATCAGACTTGGGATTTGGTTGATCTACCTCATGATAAAAACTCTATAGGTGTCAAATGGGTTTTTAAAACAAAGTTAAATGAGAGAGGTGAAGTTGATAAGCATAAAGCAAGATTAGTTGCCAAAGGTTTTTCATAGCAACCTGGCATAGATTATGGTGAAACATTTGCACCTGTAGAAAGAATTGATACAGTTCGATTTGTATTAGCTATTGCGGCACAAAACAAGTGGCCTATTTACCAAATGGACGTAAAGTCTGCTTTTTTGAATGGTGTCTTGAATGAAGAAGTGTATGTTGAACAACCACCTGGTTTCGAAATCAAAAATCACGAACATAAAGTGTACAGGTTGAAGAAAGCATTGTATGGCTTGAAGCAAGCTCCAAGAGCTTGGTATAGCCAAATAGACCATTACTTGTTAAATAATGGTTTCAGAAGGAGCGACCACGAGCCTACTTTGTATATCAAGAATGATCATCAAGGTAATATTTTGATATTGTGTCTTTATGTTGATGACATAATCTATACAGGTAACATGCAGTTAGATGAATTTAAATCTGCAATGAAAAATGAATTTGAAATGACAGATCTTGGATTAATGAGATACTTCTTGGGTATCGAAGTGAAACAAACAAAGGATGGTATGTTTATGAGTCAACAGAAGTATGCTACTGAAATTTTGAAAAAGTTTAAGATGGACAGGTGTAAACCGATTGATACTCCTATCGAAGTTGGTACAAAGTTGAGTAAAGATGATGTGGGTACTATTGTTAATGCGACTTTGTATAAGCAACTTGCTGGTAGTATTATGTATCTTACTGCTACTAGGCCTGATATAGCATTTGCAGCTAGTTATATCTTCAGGTTTATGGAATCTCCTAAAGACTGTCATTGGAAAGCTGGAAAAAGGGTGTTAAGATACATTGCAGGTACATCTACTTATGGTTTATCGTATGCAGCCTCTGCAGATAGTAAGCTTGTTGGTTATACAGATAGTGATTATGCAGGATGTATTGATGATCGGAAAAGCACTTCTGGCTATGCTTTTCTATTTGGCAGAAACTTGATCTCATGGTCATCCAAAAAGCAACCCATAGTTGCACTATCTTCAACAAAGGCCGAGTACATTGTAGAAAATTCCGCATCATGTCAAGCAGTGTGGCTAAAAAGACTTCTCTCTGACTTTGGATATACAGATAATGAACCAATTTCAATCCTTTGTGACAACACTTACGCTATTTCCTTGTCGAAGAACAATGTGTTTCATCAAAGAAGCAAACATATCGACACTCGTTTTCACTTCATTCGTGAACTCGTCAAGAATGGTGACATTGTTCTCAAATTTTGTGATTCCAAGGAGCAGTTAGCGGATATTTTCACCAAACCGCTAGGAAAAGTTAATTTTGAATTTCAATGTGATAAGTTAGGAATAAAACATATGTAACCCTCAAAATTAAGGGGGAGTGTTAAAGAATTAGTTCGATTAGTTTAGAATCAGTTTCAATGTAGTTCCATTTCAGTTTCTGGATAACTGTCCAGTTAACCGTCCAGTTTCCTGTATAAATGCAGTTTAATGAATCTATCAAACAGAGAGTGTGTTCTCACGATTTTGCTGTTTCACTTCTTTCTCACTCTGCTGTTTAGTTTCTCTGCCTTCCGTAAATTTGTCAAATTCCATGTGCAATCAATCAGATTGTAAGCAACCACATCTACTATTTATTTTGAACGACCCCTGTCGAATAATGGTACGAAACACACGTAATCTCCTGCTCCTATGCAGCAATCCCTTAGAAATTCCCAAATTTTTGTTGGCAAAAGCTTATTCATCCATTCATTGCAAAGAAAAGAAGGCGTAAGTGCAATCTCTACCCATTCCAAGCGCGGTGAGCTTGAAAAATCCACGGCGTGATGTCACTCATTCTTGAACTCCCTCATAATAATGACCAGTTCCATAATCTCCATCTCGTCGTCCCTTCTCCAACAGCTTGTTCTACAATCCATTTGGCTGCGATTAATAATAGACGCGACCAGTTCCATAATCTCCATCTCGTCATCGCTTTCCCCAACAACTTGTTCTACCATCCATTTGGCTGCGATTAATAATAGACGCAACCCGAAGGTTATCATCCAAGGGTAAGATAGAACATTGAAATAGTCTCCGCGGTTCCTATAGCGCACTATTTCAGGGTATGGTGCAAAAGCAATGGAATGGGCAGTGTTCAAAATTGTGCCCTTCAAAGGGCTTGTGGAACGTCAGAGAAGTAGGGATAGAAATTTACAAGTCAAAACAAATTTTAATTGAGATTTTTATAAATTAAAAAAAAAAATATTATAAAATGTCACCAAGAAGTGCTGTAACTTGTGAGAGGGAGTCACATTTTTTAAAATTATTACCATTTTTTAAAATTATTAAGTATAGTAAGTATATTTACTGATTCGATTTAGGGTGTTGCATGCTACAGCATTGAAGGAGATTAATAGCAAGTTGCAACTGCAAAGGAAATGTTGTTGAGTTTCCAAACTCTATTAAGTGCAAGTTTGCATTGTGCAACTGCATGCTTAAATAATAACTTAATAATTGATATTTTTCCTGGACTCAAGCTTTGGTTTTGCAATTGCAACTTGCAGGGAAAGAGCCATTCCTTGAATCCCAACTCCCACCTCTTTGGATCAAGTGTGGTTGCATCTATTGGCTTGGGTACAAAAGAATACTTTATTTTGAAATTTTGAGATCCGAATCAAGTGTGATTACATCTATTTTCTTGGGAAAAGAAGACTACTCTACTCTGAAGTTTCGAACCCGGATCGGGCACAATTTTCCAGGTATTTTAACTCTCCATATAATTTCTTGATGTTCACATAATACTTTCGTTGATGTTCATGCTCTGTATATGTTTTTAAAAGCAAGTATTTGGCACCATACCAGACTCATCTCAACTTAGCTTGGATCATCTTTTAGGGAATGGCAGGGTTCATTTACATTTGCCCCCTTAAATTTTGCTGAGCTTAGTGTTTTGTTTTTTTATGGAATTCTTCTTTGATGAAATTTTGTTTCTACTGTGATTCGGTGGAAATTTTATAAGAAATGTTTAAAAATGAGGAAAAAAAAGAAAATGAGTACACTTCTGTCGGTCGAACATGGCAGGAGGATAAACGAAAAGAAACATATATTTAAAAAATACAATTTCTCTTTACGCATTATCGAAATAGAAACTTCTCTCCATTGACTACCATATCATTCCACAAACTTTGGAGATCTAAAATCTTCCATAGTTTTCTTGCACCCTAGATATCTCATCAGATATCTCATCTTTGATAAATTAAATTTTATTTAATTGATTTATTGAGTAGCAGTTGCGTTCACAAATAAAATTCTATGCTTTACCGAGTAGTAGTTGCGTTCTCAACTAAAATTCTAGATTTCTCATCTTTGATAAATTTTATTTTATTTAATTGATCTAATTATTAGTTGTGTTCTCAAATAAAATGAGAATTTTTTACGATTAATTTTTTGAACTATATTAAACTCTGATGATGAACGGTCGAATCCGAGTGACCATCCAACGGTTCATAGGATTTGAGTGTTTCAGCAATATTAAACTCTTTCTTCTCATTGAACTCTTCCTGCCCGGAATTCGCTGGTTTAAATGATTACTCCACGGATTTTGAAGCGCTTTTTTTATTTGATTTGCTTAGATGTTTTTCTAAATTTTCTTGAATTTGGCGCTATATTATTGTGTAGTCTGTGTCATTTTCTGCATTTTTTTGTTATTGTTTTGTTACGGAGTTCTAAAATAGAAATAGAGAGATAAGTTTAGGCCAGAAATTATTCGATGCAAAGGGATGAGGAGCCGCAGACTGTTTGCAGAAACTAAACCCCACGCATGCCCCTATATGTCATTTTATTTACAACGTAGTATCCATATGAGGCATATTCATGGTGTTATATATGCGTTATAGATCGTGCTGAATATGGTGGTTACTCACATAACATAATAAAAAGTATAGTGGGCCAATGAAAGTAGAAAGCAATGATGACTCTTTCTGGCCCATCCGAAATTCACCATTCTTATGGGTAATTGTATTGGTCGAAAGAATTAAAAACACAAAGTTTACTGCTTCGAAGTTGCATCTCTAAGTGAAGAGGGTCATTTTATTGCGTCTAATTCTTCCTATAGTTTGTCTACTGGAGGACATAGGGTCAGGCCCTAATTCCCCTCATAAGAACTCTGGTCAGGTAAGGTCCTATGCTGGCTAACCCAGGGTTTGATCAATCCAGATTTGAATGATGACTCAATTCATCTTTGTGTTTATATATAATTTTTAATTTAAAATGAACAAAATTATGTTTGTATTATATTTTTTTATATATACAATTTAAGTAGACCTAATAGTTAAGAGCAAGTATTTCTTCTTATAACATTTATTTTAAAATTAAATAAAAATAATACATGTATAATTTTTTTTGAATGAACAGTTTTATAGAATTAGTGTTTTTACTAGAATATCATGTATATCACATTTACTCGGTTTTAAATAAATTACAATGTCACAAAGTGTTTTACAATGAGTATTTTTAATAAAATACCATGTCACTAAAGCGTTTTACATCTAAGATAACTTAGTTAAATATTATTAGTTAATTATGTATTATATTAATTTAATAGCACTATTTTAAACATTTAGGTTATAAATAATTATTAATGTAATGAGATGTTTTTTTTTTAAACATGTTTGAGTAATGGCGATTTCTTTATTGGGATTAAAATGGAAATAATATATGAAGAGTTGATTGGTCAATTAATTATATGTATATATGTATTATTTTTTATAAAGTTATATGTTTAAATTTACATGAAATTAATACTTTTTAAATTATTATTATTATTGTTGTTGTTGTTAAATATTATATCATTTTTTTAAATTGGAGTGTACATGAAAATTTTAAATGAGTTTGTTCAATTTTTCATTAGGAAGATTAATTCATAACCAAAACTTCGCTCTCTCTAGAGAGGAATATGATAACAAAGTATTTAAAAAATAAAAAGGACCATACATCAACTAACCTCGTTGGCCTTGAGAATAGAAAGTAATATAAAAAATTGATAGAAGTATAAGCATATCAGAAGAATAAGTATAGGGGTTAGAATCCATAACTATTAATTGGATGGGGTCTTGGTTGTTTCTAAGGGTGTGTCTAGCCAAGGGTGGAATGCCCAAGTTCTACTTTATACGATCCAGTCTCTGATCAAAGTCCTTCATGTTGTGATGAATGTGCTCCATAGAATGGAGGGATGCTTGATGCTTGAACATGTCCATAAGAATTATGTCAAAGAGGAATTGCATATGCCAATATAGCTTAAAAATGTTCATGTACTAGTTGAAATGTGCTCACATATGCTTGACATTTGGCACCCAATATTCCATTTAAGTGAGAAGCTTCATGTTTAGGATATGGAGCTAGTGAGAAGCTCCTTCTCTCTTAATGTAGGTGAGATCATGTTTTAAGGGGCCCAAGGTAAGCTCATGGAAATAGGCAATAGTTTCCTCCAAGTGGTGGTGAGTATGGATGTTCGCCCAAGTGGCCCATTCCATGTAGTAGTTTTCTCCTATATGGATGTAGACACGCTGATGAAGCATGGTGGAGGGTCCATGCAAGAAATAAGAGAAGAAAATTAGGAGAAGAAAGGAATAAGAGAAAGGAACAAAGAGTTACAACACATGTAGGTAAGGTCGGCACAGTTGCCCAAGTGCCGAGGGTGGCCAATGTCTGAGAGGGAGAGATAAAACAACCATTAATCTAAGAGGATGAGATAATTCAAAAGGGGATGAGGAGGCTAACATGTGAATATGAAGAAAAAACACTGAGGGAAGGGGAACAACCCAGGGAACCAGACTAGAAAAATACTTCTAAGTCCTCAAGCAAGCTTAATATTTAGATAACCAAAATAGACCAAATTATTGTGCAATAAAACACTAGAAGAGAGACTAGAAATCAGATAAAATACTAGATAGGGGGCGTTACTCGAGCTAGATATAGTTGAGTGCACCTCTTTAGAAGGTTCCCAACACCAATATGAGAAAACTTCATGCATGCAGAAGGAATCAAATTTGAAAGCTACATCACATGCATCGAAACTGCACGGAGAAAGAATAATGGGCAAGAACCTATATTTTAGGCTATTAGTTGGAAATTACCTTCATTTCCATATTTTTAGTGGATAGGGAGGGTTTTAATTTTTTAAAGCCGCAAATTCTTTCCAAGGATAACAAGATAGTGCCATGCGAGGGCTAAAGGAGGAGGGTTGATGAGAGATCGTAATTGTATTTAGTGAGAGCTAAGGCATATGTTCTAGACAAGAAACTATACTACTCAATATAGATGGTGCAATAAATAAATAGAGCCATGAATAAGGATACAATAAACCACATTAGACTTAGTTGATGGTTCAGATAAGGGGAAACCTTGCGAGTTGTTTGGAGGAGTAGTTGGAATTCAACGTAAAAGTGTGAAGTGTGCATGGATTTGGGTACGATTTTCATAATATGCATGTGGAAACACCTTAAGATCTATGGATTCATAAAAATTCTCTATGGGGAAATGTTTCCATGTTCCCTAGTCTCTTGGAAAGGTGGGGCAGTTTTAACCTGCATTCCCCCATGTTTACTCCATACAAAATGCACCAGGGATAGGCATATCTTTCAGAATGAGCTACTAGCATGTATTCTTAAGAGGGGATTCTTGGCTCGAGGTTCCATGTGGAGGAAACTTCTCACGAGATGTAAAAAAATCCATTATTATCCAGCATATTGTTGGGTGCTAAAAGGTGTCTTTTAAAACTCCTATTTATCCCACATTAATTATCCACCCAGGCAAGTCCTGTTATTTCAAGAGTGTACACAATATGTGCACGCTATAATCCTAGAGAGTAATGTTTCTTAAAATTTAGTATAGATCTTTCAAATACAAGAGTAAATGGATGCTGAAAATGAAATCTAATTACAACAATATGAAACTCAATGTTATGAAATTTAATCACTTCACTCAACAATCATCAGTTAAGGATGCAGTAGTAATAACTATTTCCTCTGTCCGTTGATGTAAATGAAATCAAATATGAACAAGGTAATCAATCTGAGAACGTAGGTAGTAACAACCAATGTCCTTTACAGTTGATGATTTTACCTTCCACACTAAAGCAATTAAATGGAAATGGTAACTGTGTTAACTCACTAATGTTGCTAATGAAAATAGACTAAGCAAGCTCTTTGTAATAACAATCCAAAGCAAAACCAAACTCTTACAAGAAAGGAATAAACGGTAAATCTAATTAATAGAAATGAACAACATCTCTATTTACTGGAAATGAATAGCAAATGGAAATGAATAAGAAATCCTATTTAATGGAATTAAATAGAAAATGTAAATGAACAACAAATACTACTTGACGGAAATGAACAACAAATCCTGAATAGCGAAGCTCTATAATTGCAAAGCATAACAATACAAGTTATAAAGAAATAAATATTCTTGTTATGTTGTAAAGGATCAACAACACAATTCACTAATGGAACACACCAATTTCATAAAGAATTGAAACAATAAACTATTAAGCATGGAAACTGGGAAGTAATAAAACTAAAGAAAGTGAGAACTATTGCAAACCATGACACGAATAGAATTGGAAAGTAATGATATAGATGGCAAGTGGATCCACCAGGGTCAGGCCCTTTTCCGCTAGTGGAGCACAACTGAACTACTCCAGTATCAAATAGTGGAACAACAACCAAATTTATATCTTAATCATATGTAGCAGAGTTTACAAGCAATCGTAATATGTTTTAATTAACAAGAGTCGATGAAGAATTCTGAAAATTACAACAGGGAAAATCTCTGAATAATGGCAATACATGCTCTCCATTTATAATTAGAAAGAGGAGAAAGTAAATAGTAAATGTGATCTCTCATAACAAAATTGGATTGTTTCCAACAACTTGATTAGCAAGAAAATATGTTTCCATCAATCATTCAATAGGAACAAGTTGAATTTGGTATTACAATTGACATCATTTGGAAAATGGCCGCAATAGTGAATCTGGGAAAATCGTCCTTAGAGAACCTTCCATTTCTCTTAATACGGACCTAATTTGGGCAAACTGTTCTTCAAAAAAGTTAACTCGGTTCGTTCTGGACAAAACCCATGTTTCAGATTTTTCAGATTCTTCTCCATTTGCCCAGAATGTCCAACGCAAAATTGACACTTCTCATTCCAACGAATTTCTGAGTTGAAATATTTGATGATGAGTTGGAGATCAAATCTGCAATCTGGAAAATATATTCGAGGCTAACATGGTGAGTGATGTTACAACAAATCTATTAATAAACCATAATTGGTAAAATCATGCATAATCATCAATTTATTAAAAATAAAGGAGAAGAAATAATATTTATCCATAAGAGTATAAATAATTATAAAATGGATTTATATGATAAATTATGATAAATGACATGATAAAGAAAAATAAAAATGGATGAAATAGGTATTAAAAATTGATAATAATAATGACATATTCGGAGCCCAACATACCCCTAAACTTAATATATTGTTGTCCTCATGCAACCCAAAGACAAAACCCATATGTTAACCAAGCAAAAAAAATTGTTTATGCCAACTCATGAAATGGATGGAACAAATGATTTTTTTCTCAAATAATGAATATTAAATTTTAGCAATCTTGATGAAGGCGTAACAATTTTTACAGTTGACATTCAACTATATATATATGAAGTTGCAAAAAATGTGATATAAGTAACAACAAACTTCATTAACCATTTTCTCAAAAATAAGATCGTTTTGATGCATGGATCATGAGATATAAACAAAATGGTTGTAGGTGATAGTGCATAATTTTTGAAATTTTATGAACTGATTTAGCGTGAAATTATCCGGGTTTGTGTATTTTAATGATACCTCTTTGTTATCCTGAAATCACAAGAATTCAGTTCATAGTTTTAAAGATATCTGCAAATCAATTTCTACACTGTATAAAAATGAAATTGTATGCCTTAAACGAGAAAGAAAGTAGAAAACATCCATCATGTGTAGCAATTCCTCCGCCAAACTAAAGAATTAGCATGTCCTCATGCAATGCTAGAAAACAAAGAGAGGTGGTTGCTACAATATGTTGAAATCTATGCTTGGTGTAAAACAACATGGAATAAGGGAGGTGTTGAGAATGAATAAGAATATCAATGGATGATAAAGAATATTAGTGACATGGTCATACGAAAAAAAAGAAGGAAAGCAACACTCCCCCAAATTAAAAGATTATATGTCTCTGAAAAATGGGAAGTGGTAAAGATGTGGAATGAATGATGATAAATAATGCTGAATGGATTTTCATGAAATTCTCCTAAATTCGTAATAAATGAGAGAATTATGCTATTTTACCTCAAGTGTTACCTCTGGAAAAAAAAATGTGGAATGACATGTAGGGACTGGCATTTGTTGAAGTTGATGTAGGCTGAGCGGATACTGAAAGTGATGCAAAAGGTGGAAGCTATGCAAGCACATCATGTCTGAAGAAGTGTGCACATTCGTGAGTTGCGTGAGCCTTTGTTGTTAGTTGCAATAGTGTGGTCGTGCTGTGAATAGAATTCTCCCCCCATACTTGTTGTTCTCCTGTAACCAAATCATGATTCTGCATGCAATTTTCTTAAATCCACAGTGTTAATTTTGAAGAGCAATAGATAAGATGTATTCCAAAGGTTCAATCAGAAAAAATTCTATAGAAATGCAATATGAATATTGTGGCAAATCAGTAAATTATGGCAAAATTCTACACTTATATCACGTGCTATCCATAATGCATATGTTCCCCCTTCCAATTGAAAAAGAGATCCCATGACCATAAAGCATAGAAAAAGTGTTGTGTTGACGACAAGGCAAGGGAACGATCAATATAGCAGTAAATGAAGAAAAGTACACATATCAAATGATAGGATAGCAAGAGGTATGGTTATAATGAGGGCAAAGTGTATAAAGATAGTTATTGATAAGAGATAAGATGCTTGGGTTGATGATAGGTAATGTGGTAAGTAAAAAGGACAGTAATATGCAAGAAAGGATACCTTTTTGATGATATTCTATCTGAAAATGATATGATTGATTAAAAAAGCAGTAACTCATGCGTACAGGTTCATAGTAGGGAGAAATTAGGGAAATAATCTCTATGATAAAAAGAAAAGTAGGAAGAGGGTATTATAATAATTATTGACGTTGAAAATGGAATTTCAATACCATAAGCAGAGCCTTTGCTGCCAGCAGGTGTCCATAGCCTCAACAGGGTTGCTTTTTAACCGATATGAGCCAGGATGCTCCATTTATAGTTGGAGAATTCCATTGTTGTTCTACAGAAGAGATCAGTATGCTGGTGTGGTAACCAGATAACCACACTGCCATTCACTGGGAAGTAGCAAAAGTGATCAGGCTGGCTCGTGATGAGACCTCATGTTCCAAGGATATTGTGGCTATCCAATGGATCATAACCCTGGTGTGGTGGCCATAGTGGGAATGTCACTTCACTACAACCTTATGAACATGGTATTCTGGCTATTTAATGAGACCTCCTATCCTCTATCTGTAGACAAGATTTTGTTTTTTTTACACCTTTTATGATAAATAGAGAGAGGTTCAGTACTCCTTAAGAGTGGGGATTGTGGAAGAAGTTTGAACATGTCAATAGAAAGCAAATATACCCATAATCTTACTTATAATAGATAGAGAGAATTGTAGCCAGGATAAGTGGAACCAGCATGGTAAAGATGATCAATCCGTATCAAATACAACATAAATCAATATAGTAAAGTAACATATAAATAATTGTGTCCCTTTATTTGTTTAAAAAAAAAAAACCTATTATCAAGAAGTTGTCTTGTTAAAGATCATAACGTCAAGGATATTCACTTGCTTCAATAGACTCCATAATTTTTGTCCTCATAAAAGTATCGTATCTCATGCAAAACAAGGAAATCAATAAAATGTGGTTGAGATGAATTACGAATAATCACACAAGAGGGAGGAAGGGTTGTTCTCGAAAATATTCCCAAAGTGTTGTTCCCTTGAAGGAACAACAAAAACACTCAAAAAAGTGTTGTTCTTTAAAAGGAACAACAAAAAATACACCCAAAAAAAGTGTTGTTCCTTAAAAGGAACAACAAAAAAATATACCTAAAAAAATATTGTACCTTTTATGGAACAAAAAAAAGATGCATGCGAAAAAGTGTTTTTCCTTAAAAGTAACAACAAAAAATACACACAAAAAAAGTGTTGTTCCTTTCCTTAAAAGGAACAGCAAAATATACACCCCAAAAAAGTTTTGTTCCTTTTAAGGAACAGCAAAAAAACACATGCGGAAAAGTGTTGTTCCTTAAAAGGAACAGCAAAAAAATACACAAAAAAAGTGTTGTTCCTTAAAAGGAATAGCAAAAAAAATCAACACGCGAAATTGATGTTTCTTAAATGGAACAACAAAAAGACAAACACGTGAAATTGTTGTTTCTTAAGAGGAACGAAAGCTGTTCCTTAAGAGGAACAACGAAAAGACAAACATGCGAAAATTGGTGCTCCCTATAAAGAAAAACAAGGGAAAAATAGAAAAAAACTGATATACAATCTATTATCTAAGCAAATCCAATCAAATAGAAAGGAAACTTTATGTACAGGTTTCAAGAAAAAGTAATTTTTTACAGAATTGGTGCTGCCGAAGAATTTCCTTCTGCAATTGAAACTTGCATGGTGGGGTCCTTATTATTCAATTTCCAATGGAGCGGAAACTACAATTTGAAGGGATCAATACCTAAAACACAAAAACATAAAAGAAATCAGAAAAGAAGCAACACTTTATTAAGTTACAACAGCTATGATGTTATTTCCTAAAAGAATATAAATCTATCAATGGAAAAAATAAATAATCTCTTGGAAAAATGTTTTGGCAGTAGTGACATGAATCTTCGAATTGGAATTAATTCTTTCTTTTTCCTGTTATTAATCCATTAGGTAATAAATTGGATGAAATTCCATTGTTTCATTAAAATTTGTTTTACGAATCACTCGTTCATAAATTGACCTTCTTTGTTCTCCTAAGACCTGAAAAATGAGTGTCTACCTGGAATAAAACATTAAATCATGGAGAAAGAGAGGTGATCAGGCTCCCTTAAACCAAGAATTATGAAAAAAAACAAGTAGCTACTCAGCAAAACAAATCCATATAAAAATAAAAGAAATTGTATTTGTCACCTGCGGGAGAGCAGTGGTCGACCATACTAACCAACAATGTTTTAATCATACCTTATTTTTTTTCATCCGATTTGAGTAATTCCAAAGCCAAATGAAAGTGAATTCAGTGATATGTCTCTCTTAGAAACATGTTTTAAAAATTCCATGTAATGGTATGTTAAATTTGATTAGAACAACCTGCATAATAGAGTCATTTTCGATTTTCCAGCTCAGACCAACAGTTGATATTTCAAGGATAAATTTTTCATTTTATGGTAGATTGAACTGATTCAAATTGGAGATTAAAGTAGATTCATTTATTTATTTCCAATAGAAGCAATTTTTGATGAAAAAAATAATTGATGGGTCAAGTACGCTAGTGAACAGCCGAGAAAACAGAGTTTCAAGAGTGCTGATTTATGATAAGCAGTCAATATTTGGGTCATAAATTCCTCATACGATATTGAAATCGAGTGATTAAAATTGTGTTGTAAACTATATTGATAGAGGAATATACATTAGAAATAGGTTTTAAAAATATAGTCATTTAGCCCTCCAAAAACTGACTGTCCCAACTCTGTTCCTGAGCTACGTACGAGACGCCCTGTCAATGTTTTGGTTATACGTTTTTCGTTTCAAATCGAAATTGAGTGATTCAAATTGGGTTGCAAAGCATAAATCAAGGGATACTTATGATAGAAACAAATTTTAAAAATATTCACTTTTGGTACCTCAAAACATGACTGTCCCAACTCTGTTTTCAGAAATTTCATCAAGCCCGCAAGCCAAAAAATATGATATTCAAGCAATTTTTCCATATTGGTGATAAAAATGAATATAACTGTTTGCAAAGTTTTTATTTTCAATATAATGCATCTACATACACAAATAAGTTAAAATATTTATAATCAATTTTGATTTCCACAGTGCGTTGCAACAAAAACAACTATTTTTACAAAAATAAAATTAAAAAAATGTGTTTATTTTATTTCCTTATTTATTTTATTTTTTCAATAGCCTACTCTGATTTGGAAAATGAATATGATTACATATAAAAGTACTTCCAGTGGAGCCATTTTTGAAATAAGGCTTCAAGTATGTACATACCCAAATTTGAAAAATGCATGTTAATAAAAATTAGGGTATGAGAAGCCAACTTCCCTTGAAAAGATGGTGCAAAAATTTGTTGAAGCATGGAGTGATGCTGCAAAAAAATGGAGTGAAACCAATATTCAATGTATCCCTTACTTTCTTGATTTCCCATAGCCATCATATCATAAAGTTCTTGAGTGTTTAAAATGGCTTGTTGATGCAGGCTAGACGAAACCTCATTCTCTTGCAAAACCTCTACAATTTTTCGATTTGATACATTCTGAATCTCAGTATAAGTTTTCTCCAATCATGCATGTGAGATATAATGGGTGGGAAGGGTGGGTAAATTTTGCAGTTCAACACTGTAAGCATGTTGTACTGTTTTATTATAGTGAAGGTGTGGAATGAGTTGAGCAGGAAATTGTGTAGAGAATGGAGAATTTTTATGATGTAGTTGATTAGGTGAATGGATGATTTTGATAGGCAAGAAAGATGTTGTTGAAGAGCTGGAAGATGTTTTTGTGCTACAAGATGAGGGCGAGTAGTCATGTAATCATAATATGAACCATGCCAAACTTGTAGACACGATTGATGATGCTTATATTGAGATTGGCATGGCTGCCTTAACATATGAGTATTCCAAAATGGATTATGCAAGTAAGAGAATGGAGAGGAAGTGTTTTGAACCATACCTGTAGGCCACGATTTCCATGATTTTGACCTTGCTGCAGCTTCCCTAGCTCTTTTATATGCTACTTCCATCCTAGATAAGGAAGAGTGAGTATCTATGGGATGCTCCTTTCGGTAATGAGGGAAAAACACTTCATCAAATTCTTGATTTTTCTGAACCTGCAAAACATTCAATTGTGAATTTAGAGAGCTAATAAAATTATATTTAAAAATTTCAAATAAAACATTGATTTCAGCTCTTATGTCTTTTGTTCTTGTAGTAAATTTGGAAAAGAAAGAAGAAACTTCTCTACAATCCTTCCCAGCCTTGGAAATTCCTCTTGAACACCTTATGCAAAATTCACAAACATCATCATATGATAACTGAAAAACATCACCTTTTCCTATCAGATTTAAGAGTTCTAAAAATTCATCTTTGATTCCTTTAAGAAGGAGTGTTTTCAAGATCTCTTTTTCCAAATGCTTATGCTTTGATTTTTGAAGGTTATATTGAAATCACTCTACATAGTCCTCCAAGCTTTCATATTCCCCTTGTATCATACCGAAAATATCTTCATTGGATTTGCAATAGTCTTGGTACTTCTTCAAGAACAATTTCTTCATGTCCTCCCATGTTTGGATGCAGTTCCCACCTAGGCTCATGAACCATCGGAGAGCTACTCCTTTTAGAGTAAGAGGAAACACTTTCAATCTTTGATCATTAGTACAATAATCATATCCTCTACAAAGTATTTCAAACTAAAATAAGAAGTATCGAGATCTTCATTTATCAAACCATGAAAATTTGGTAGAGATGATGGGGGAATTATGTGCATTTGTGTCACTCCTCCTAGATCTTTGATAGGGAATTCGAAAGTTGCAATGTAAGCCATTTCTTACCATAATAGAAGATGTTTTTCATGTGTTTCTTTGAGGCTCCTCCTTCGAATTTTTGTGTCAATTGGTTGGTGAAATGGGTGGTTCTTACATCACCACTCGAGTGGAATTACAAATTTTTTTTCAAAAATTCTACCTCTAAAATACAAAAGTTCATTTCTACCTTAAATTCCTAGCAATTCTATTGAAAAGTGGGCAGAGGAGCAAGCACTTTACTTGTTTGTTACGCAAGTTCTTACCTTCCATTTTTAATACCCAATTCTTTCATAGCAGACAAACAACAAACACACATTACTCTCTGTGAAATGGCAACACCCTTCCCAAAAACGACACATAATGTTGGGTGCTAAGAGGTGCCTTTTAAAACTCCTATTTATCCCACATTAATTATCAACTTAAGCAAGTCCTCTTATTTCAAGAGTGTACACAATATGTGCACGCTATAATCCCAGAGAGTAATTTTTCTTAAAATGTAGTATAGATCTTTCAAATACAAGAGTAAATGGATGCTAAAAATGAAATCTAATTACAACAATATGAAACTCAATGTTCCGAAATTCAATCACTTCACTCAACAATCATCAGTCAAGGATGCAGTAGTAATAACTCTTTCCTCTGTCAACTGATGTAAATGAAATCAAATATGAACAAGGTAATCAATCTGAGAACGTAGGCAGTAACAACCAATGTCCTTTACAGTTGATGATTTTACACTCCACACTAAAGCAATTAAATGGAAATGGTAACTGTGCTAACTCACTAATGCTGCTAATGAAAATAGACTAAGCAAGTTCTCTGTAATAACACTCAAAAGAAAAACCAAACTCTTACAAGAAAGGAATAAATAGTAAAGCTAATTAACAAAAATGAGCAGCAGTTCTATTTACTAGAAATGAACAACAAATGGAAATGAATAGAAAATCCCATTTAATGGAATTAAACAAAAAATGTAAATGAATGACAAATCCTACTTGACGGAAATGAACAAAAAATCCTGAATAGCGAAGCTCTGTAATTGCAAAGCATAACAATACAAGTTATAAAGGAATAATATTCTTGTTATGTTGGAAAGGATTAGCAACACAATTCATTGATGCAACACTTCAATTTTATAAAGCATTGAAACAATAAACTATTAAGCATGGAAACTGTGAAGCAATGCAACTAAAGAAAGTGAGAACTAAGGCAAACCATCACATGACTAGAATCAGATAGTAATGATACAGATGGCAAGTGGATCCACCAGGGCCAGGCCCTTTGCCGCTAGTGGAGCACTGCCAAACTACTCCAGTATCAAATAATGGAACAACAACCGAATTTATGTATTAATCATATGTAGCAGAGTTTACAAGCAATCGTACTATGTTTTAATTAACAAGAGTTGATGAACAATTTTGAAAATTACAAGAGGGAAAATCTCTGAATAATGACAATACATGCTCTCCTTTTATAATCAAAAGGAGGAGAAATTAAATAGTAAATGTGACCCCTCATAAAAAAATTGGATTGTTCCAAACAACTTGATCAACAAGAAAATATATATATCCATCAATCATTCAATAAGAAAAAGTCGAATTTGGTATTGCAATTGACATTATTTGGAAAACGGCCGCAACAGTGAATCTAGGAAAATCGTCCTAAGAGAACCTTCTTTTTCTCTTAATAAGGACCAAATTTGGCCAAACCATTCTTTAATAAAGTTAATTCGGTCCGTTCTAGACAAAGCCATGTTTCGTATTTTCCAGATTCTTCTCCATTTTCCCAGAATGCCAACGCAAAACTGACACTTCTTATTCCAACGAATTTCTGAGTTGGAATATTTGATGATGAGATGGAGATCAAATTTGCAATCTGGAAAATATCTTGGAGCCTAACATGGTGAGTAATGTTACAAAATTTTTATTAATAAACCACAATTGGTGTAATCATGCATAATTATCAATTTATTAAAAATAAAGGAGAAGAAATAGTATTTATCCATAAGAGAATAAATAATTACAAAATGGATTTATATTGTAAATTATGATAAATGACATGATAAATAAGAGTAGAAATGGATGAAATAGGTATTAAAAAGTGACAATAATGATGACATATTAGTGGCCCAACACATATCAATGAATTGTTTTCATGTTAGCTCGATGTGAGAGGGGATGATAAATGGGATTTTGAAATAAGAGAATAATATCTAGATATGAGTTCTTCTAAATGCCGAAGTTTGGATACCTTATCCATTGGAGTACCATTATGTATCTTGCGGAGCATGTTGATAATAAGCTTAGAATTTTCTTCCAAAAAAATCTTGGAGAAGCCTTGTACCTGTGCTATTTATAGCCCCATGATGAGGGAAGAGAGTTCCAACACATGATTCCTATTAATTCCAAAATAACTTGAGTTTATGTAAAGTGGAAGGCCTTTGTGATTTCTAAATATACCACCAAATCCAAGTGAACCCAAATTATGTTTTGATGCCCAAATTTTTCAGTGAGTTGTTGTGTTTTTAGTGAGTTATTGTGTTTTCTAAGATAAGTCAAACTTAAAAGGAGTTGATGACAACAATATACAAATTTGAACTTAGATCAGGATTAAGTACAATTAAAAAAAAAAAAACTCACTTTGTAAAAATTCCAATTAAAAACAAGTAATATCTAGCAACGTATATGTGAATCTTTAGCAAAGTGTATGTGCATTTTCTCTATAATATATACAATAACGAAATTAAGCTAGGGAATATTATGATCAAGCTCTTATGCAGGACAAAAAAAATTATTTTAGATTTGGTTTGTTGTCTTTAATTTGTAACAGACTGTAGTTGGTCCTAACAATATATGAAATGCAATAATAGATTGGATAACTTTTAGGTGTGAAAAAGAAGCTTAGCTTTCCATTTCTCCTCTTTTCAGGACATGAAGATAAATGTTAGTTTTAATTTCAATGATAAAAAAACCTCAGTGTGTGAGATCTATTTGTTGCTTTTCATTTCATTAGTTTTCATATGAAGTTTGTTGTCTACTGTCCTTTTTTCAAAGAATCTGTGTGTTTTTATATTAATTTGTTTTTTTTTATATTTCTTGTTTTATTTATTGATTATAATTTACAAGTATAAAATGCCACCTCTTGGTCACCCAAAAAAGGATCTGAAACAATGTTCACTTGCTGATGCATTTGGTATCTCTCAATGCTCTAATCAAATGCACATTTATGAAAATGAAGTATATGATTATGTAGATGAGGACCATGAATCAGATAGTGCAAAACTTCTTCAAGAGGAACCGAAATCCAAGAGGTACAAAAGAACATTCAAGTCCAAATGGAAGATGAGATTTCCATGGGCTTATGTTGTAAAAGATTGTAATGGTGTTGAAAGGATAAAATGTTCATGGTGTGTAAAATTTAAAAAGGAAACTCCATTTGCTAAAGATGGAAGCACAACTCTTCAAGTTAGTGCTTTAAAAATCCATGCAACATCAGAGGCTCATAATTTTTTTTTGCAACATTTAGAGGGACAAATAAAACAGAGTATTGTTCTTATTACAAAACATGTAGAGCTAATGGTTGATGCTTAGAAAGAGAGAATTATGTCAGTTATTGAGAACATGTATTTTGTTGCAGCACATGATTTAACTTTGGAAGTATATAAGTGAATTTGTGACTTGAATTGGTATAAAAACACTCCTCACATGCCTTTAATAGATGAATACTCAACATATACAAATATAACATCTAGAAAATAATTTTTAGAACCTGCTAAGGGGGTATATTGGAGAAAATTAAAAGATGAGATTTTACAAAGCCCATATTACTCACTTTTAGTTGATGAAAGCACTAATCGGACTAGGGTGCAACATTTGATTGTTTATATTACATATTTGAAAAATGAAGGAATAGGTCCATGTGCTACAAAAATCATACACTTTCTATAGATTAAGGATGGAACATCACAATATATGTATGATGTTGTGACATATCTTTTTGCAGACATGAATCTATCCATGGAAAAGTTAGTTGGATTCGGATCTGATGGAGCATCATCCATGAGGGGTATTCATGAAGTTTAATCTACTAAGCTTCATTGACATGCCCCTCATTTATTAGATATCCATTGTATCGCTCATCGAGAAACATTAGCAACAAATGATGCTTCATCATATTTTGAAGAGGTGCAAGCTATTGATAAGTTTGCAAACAAGATCTATTCATGGTTAGGGAAATCTACGAAAATACATGGAGAATTGAACGAGCTAATGAAGTCATTTCAAATAACAAAGCTATAAGTGTTACAGATTCATCATATTATATGGCTTTCTAGAGGAAAAGTCATGGAAAGAATCATTAAGCTTATGCCTACTTTGTTAAGACATTCGGAGTTAGTGGAGAAAAAAATGTATGAGATGGCTACAATATTTCAAGTTAATTTTTTCATCCACTTACTTGCATATGTGCTTATTGAGTTAAATAAGCTGAATCAAAAGTTTCAAGAGGGTTATGTTGACATTACATCTATTGGAACGACTTTGGATATCACTATCAGCTTGATTCAAGAGCGATTTCTAAGAGGCACATTTGGGGCAGGTGCAATGCACACATCATCTTTTTTAAGTAAAATACAACAAGGAACTCTTGAGTTTGCAGATTGCACAGGCATAGTACATGTACATGAATTGAGGTTTGAGAGCTTTCCGAAGTCACAAAGATCAGGGACACTAGATGAATGCATTATGCTGGGAAAAAGTTTTGTAATGAAGGCGATTGACTCTCTAAATGAAAGGTTCACAAATTTTCCTATTTTTAATGCAGCTAAGTTTTTTTAGTCCTCGTAATTATTATGATGATATGGATGATAGAGACTCTCAAACATGAAGATGGTTGACATGTTCATGTGAAAAATTTAGTGTTGGAGGCTTGCCTATTGTGGACAACATTAAATGTATGGGTGAAATGGATGAATTTATATGTACTATTTATAAATCTTACCCCAAAAAACATATGTTTGGTAGTATGGGATCTATGTGGAGGTGAAATTGAATGGTTTGAAAGATTTCCATGCTTAATACAACTATGGCAAGAAATTCTTGTTATTTCGGCTAGTACAACAGTATGTGAAAGAGGTTTTTCAAAATTAAATCGAATTAAAAATGATGATAGATCAAAACTTTATTTAAAAACATTGGATATGTTAATGTTTCCCTCTCTCAATGCACCTCATGCTCTAAATGAGGTAGATTGGAATTCTATTTATGATGAATGGAAGGAGATGAAAACTCGAAAACCTCTTCCACTATGAGAATAGATTGAAATAACTAGTAAGTTTCAATTTTTATTACCATCAGTGTAAGTTAATTTTTTTAGTTTTATACCATTTGGCTTTTACATTCTGTTTTATAATATATTTCAAGTTTTATTATGTTTTTTTTATTAACATATTGACTTTAATAATTGCAGGACATCACACAAGATATGTTAAGCTAGACAGGACCACAAATGTCAAAGGTTTATAACTGGAAGAAAATGCTACCTTGGATCAATTTTGCAGCCAAGTCAAGGGATTTTTGTTCCAATTATTTGAGATGTGCAATTATTGGAAGTCTCAGCATTCCAAAAGAGTTTTAATAGACAATAGAACAATGATTTGATCAAATCTGAAATTTATAAGCTAAAACTCCATTGATACCTCTTATATAAGTTAGAATTTATTTTTAATTTTATAAATAATACCTTTCATATACTTTCAATATAAGTATTTCTGTTTTGTCATATTTGTTTCTTATTTCAGTTTCATTGAGATGTAGTGATTTCGATATGTTTTTTTCGGTTCCTATTTTAAATTCATAAGAGTGAAAAAATATTATGGGATGTAATTATATTTCAGAAATATTTTAGAGCTAAAATGACCCATTAGGGCTTTCGATAAGCTCAAGTTATCTTGATATTGATTCTCCAAATTTGTCTCCACTTTTGGAGTCTCCTTGTATCCCCACTTAAATTTTAAATGCCAAACTTACAACATCATGGTTTCTCATCATGAGCTTGACTAATTTTCCACCATGCCCATAATTTCATTGCTGTATTCATATCTGCAAACAATGTTTCAAATAAAAAAAAAGTTCTATAAGAAAAATGTAGACCTCCAAGCTGTTGCTCCTTGTCAAACAAAGTCAAACTTACATTACACAATCTGTCACATCAAAATCTCCTATATCCCAATGGTATCCATCCAAATTATTATAATAGGGTCTTCAAGAATTATGTTGGAATTGTCAATGAGAGATTTAAACAGTGCAAGATGGAGCTTCCTTCATTGTTGTATATGTAACGGTCTTTTATTAACGTAAATATTGATGGTTTTTTCTTTCTGAAAATGAAATGTAAAAATAATATATTGTGGTCAATTTAAATGGTTCTTTTTTAAATATTTTCATCATAGAAGGGCAACATAAATATATGCCCTTCTAATTGAAATTCGGACCTGCCCTTCAAATTTGATCACTGATGGGCATGGAAAATTACCAAATTAGTCTTCTAAGCAATTATTCAAACTTTAACCCTGTTTTGCTAGATGGAGTACCTATTTTAACTAGTAGATAAAAGAAAAACTTTGATTATCTAACCCATATTTTATTTGGCTGTAGTTAGTGGAGCTTTATAATTGTCAAAATCTTGTAACTTGTAACGACATTATCAATCTACAAAACTACACCAAGGTGACTTGTATTCATGGAGTCATTATTAGTGTCTTGGATTACTTTGTATCTAATAACCTTAGTTCTCATCAAATTGTAACTTTTGACTTGGTGAATAATTATGATATTGAATTTGATTATAGAACTTTAACTCTAATTTTAAACTTATGCAATCAAATTCACATTTATTTAAAAAAAAAAAATTAATATCTTTTTAAAAGAATTAAATAAGGATTTACACCTCTTAACTTATAAGGATAACATTAAAAAAATCTATCATAATTTTACCACAATTATCTCTACTTCCATTAATAGGTTCTTTATGAAAGTCCCATATAAAATTAATATAACAATTATAAACTCTTTCTATGATAATGATTGTAAAATTGTTAGAAAGGAAATTAGGGATTATCAAAATGAATATTTAAATCTTGGTGAGAAAAATATCTAGGAAGCTATTATTAAATAGGGACAAAAATGATATATAACTATAAAACAAGAACAATTCTAAAGGATATCTAAATATTATCTTTGGAAGTTTTCATTCCTTTAAAGAACTACCATTCCTACCTCAAAATCCTTATATGAAGTTCCTCTCATGCCATGTAAACCATCTTAATTATCCCTATAGAAAATCATATTTCTTACCTAAAACTTCAAAAACTAGGAGGATCTAGTGTTTTGAAAGGACTATTGAGCCATGTATATGACTAGGTTTCTTATGTATAAGAATAAGTAAAAGAACATGGAAGCCAATATATTTCCTTAAATTACTTCTAACACTATTCAAAATCCACGCCTTTATGTGAGTCACAAATGGAAAAATGAATCCTATTCTTGGTTAGACTATTTGGTGATAAATTACGAGATCATTTTGGAAAATAATGATAATATTCAAAATATTATTACATTAAAATTTAAGGAGAAACTATGGAGTGGAAAAGAGATAGAGGGAATAGAAAACTACAATATTATAAGATATTGTAAGAATAATGCTATGAAATAATCTTAGTGTTGCAGATGGAAAACATGTTATTTGAAAATTTCCATATTGTACTCACATTCCATATAATGTTTGAATTATTTATCACACTAACAACCTTCTGTTGAGGTATAAAAGGTATCTTTTTAACACCTATTTATCCTACATTAATTATCAATCCGAGAACAACATTTTGTTTCAAGAGTGTACTTTGTTTGAGACTGCAATTTAGCTAAGAGTAATCCTGTGAGAGATGTAGTATAGAATTCTAGATACAAGAGTAAATGGATGCTTGTAAGGAAATCTAATTACAATACCATGAATGCAAATACTTTGAAATATTAACTACTCTGTAATATTCCTAATTAGCGACAGCTAATTGGAATATTCGATTTTGTATAGTTCTGCTGTCTATGGTTTGTAAATAAATAAAAAGTGAGTAAAGAGGGTCTAACTCACTTAAGTAGAATAAGACATCCACCTAGTAGCACAACATTGTGACTCAAGGGGGAGTCAAGGGGGCCAAACACCACGTAGAGGAGGGGGGTCTACACACACTCTAGAAGCTTCTACATAGGTAAGGATGAGTATGTGGAAGAGAGAGAGGATACATTGGGTTTTCGAGGGAAACCAATCCTATAAAATATGGAGGAACCTCCTCATTTGGATCATTATTGAGTTGTTGATTTTGGAGTAAGACTTTGGTCTTCTTGAGCATGCTATCTATTTAGCCTGTCTACAGCACTGTTTATTGCATTGAGTGTCTTCGGTTGGAGATCTCGCCCTTAGCCCTGGGGGACTTCGAGTGCCTGCTCGGGCAAGGTTTGTTTTTCAGTATTTTGTGAGTCGTTTCTTTGTTTCGGTTTGTTGCGGAGTCGACGCTTATAGAGACTGCGTAGTCACTGGGAGAGAGGACGTAGTCCATTGTGGAGGAGCTTCATATTGGGGTTTCTCTAGGTAATTTCTCCGGGATTTTGAGCAGAGGGTCAACCTTTTCCCGTCGGAGCTTTTTGGTAGAGTTTGTGGCAGTATTCCAGCTGTTTCTATCCAGCCACTACGTTGTACCTTGGAGGCCAGCGTAATTCACTGGGGAGGCAATTTCTGGTGATTTCTAGTGTTGGCCATTGTTGGAATGGTTTTTGGATCTTATCTGGGTTGTTGAGGAGAGGAGATTTGCCGATTTTCAGCTCATTCCGGCAAGGGGATCAGCCCTTAATCTTCAATCCATTCCAGCAGTAGCAGCTACATGGCATTTTTCCAGCAGCTAGGATGCAATTCATAGAGCAGCCATTTCTTGTCTTTTCTGAGAATGTTTTCTTACTTGATTTGGGCAAGATTGCCTCTTGTACTTCATTACATTTCTAAGATTAATAAAATGGCTCAACATTTTCTCTCTATGTTTTCTAGTTGAGTTTCCGTAGTTTCCGTTGTTGCTGTAGTTGTTGTATTCTCTTTCTATTTCTATTTTTTTTCACTCTAGTTCTATACCACTTGGTGTGTTTATCTTTCGCTCCTAGACAGAGTATAGAAAGGGCCAGGAAGCCTCCGGATCTCATCCTCTTTTAGAGGCGACACATCCGGTAAATGCCCTCCCAGTCTATCTCTGGTTGGAGTTTGCCGTGTTTTAGAGATATCCCCGAAACGAGATATTACAGTGGTATCAGAGCATAGTTCTGGCTCAGCCTCTGGTCTATGACATCAGGAAAGAGACCGTACAAAGGCAGGAAGTATAGAGACCGTGAGTGTAGGTTGGAGGCCACCTACGAAGAGGAAGATTGTGCCCGGGTAGAGGATGCAAATCAGGAGAGAGAGCCTGTGACGGACACAGATCAGGTGGAGCTTGTGGTAGATTTAAGAGAGAAAGAACCAATGGAAGATGACACAGAGGCCAAATAGTTTGGAGAGGCACTCCTCAAGTCTGTGCAAGATTTAGCTAGACAGATTGAGGTGATGGGACAAATGTTCATAGTTGTGGAGGCTATGGAACATGAGACTCTAGGGGTTTTCCAGGTCGGAGAGGGATCAGGTACATCCCATCATTTTCCGGAGCAGGGTGCTGCTCAGCGTGATACTCCTCAGCCGATGGCTTCATGTGCACCCACTCGCTCTACCATGCCCGATTTCTTAGGAGCAGATACAGGGGTAGGAGCCCGACAGGAGGCATAGCCTGGACACTTAGATGAGTATTTTATAGAGCATCAGTCCTACTAGCAGGAGTTCAGGGATGCTCTCACATTTAGAGATTTTGTGCAGCTCTAGCAGGACAGTAGACCCCGCAACCATCATAGAGGGCACCGACATTACCATGATGGAGATTCCCACTGTGCCTCTAGTAGATTTCATTTGCCTACGTTTGATGGATCATCAAACAGTTCGGAAAAGTCTTGGGTGGAGAAGCTGAACATCTATTTCTAGATTAACCAGATGTCAGAGACAAAGGCCATCAAGGCGGCGACATTACATTTGGATGGTGAGGCCCAGGACTGGTGGTTCCATGGGATGGTGACACTCGGGCATTCTATAGTGACGACATATGCTGAGTTTACCAGGAGATTGATAGAGCGTTTTGACTGGATGTATCCGGAACAACATTTTGTTGAGCTGACAAAGCTCAACAGGTAGGAAGCCCATAGACATAAATTGCAGATTTCTTAAGGGTTTTGGTGATGGTGCCAGATCTATCTGCGACACGGATGATCTATATGTTTGTGGAGGGATTGGCAGAGCCACTTCGAGGTCTAGTCAGATCCACTAGGCTAGCGACACTCCAGGATGCTATCAGTAGGACCAGGGATTTACAAGGTACATTGCCTAGGACGCGGACACCTTACCCCCAGAGACAGGGTTTCCAGCCCAAGGGGAAGGATGTGCGGGTTTATCCTCCCAAGGGGAATCCAGGACAGGCACAGGTAGATGTTGAGGCTAGGAGGGAGTTTAGGAAGAAGCAACTGTGCTTCACTTGTCAAAAGCCGTGGGCACCAGTGCATGGGTGTGTTGCTGGCAAGGCACACTTTAATGTGGTCTTCTCTGATGATAGCGGAGAAGAAGATGAGGAGGATGATGAGGAGGAAAGAGATAGTCATATGGCCCAGGATTAGTTGCCGCCTCCACCTCCAGGGACAGGAGGTGCAGCTTTTGCATCCACAGGAGGGGCCCTTGTAGCTTTGCGAGGTGTTCCTAAGTATTTGATGCTGCGTGTACGTGGGACAGTACGTGGCCAGTGAGTATCAGTCTTGGTTTATAGTGGGGAAACCCACAAGTTCATTGATGCACAGATGGTTAAGTGAAGGGGTATACCGACCAAGAGTTTTGACGGATTTTCAGTCTTGGTCCCAGGAGCCCAGACGATGCAGTGTGCCTGGTATGTTCCAGTGTTAGCAGTGAAAATGGGTACTTACACCGTGACCGATCACTTTTTTGTGGTCAACATACTAGATACCAATGTGGTACTCAGTGTTCAGTGGCTGATTACTCTGGGGAAGGTCACCACGGATTGGGAGGCCTTAGAGATGGAGTGGGATGACAAGAAGACTAGGAAGCATGAGAAGATCCACGGGATGCATACTTACCCACCTCAAATAGCTTCGACACACCAGATGGAGGCAGACTTCCAGAAGGGAAATATAGAGTGGGTGGTTGAGTTACAGGCATCGGAGGTAGAGACCATCGGTCGAGTAGTTAATCCAAAGACACAGGCTATCCTTGATAGGCATGAGGTAGTGTTTATGGATATACCACCAGGTTGGCCACCAAATAGAGGGTTTGAGCATACCATCGAGCTTGATCAGGGTATCCAGGCGGTGATCACTACACCCTATAGGCATCCCAAAGCCTATCGGGGTGAGATTGAGCAGGTCATCCAGGAATTGTTGGCCCTTGGACACATTAGACCGAGCACGAGTCCATTTGCTTCTTCTGCAGTGCTGGTGAAGAAGAAGGATGACACCTTGAGGATGTGTATTGACTACAGGGCCTTGAATAAGAAGACTCTGAAGAACATGTACCATATACCCAAGATCGATGAGCTGATGGATGAGCTTAGAGGAGCTAATTTCTTATCAAAGATTGATTTCAGATCAGGGTACCATCAGTTTCGCATGAGGGAACAGGAAATTCCCAAGACCGCCTTCAGCTGTCATTATGGGCACTTTCAGTTTTTGGTTATGCCTTTTGGGCTGACCAATGCACCAGCCACCAATCAGTCTTGCATGAACCATATCTTCCGCAGTCATCTGAGGAAGTTTGTATTGGTTTTATTTTATGACATAATCATATATAGAAGGACATGTGAGGAGCATCTCCAGCATATAGAGGCAGTACTACGCATCTTGGAAGAGCAACAGTTCTATGCTAAGCTCTCCAAGTGTGAGTTTGGGATGAAAGAGATGTTGTATTTGGGTCACATCATTGGAGTGGATGGAGTGAGGGTCCATGAGGAGAATATTAGAGCCATCAGAGATTGGCCGGAGCTGAAGAATGTGACAGAACTTCGAGGGTTCATTTGGATATGTGCCTATTACAAGAAGTTCGTCAAAGGGTTCTCACAGCTTGCTGCCCCCCTTACAGATTTGACGAGGAAAGGGGCATTCGGTTGGAAAGATATATCGCAGCAAGCCTTTGATAGGCTCAAGGAGGTGATGAGTAGCTGCCCAGTGCTTGTGTTGCCGAATTTTACATAGTCATTTGTCTTGGAGTGTGATGCGTCAGGAGAGGAGATCGGCAAAGTATTGATGCAAGGGGACACCCTATAGATTTTGAGAGCTAGAAGCTCCTTTCGCATGAGAGGTTGTATTTCATATATGACAAGGAGATGATGTTCATCATGCATGCATTGGCCAAATTTTGGCAGTATCTAGTAGGGAACAGATTCAGGGTGAGGACTGACCACAATAGCCTTAGGTTCTTTTTGGAGCAGAAACAACTACAGGAGAGGCAGCAGAAGTGGATCAATAAAATCCAAGCATATGAATTTGACATTGAGTTGTCAAAGGTAAGAATAACGTGGTAGCTGATGCCCTTTCACGTATACTAGCCACGTTATCTCTTATGAGCTTGGACGCATATTGGAGGGCTCGAATTTTAGTTGAGTACTCCAAGGACAGGTTTGCATGTGAGGTGCTGGACAGACAGGTGGCAGATGAGAGGTACAGGCTGGTCGATGAGATCATCTATTACAGGGAAAAGATCTTCTTGACTGAGGGATCTCAGCTTAAGAATAAGATACTCCAGGCATCACATGATTCTCCATTGGCAGGACATCAGGGGTTTACCAAAACCTACAGGGCCATTAGAGAGAGGTTCTCATGGAGGGGCCTCAAGGAGGACGTACTCTAGCACATCACAGAGTGCAATGTTTGTCAGAGGAAAAAGGGTGAGATGAGCCATCCCATAGGGTTGTTGCAGCCTCTTCCCATTCTGTAGGGGAAATGGGAGAGCATATCGATGGATTTCATCACAAGATTGCCCGTGGTGCAGGGCAAGGATTGTATCTTTGTTGTCGTTGATCGACTGGAAAAGTATGCACACTTTTTTTCCATATCCACACATTACACAGTAGCACAGGTGGCCGAGCTATTCTTCTGGGAGATTTTCAGGTTTCATGGTCTTCCTAAGACCATGATCAGTGACAGGGACAGTCGGTTCATGGGAAGATTTTGGCAGGAGCTTTTCCGGCTAGTGGGGACAGAGCTGACACCGAGTACCAGTTACCACCCACAAACGGATGGAAAAACGGAGATAGTTAACAAGTGGTTGGAGAGCTACTTGCGTAACTATGTCAGTGGGAAACAACGAGCATGGTTGAAATGATTGCATTTTGGGGAGTACTGCTACAACTCGACACATCACATGTCTATTGGTATGTCGCCATTTTATGATTTGTATGGGTACCATCCTTTATCATTTGCTGATGTGATGTTCGGTGCGAGTAAGGCTCCTAGAGCCAAGATGTGGATCCAAGAGAGTTAGGACATCCTCCGAGCTATCAAGGAAAATATGGCTACAACATAGAACCAACAGAAGCTGTATGCCGATAGAGGTCGGGTGGAGTGACAGCTTGAGGTAGGGGACTTGGTCGACCTACGCTTACAGCCATATTGACAGTCATCGCTGAAGCAGAAGGGAGCTGAGAAGCTCAAGCCTGATTTCTACGGGCCATACATGGTGATACGCAGGATTAGGCAGGTTGCATATGAGATGGAGCTGCACCAAGGCAGCAATATCCTCAACATTTTCCATGTATCATGTCTGAAAAAGGCATTGGGACAGTAGGTGATAGTGACAGAGGAGCTACCACCTACAGATGATGAGGGGCACTTGGTATTGCAGCCGGAGGCCATTATTGATGCCAGGGAGAGGTGGTTACAGAGCAGGACAGTCTGGGAATTCTTGGTGAGGTGGAAGAATTTGCCAGATGAGGATGCCACTTGGGAGAGTGAGAAGATTTTGCAGCATCCATCACTTCAATTGCTTGAGGGAAAGCAACATTTTGCCGAGGGGGAATGTAATATTCCTAATTAGTGACAGCTAATTGGAATTTTCGATTTTGTATAGTTTTTCCGTCTATGGTTTGTAAATAAATAAAAAGTGAGTAAAGAGGGTCTAACTCACTTAAGTAGAATAAGACATCCACCTAGTAGCACAACGTTGTGACTCAAGGGGGAGTCAAGGGGGCTAAATACCACGTAGAGGAGGGGGGCCTATGCACACTCTAGAAGCTTCTGCGTAGATAAGGATGAGTATGTGGAGGAGAGAGAGGCTATGTTGGGTTTTGGAGGGAAACCAATTCTATAAAAGATGGAGGAACCTCCTCATTTGGATCATTCTTGAGTTGTTGATTTTGGAGTGAGACTTTGGTCTTCTTGAGCATGCTGGCTGTTTAGCCTATCTGCAACACTGTTTATTGCATTGAGTGTCTCCAGTCAGAGATCTTTCCCTTAGCCCTAGGGCACTTCGAGTGCCTGCTCGGGCAAGGTTTGTTTTTCAATATTTTGTGAGTCGTTTCTTTGTTTGGGTTTGTTGCGGAGCCGGTGCTTATAGAGACTGCATAGTCACTGGGAGAGAGGACACAGTCCATTGTGGAGGAGCTTCAGATTGGGGTTTTTGCAGGTTATTTCGTCGGGATTTCGAGCAGAGGGTCAGCCTTTGCCCCTCGGAGGTTTTTGGCGGAGTTTGTGGCAGTATTCCAGCTATGTCTATCCAGCCACTACGTTGTACCTTAGAGGCCAACATAATTCACTAGGGAGGCAGTTTTTGGTGATTTCTGGGGTTGGCCATTGTTGGAATGGTTTTTAGATCTTGTCTGGGTTGTTGAGGAGAGGAGATTTGCCGATTTTTAGCTCATTCCAGCAAGGGGATCAACCCCTAATCTTCAGTCCATTCCAGCAGTAGCAACTACACGACATTTTTCTAGTAGTTGCGACGCAGTTCATAGAGCATCCATTTCTTGTCTTTTCTGAGAGTGTTTTCTTATTTTCTTTGGGAAATATCATGTATTGTACTTCATTACATTTCTTAGATTAATAAAATGGCTCAGCATTTTCACTCTATGTTTTCTGGTTGAGTTGCCGTAGTTGCCGTAGTTGCTGTATTCTCTTTCTATTTCTATTTTTTAGCACTCTAGTTCTATACCACTTGGTGTGTTTATCTTTCGCTCCTAGACAGATTCTGGAAAGGACTAGGAAGCCTCCAGATCTCATCCTCTTTTAGAGGCGACACATCCAGTAAATGCCCTCCCAGTCTATCTTTGGTTGGAGTTTGTCGTGTTTTAGAGATATCCTCGAAACGAGATATTACATACTCACTCTGCAAAGCATCAATCAAGGATACAGTAGCAATAAATCATTCCTTTATAAATTGATGCAACTAAAATCACACTTGGACAAGGCAATCAATCTGGAAACTTGGAAGCTATAACCAATGTTCTCTACAGTTGACAGTCCTGCTATTTAATCAAAGTAAAATCCGAAATTGTACTACTTCCTGTTGAAAATAAAATAAGAAGAATTTCCTTTAAAAGCAAGAATTGGAAAGGAACAATAGCTTATAATCTATGTACCTATGTAGCAAGCTGTAAATAAACAATCTTTCTACAATCTAAAAATAACGAATTAGAAATGAACAGCAAACAAGAATTGAACAACAATGATAAACTTGACAAAATCAGATAAAAAATCCTATTAAACTCCAACCCTGTCGAAAACAAACGTTATTAAGTAATCAATTGAAATGAACAATAATCCAATGGAACAGAAAACCGAGCTAAGTATAGAACAACAAATCTTTATAAGTTATAGCAAGATGAATAAGACAATAATCACGATCCTTGTTGAAATAGAACAACAATGCAATCCTCAGTGCACACAACAATCCAGTACTCAATTAAACAATAATTAAGTAAATTTTCAATCATAATGAAACTAAACATAATTATCACACAACAGTAATCAAAGGATATAAATACAAACAACAGAACGATTCCACTAGGGCCGGGCCCTTAGCACCAGTGAAACATTGTTGGGTTACTTCAGAGCTTGGAAGATGAAATGAAATGCACGTTTGTATTAATTGAACATAAAAGTGTTACAGTGACCACTCTCTGATCACGAGAGACAATAAAACACCATATTACAAAAGGAATGTTTTTAATCAAATGATCTGACTCCCTACAATCTCTCAAGGCGTTGCCTTATATAACAAACTCGACGGACAAGACAAGGAACGAGATAAGGTTTGAACAACGATCCCTCAGGATCGAAGGATCCTCAGGGATTCGCTTCCCTTCTTTCTTTAGCTATCACTTGATTTCCTTTGACTGAAGTCGAGTTGTTCCCTACCTTCTCTTAGCAATGCATTCGAATTTCCTTGTCTTTGGCAAGATTTGGTCTAACGCTGGAGGAACAACGGCTACTCCTGCTTTAGCCTCGCCTCTGGTATAGCTATTAACCTCGTCTGATTCCTATTTTTAGCATTAAAAGGCAGTTTTTAGTTACGTTTTACAATAAACATAAGTCTTTACAATTTTACCACAATTCTTGTAATAAGTCACCTTTCTAAAGTAAAAAGAATTATGTGTAAAGTAAAAGAATGGGAAAACACATAGTGAATTCACACCTTTTCCACTGCTCAACATACCCCCCTGCTTACTCTTTTTCATGTCCTCATGAAAAACATAGTTTACATGCAAAGCAGTTAAAGAGTAAGCTAGAGAAGGTTTTTCATAAAAATTCCTAAAACCATGAACTGCAGCTAATGCTTCGAAGACATGCCCTATCTGTCCTTCGGGTATTTCATAAATGGCTTTATAATATGTAGTAGGATACCATGCAATGGGGATTCGAAACCTACACCCTAGCCAGAATGGGCCTTCCCTCAAAATGAGGTTGCTATAGAGAACCAAGTGGTCTGCAGCTAATCCAAAATTTTTATAGTTAAATGGTTCTCTATTTTTAACATTCCGATTGAAAATTCCCCATTGGACCTTAGCTGCTATATAGGCCTGGTTTCTAATAGATAGGAAACATTCTATCCCATTCAAGACAATTACTTTATGGAATGGCCCTAATGCTTGGATAACACCTTCTCTTGTCATAAAATTCTTCTGCGTAGCCCATAATTGTAACGGGTGCTTAGGTTCACTCCTAACCCACAAGTCTAACTCATTTTCCTGCCTTTGAAAAACATTATAGGATTTGAGCCATTTTAACTGATTAAAAACAAAGGAAATAAATGCTTAGTATTGGATGTCACCCACAAAAGGGCTGGGATTTGTCTCACTATCATTTTCCAATATGAGATTATGCAAATAGAACTCACACAGGAGACGCTATACCTTTACCCCATAGAGTTTGCAGCATGTTACAAAATCATCTATAGTGTTTAAATCTATAGATTTTCCTACCCTAACTGCTTTAATATTTAACTGTAAATATTTCTCTAATAAAAATAAAGCATAATGCTTGGCAGGGCATCTACAAGCTAAAACATCTGTGTATAATGAGCACAGAGTGTCCATTCAATTTTGGGCTAATTTTAATTGATTCATTACCTTTTCAGCCTTCTCCTATGCCTTTTGATACTTCTAATGGGCTTCAACCTCTGCTGCATGGATGATCTTCATCTGCTGCTACATCTCCTGGTATTTTCTTCTAGGAACAATGTTTTCTTCAAGTTTTTCCCTTTCCTGTCGAGCCTGTGCCAACTCCTCTTGGATTCTGGCTAATGTGGGATTATTAAAAGTGTTTTGACTATAGCTTGTGCATTTTCAGTTGAGGTAGCTCCATTTGGAACAATTGCCTACTATTCCATATCTTCATGATTAGGCTCAGGCATAGTTTCTACAACTTGGGGCTTTGTTTTAGTGGCCACTTTCCTCTTTTTCGAGGCTCGTTTGGTGACTATGCTTGTTTTCTTTGGGGTTCGTTTGGGTATTTATTTCATTTCAAGAACCCTAATGTTCTGCCTAAGTTGTTCCACTAGTCTCTGAAGCTTTAGTCATTTCCTTAGAAGTTTGTCAAGTTCAATTACTTTCTTCCTTTTCCTTGATGGAACGGTTGTCCCTTTTTCTAAACCCAATTGCTCCATGGGGGTTTGCTCCTCATCAACCGTGCCTTCAGTTAGGCTTGCTTCTCTGTTTTCTTCTTGGGGCACTTCTTCAGTGTTCACATGCCCCTGGCTAAATTATATAGGGGTAATACCCTCAATTGACTCTGCAATTCCTTGAAAATTTTCATCTTGGAACACTACTTCAATTTTCTCCTTTTCCTATCCATACTTCTCAGGGGAAGCAAACCTAGCTAATTCTACCATTTCGTTAGGGTTTTCCCCTTCTGTTTCATCTGGTATTCCCTCAGCTACTTCTTTATTGACAATAGATTGCTCCTGCAATTGGTTGATATCAACATTAAGGTCTAGAGGGTTGTGGGGCTGCACATATTCACTCATATTGGCCAAAATTTGGGCCAATTGGTCTTCTTGCAAAGGGCTTCGCGGTGAAATTGCAGTGGTTTTTTCGGGAGGCTCTATTCCTTCTCTTTCACTGCTGTGATTATCTTTGTCCTCTTCACATATATGGTAACTACCTTCTTCCTCATCAGAGTAGAAAAATTCTCCCTCTACACTAGTATGAGGACTTCCTTCTCCTTCCTCAATTTCCTCTTCTTCATCGTTTCCTTCTCTTGCGCTGCTTTGTTTCTCACCACTGGTGTGGTGCCTCATTTCTTCTTCATCCTCATCAGTACGGGGACTTCCTCCTTCCAATTGTGGGGGTTGTTCATCCTCCGAGCTGGGAAATTCTGAGGGCTGGCTACTGCTACCCGAAAGGCCTTCTATCATTCCCTTGCTTCTTTTTGAACGGGAGAACTGTCTATGTTTCGATGGCTCAGCTACCGAGCTAGCCATTATCTTTCGTTTTGGGGCAGGTAAGGCTAATCCTCCATCAATCGAAAATATAAATTCTTCCCAACTGGTCTATAGTTGGGAAAGACTATGAATTATTATTAATCTGATTAGGCAATGGTGGCTTACCACCATGTCTGTGTGCTGAGCTTTTCTTATACTATGGGCAACATCATGCAGTAAGGAATTTAAAAATGCAGGAAAATTTACAGTACATTTTTTCTTTAATACTGCCAATAACTTAAGGTGGAGAGGTCTTACCACGTCTTTCCCTCCATCGCATGTTATATAGGCCTACACTACCTTTGCCAATTCTGTCCATGGTTCTCCCAATGATGCCAGGTGAACTCCTTTGCCTTTGAAAACCAATGTATGTCCTTCTTCCTAGAAAATATTCATGGCTTCTTGAAGCCTGACCTTCTTTTGAGTCCACATAGTTCCTTGCGCTGGTAGACCAGACACCTCTGCAATTATTTCATCTGTTACTGCTATCTGTCTTCCTCTAACCATGGAGTATCCTTCCTACAAATTCTATAAAAACTCGGTAGATACTGCTTCATGAGGTTGTTGTAGCCTTGTAAAGTATGTAATCCATCCCAATTTTTCTAGAATTTCTTGTGCAGCATCAGAAACAAGTAGCACTTGCGGCTTGCTACGAATTGGTCAACCTCCCATCTTATCTGCACACTGCTACTTCTTTTCAAACACATAGTAATGTAATGGAATAGCACAACATGGTGAATTGGAATAATATCTTTAAGTCTTTGTTATTCCCTAGAATGTAGGGATTTGATTCGCGTACACGTAAAAAAATATAGGGATTTGATCTGCGTGCAGTGATTAAGAGGCATCTGCGCCCACCTGGAGGATGATAGGTCGTCCTCGACCGTCAAATAAGAGAGGAAAGTACTGCACAACAGTTGTACAATAGGAAAAAGCATGCATACTTATGATACAATCAATAAAATTATTGCATTTACTCAAATCGATGCGTGTGATTAAATCGTAAGTAGATATAGAAATGTTTGTAATGATTTGAAGATAAGGAAAAAGGACAGCTAATGTGCACACAAGTACTAATGCGTTTATTACCCACTCAAACTAGTGTGATAGATTTACGATGATTTTCATGTATAATAGGTTTGAAATCAAGGGTTTAGGATTCTTACTTTCATTTGACATTTAGATAGAGATATAAGAAAAAGGGTTTAATATTACTATTTATTTGTAACAATGTGACTCCAATACCATCAGCAGAGCTTTGTTGCCCACAGATGTCCATACCCTTGACAAAGTTGCTTTCTCACCCTTGGAACCATTTCCCTTTATTTATGCCTAGGGAAGTGTTGTTTAATGTCATAACGGAGGCCATTGTGCTGGCTTGGGAACCAGATGAATCAGAATGCCATTCACCAGAAAGAAGTGAAAAGTGGGTAGGCTCGCTCGTGATGAAACCTCCTATTCCAAGGACTTCTTAGTTTTTTTCAATTGTCCATTGGACCATATCCCTGGTGTGGTGGATATGATGGGAATGCCACTTCACTTGCTTCCTTATGATCATGGTAGGCTGGGTCTTGATGAGACCCCCTATCCTCCATCTGCCATATCATAAAACTTTTAGTGAAATATATAAGTATTTTTTCTTCTTTTTCATATATCACTTTCCTACTTATATATAAAGGATGGCTCAACACTCCTTAAGAGTAGGGACGGTGGAAGAAGTTTAAACATCTCAATAGAAAAGAATATGCCCTTATTCCTACTCAATAAGTAAAAATCAAAGAAATTTATAAAGATTTGGGGAAGAACCAACATGATAAAGATAATCGATCATATTAATTTTAGTGATAGTAAGACAATAAAGTAATATTATTGATTATGTCCTTTTCTCCTTTTTCTTATCATCACCAAACAATTTCTTAAAAAGATGACAATTTTTTTTGATTTGCTGATTCCAGTAAGCTTCAATTTGTGTGATTTTGTATAAATAGTATGTTTGCCTTTAGAAGAGTCATTAGAAATCCTCAAAATGCTGGTCTAAAACAAGAAAAATAATACACTCAAAAAGTGTTGTTCCTTTGGAAAGGAACAAAAAAAACAATCTGCGGAAATGTTGTTCCTCTGGAAAGGAACATCAAAAACAACCTGCGGAAAGTGTTGTTCCTTTTGAAAGGAACAGCAAAAATAATTTGCGAAACTGCTGTTCCTTTCGAAAGGAACAGAAAAACAATCAGTGAAAATAAACAGCACAACTGTTGTTCCTTTCAAAAGGAACAACAAAAAAACTGTCAGCAAAGCTACTATTCCTTTCGAAAGGAACATAAAAAATGTTGTTCCTTTGGAAAGGAACAACAAAAACTCACAATAAGCGAAATAAATAGAGTTTGAAAAAACAGAATTTCCTAAAAAAAACAAGCAAAATAAATGAAAAATCTTTATGTAAAAAATTGAAAGGAAAGAAATGATTTAATGAATGGGTGCTGAGGAGGAGTTATCCCCTTCAGCCAGAATTTGCAAGGTAGAATCTTCCCGTAATTGTTGGTAGAAGGATTCTCGAGTAAGCGGTTTATGGTACAATCGTACTCGATGAACATTTACTTTAAAGGAAGGTCCAAATCCATCAATGTCCGTTAATGTAATGGTGCCATTATCATGCACTTTTTGTATCTCGTAAGGTCCAAGCCATCATGTCTGGAGTTTCCCTGGAAAATCGTGAAACCTAGAGTCATATAGGAGTGCCCAATCTCCTTCGTGGAAGATATTTTCTTTGATGAGGGTGTCGTGCCATTTTTCTCTCCGTTGTTGAATAACGCAGTGTGATGAAGAGCAGAGAGCCTAATTTCATCTAACTCATTGATTTGCTTCAATCTTTTGGCCTGGGCTTCATTTAAATCTAGACCCACCTTTTGGGCTGTTCTTAATGTCTGAATTTCAAACTCTATTGGAAAGATGGGCTCTTTTCCAAAGACCAATTGATATGGTGAATATCCCGTAGTAGCTCTCCATGTTGTTTGGTACATCCACAACGCTTCTGGAAATCTGTAGGCCGAGTCACGTCTGTGTGAGCAACTGTTTTTGTCAATATAGACACGATCAGTTTATTCATGCTTTCTACTTGGTCGTTTGCCTGTGGGTGGTATGGGGTTGTAATCTTGTGCTGAATGTGGTAATTATGTAATGTTTCAACGAGTTTATTACCTACAAAATACGATCCTCCATCTGTGATTATGTCCCTTGGGAGGCCATATCGCACAAAGATTTGGAAAAGGAATTGTATTACAGAGTCCTCTGTAGCTTTCGAAAATGCCTCTGCTTCAACCCATTTAGTGACATACTAGGTTGAAACTAGGATGTATGTTCTTTGGTTTGATGGGGGGTTAATGGGGCCAAAAAAATCGAACACCTAGTGTTCAAATGGTTCAATTACTAGTTTTGGGTTCAAAGGTATTTCATCGGACTGTCCAGGACGACCTGCCCTTTGGCAGCTATCACAGGCCTGCACAAATTTTTTGGCATCTTTAAGAATGGTAGGCCAGTAATAGCCTATTTGTAAAACCTTATAGGCGGTTCTACGATCTGAAAAATGTCTTCCACACGGCCCTTCATGGCATGCTTTCATAATATCAAATACTTTGTCCTCCCGGATGCATCTCCTAGTTTGCATATCTGACCCTGTATGAAACAGGTAGCCCCCAATCCAAGAGAATCAGATACTACGTTGTATTATCTACTTTCGTTCATTAAGGCTTAGATGTTTAGGTAATTTACCTATTGCCAAATAGTTTTCTATATTAGCATACCATGGGGTTCTAACAGTAACAACAAACAAATTTTCATCTGGGAAGTGGTCTTTGATTGCTACCGCATCTGTTGGCTTTGGCATTCTTGATAGAAAATCAGCTACAGGGTTCTCTTTTCCAGGTCGAGCTTTGATTGTAATGTCGAATTCCTACAATAAAATCAACCATATTGTCACCCTTCCATTTGTAACAGGTTTATTTGCTAAAAATTTAATGAAAGAGTGACTAGTATATAGAACTACAGGATACCCAATTATATAATGTCTAAACTTATTTACAACATGTACTACAGCTAAAAAATTCCTTCTCAGTCACAGTAAAGTTTAGTTTAGTAGGAGATATATTTTTGCTGATATAATAGATTACATATGGTTTTTTATCTTCTTCCTGCCCAAGAATTGCTCCAATCGCTGTGTCTGAGGCATCGGATGAAATTTGGAATGGCAAATTCCAATTTGGACCCCTTAGCACTGGGGCTGTTAATACAAGCTTTTTCAGATCATTGAAGGCATTGTCACATTTATCTATCCAAATAAAATCGGCATTTCCTGTTAGTGCATATAAAGGTGTAGCTATTCGAGAATAATGTTCTATAAATCTCCTATAATAACCGCAAAATCCAAGAAAGCTACGTACCTCTGTTTGTGTGGTGGGTGTAGGTATTAACAAAATTATTTGAATTTTAGCTGGATCCACTTGAATTCCCGCTGTTGAAATATAATGTCCTAAGATAAGTCCTTCGGTCATCATCATATGACACTTTTCATGGCTTAAACAAAGCTTAGTGTCAATACATCTTTGAAACACCTTTTCTAAATTTTCTAATGTTGGATCAAAATCCTCTCCATAAGGTGTAAATTCATCCATATATACTTCAATCCCTTCATCTATTAAATATGAAAAGATGCTTAGAATTTCCCTTTGAAATGTAGCAGGGGCATTGCATAGGTGAAAGGGTAAGACTCGGTAGGCAAATGTACCCCAAGGACAGGTAAAAGTAGTTTTGTCTTGGTCCTCAGGGGCAATCTGGATTTGATTGTACCCACTGAAGCCATCGAGGAAAGAAAAGAATTTATTTCCTGCCAATGTGTCTAATACCTGGTCAATGAAAGGAAGGGGAAAGTGGTCTTTCTTGGTTGCCTTGTTGAGTTCATGGTAATCTACACATATTCTCCACTTCCCATTCTTCTTTGGTACCACTACTAATGGAGAGACCCACTTGCTATCAAATATTGGGTAAATGAAATTAACATCTAATAGTTTTTGTAATTCAACTTTCACAATATCTTTAAGGTGAGGGTTTAGTCTTCTTTGGGGTTGGCGAATGGGTCTTGCATCCTTTTCGATATAGATGTGGTGTGTACATAATTGGGGGTCAATTCCCTTCATGTCTGGATAATCCCATGCAAACGCTGCTTTATATTTCCGTAGTAATTGGACCAACTTCTCTTCTTGTTCAACAGTCAGATTTTTGTTAATGTTTAGAGTTTCTCTAGGATCAATTTCTACAATATTACTATTGTACAGAGAAGTAGTGGGTATTATTTGATCAGGGATGTCTTTCAGAGGATCTTCTTCTTCTTTATTATCAAATGTTGCCTTGATCATGTGACATTGTAGATGGGATCTGATTTGTGGTTTTTTAATAAAACTATTAATGATATCATCCTCTGTTTGGTCTTTAAAATCAAGGGCATCTTCTATAGTTAGAGGTGATCTCATATTTTCCATAAGATATGATACAGGTTGCTTTCTTGCTTTGATTATTGGTAGGCTTGGTTGGGTTGGGGGATATAAAGCTAAATTCTTGACATATTTTCCCCTTGTTATTGTCATTTTGCCTTGTCAGTAGCCAACATAAGCATCGGTAGTTGCCGACCAAGGTCTACCTAGGATTAACGGGTGTCCATATAGCCGGTTCTTTGGGTTGATAACCAGGAAGTCAGTAGGGTATTCCCAGGAATCTACAGATACCATTACATCTTGTAGTGTACCTTCTGGTTTGACTACTGACCGGTCAGCCAATTCTAATAAGGTTGTTGTTGGTTCTAATGATGTAATGCCAAGCTTTTGACAGGTGGTGGTTGTTAAGATATTGATTGCAGCTCCCAAATCAACTAAGGCATTTGGGAACAATTGCCCATTTATTTGCACTGTCACTATAGGATTTCCTGGGTCTTCATATTTTACAAGTGTTTCCATTCCTGATAATAATTCAGATAGAGTGACGACTATTTGGACAGTTGGGTTGGTTTTTGTTCTCCTCTTTGGCTTCTTTATACACAGTTCTTTAATTGTTTTTGCATAAATAGGGATGCCTTGAATAGCTTGGAGGAGAGGGATTTTTATACACAAATTTTTTAATTCTCCTATAAGATCATAATCAGGATATTCTAATGGGCGAGGTATGATTAATCGTTCTTGGAATGGTGGAGAAGAGGTGGTTAGTTGTTGTGGAGCTTGATGTTGATTTTGTTGTTGAACCACCTTCTCTTTTTGCAATGTTTGTTCTACAGGTAAGGGATCTTCAATGTGAACATTTTTGTCTCTCTTTGTTTCTACTATATGCCCAGACCTCAATTGAAGGTCATTACACTCCCTCAATTCAGTTTCTAGTTCTGGTGGTTTCATTATTTGGACAGACTGAACTGGCCTATTGTTTGGGTTTGGGTTGGGATGGGTTGGGAGTTGTAGTCTTAAGTTGGTTTGGGGGTTTTGTGGTAATGTATAGGGAGCTGGAAGTGTAGGTTGAGAGAGGGGAATTGTTCCAGCTGGTTGATTTGTAGGCCTTTTCCAGTTTGACTGCCAGGCTTGACTCTCTGAAGTAGAGGGAGACCATTGTGTCGAATAAGCATTGTTTTGCCAAAATGGTGGGCAAAAAGGAAAATTTGGCCAATTAGTTTAGTTTGTTTGATTTGGCCATTATGATGTAGGAAATGGCTATTGTGACAAATTGAGGAAAGGTGGTTGATTTTTCCACATTCCATTATATTGCTGAGCATTATATTGAGGAGGATGAAAGGAATAAAATGGATCAGTTGGCATACCTGATTGTCGTGGCTTCCATTCTCGGCGCTGATTAAGTAAGCATACCGCTTCTGATTCTTCTTATGCCTCCTTATAGATTGCTTTTAACCCTGGAAGCAAGGGAAATCCTTCTGTGGGGTGGTCTTTCATGAAAATGGCACAAAATTTGATTATATCCAACGGGCACTCTTTGTGGATGTGTTTCTTCCTACATCTGGGACAGAATACTGCCAAATTTTGTTCTTCTTTTGCTTGTTTTTTTTTGGCTTGCATAATGTCAAACTGCGTTGTTAGAGTCCCTAGAATATTTGTTTTAAAATATTCCAGCAAATTGCCAATCTCTGCATGAGTTACACCTTCATTGGAGGTCTTATTATCCCTTGTGATCATGTCACGTTCTGTTGATTTTAGCCTTGTATTTCCCCTCGAACTCCTGATACACAAATCATGAATGTTAGCATATATTTCTTGATATATATCACCTTTTCCCATAATATTCAATGTTTCAACCCATTGATCCTTCATCCCCCTAATTAATGTAGTCTTCATCACATTATCAGGTAAAGGTAAATATGCATAAGGAGATCTTTGGAGATTATATTGGAACCATTCCACATATTCTTCCAGGGTTTCATTTGGTTTTGTTGTCATTTGAAATATTTCATCTTTTAGTTCCTGAGACCTGCAATAATCTTGATATTTCATCTGATCCAAATTAGTTATAATACCCCCACCTAGCCCCATAAACCATCGTAAGGGTGCTCATTTTAATGTGGAAGGAAATAGTTTTAATTTTTGGGGATTTGTGGTATATTCATACCCCCTGAATAACACATCGATTTCAAACGGAAATGCATCTGGATCTTCCGATGTAAAGCCATGAAATGTAGGAATATGTTGAAGAGGAATGGCTTTCATAGGTGCATTAACTGCAATATCCACTATAGGATATTGTAGTCTGGAAGTTTATGGGGTGTTTGCTAGTTCTAGTTTTGGTTCTGGTTCTGGGCCATTTGATCAAATATGTGCGAATATCCTTCTGGGATCTCAAGATAATTTTGAGGCTGACTGGAAGGAGTAGGAATGGCCTTGACAACACTCCCTTGATCTGGAACAAAAGTATTCCTTCCTGGCCTACTGTTTGAGGAGATTCAGGTCCTTTGTTTTGAATGAGTTTGACAACACTTCCCTTATCTAGACTATTTACTATTTGGACTATTTCAAGAGGATATTTTGGTTCTTCTGTTTCTCCTATTTCCCCTTCTCCTTCGTAGAGATTGCTAGAGTTCCCTTCTTGTGGAGAAATTAGGCAGGGATTCTTAATTTCTTGGGAATCTTGCTCAATTCCCACTGTTTGACTATGTGTCTCAGCAAAGGCTTTAGATGGCGACTTTCTGGCCTAAAGGGAACTAGTAGGCTATCTAGGAATAACTTTCCTAGGTCCTACTGATGACTCAAATTCAGTCTTCTTCAGGATTTATTCAATGAAAGTTGTTCACCCAAGGGTCACTAGTCCCTTAGTTTTTTAGGGTTTAGGAGGAATTTTGTTTTGTTTAGCAGGTTTATTCATTCAAGAAAACAAGCCTTCATTCGTACCTAAAGAAAGAAGTTTTACCTAATTATGTTGTGGAGCGGGTTGTGAGCAAGTATGTTCCTTTCCCAGTGCGCAGGTTCTTACCTTCCGTCTTTCATACCCAATTCTTCACAAGCAGAATAAAAAAATCAAATGTTCATCACTCCTTCGAAATGGCATACACCCTTGCCGGAAATGGTGCCAAAATGTTGAGGTATAAAAGGTATCTTTTTAACACCTATTTATCCTACATTAATTATCAATCTGAGAATGAATTTTTGTTTCAAGAGTGTACTCTGTTTGAGACTGCAATTTAGCTAAGAGTAATGTTGTGAGAGATATAGTATAGAATTATAGATACAAGAGTAAACAAATGCTTGTAAAGAAATCTAATTACAATAACATGAATGCAAATACTTTGAAATCTTAACTACTCACTCTGCAAAGCATCAATCAAGGATACAGTAGCAATAACTCATTCCTTTAGAAATTGACGCAACTGAAATCACACTCAGACAAGGAAATCAATCTAGGAACTTGGAAGCTATAACCAATGTTCTCTACAATTGACAGTCCTGCTATTTAATCAAAGTGAAATCCGAAATTGAACTACTTGCTATTGAAAATAAACTAAGAAGAATTTCCTTTAAAAGCAAGAATTGGAAAGGAACAATAGCTTATAATCTATGTGCCTAGGCAGCAAGTTGTAAATAAACAATCTTTCTATAATCTAAAACTAATGAATTAGAAATGAACAACAAATAGGAATTGAACAACAAACATGAACTTAACAAAATTAGATAACAAATCCTATTAAACTCCAACCTTGTTGACAACAAACGTTATTAATTAATCAATTGAAATGAACAATAATCCAATGGAACAACAAACAGAACTAAGTATAGAACAACAAAGCTTTATAAGTGATAGCAATATGAATAAGACAGTAATCACGATCCTTGTTGAAATAGAACATCAATGCAATCCATTAGCGCACACAGCAATCCAGTACTCAATTAAATAGTAATTAAGTAACTAAGCAATTGTAATGAAACCAAACATAATTATCACACGACAGTAATCAAAGGATAGAAATACAAATAACAGAATGATTCCACTAGGGCCAGGCCCTTATCACCAGTGAAACACTGTTGGGTTACTTCAAAGCTTGAAAGATGAAATGAAATGTGCCTTTGTATTAATTGAAGATAAAAGTGTTTCAGTGACCACTCTCTGATCACGAGAGTCAATAAAATGCAATATTACAACATGAATGTTTTTAATCAAATGATCTGATTCCCTACAATCTCTAAAGGCATTGCCTTATATAACAAACTCAACGGACGAGACAAGTAACGAGACAAGGTTTGAACAGCGATCCCTTAGGATCGAAGGATCTTGAGGGATTCTCTTCCCTTGTGTCTTTTTCTATCACCTGATTTCCTTTGAATAAAGCCGAGCTGTTCCCTGCCTTCTCTTAGCAATGCGTTCGGATTTCCTTGTCTTTGGCAAGATTTGATCTAATGCTGGAGGAATGGCAGTTACTCTTGCTTTCGCCTTGCCTCTGGTATAACTGTTCACCTCACCTGATTCCTGTTTTTAGCAATAAAAGGAAGTTTTTAGTTATGTTTTACAATAAACATAAGTATTTACAATTTTACCACAATTCTTGTAATAAGTCACCTTTCTAAAGTAAAAAGAATTATGTTTAAAGTAAAAGAATGGGAAAACACGTAGTGAATTCATACCTTTTCCACTGCTCAACACCTTCTTCACCATTTAAATAAGAAAAATTATGTGATGTTGGATAACATCTTCTTGAATAAAAATAAAATTTTAAAGTATTCTAAGAAATCTTACCTTATAAAATATATTAAGGTTTGTGGATGTTAATCATCTCTTAGGTCACTAAAATACTAGCGTAGCGCCTTATTTTTATTGTTAATGTAGCCACCTTATTGTTATTGTTGTGTCCATGTAGTCCCCATATTGTTATTATTGTGCCCCATAGAAGCCCATTGTTGTTGTTATTATGTAGGCTCTCATTATATTGTGACCCCTTTGACTCCTATATATAGAAAGTAGTCTTTTTCATTTGAATCATCCAGTAGTTATTCATTTATTTAATGTAAATGAGGTTAGACCTTGAAGAGGTTAATTTCTAAGTCATTTATCCATCTTTCATTATATTTTGAGAGTTGGTTTCACAACATCTCGTATGGGAGATTTGGATTCTAGGGTTTCACTGCTACAAACAGGTCATCGTGGAATTTTCGCTATATCTTTTTTGTCATGAAGGTTCAGAAGATGAAATTTTTACGATTAGAAGCCTAAAGAACGAGGAATGATATGAAAAAAATTTAAATCTTGGTTCGCTATATTTCGAAGATATGATCTGAGGAAGGGAGGGTTTTTGCAGGCTCCATATTTGCATCTCATATAGGTTACTGAGGAAAAGTCATCATAACTTTCGTTTCAGACATCGAATTTGAATTCTATAATAAATGGTTGAAATTCCATGGATTTTAGTTTATTGTGTATAATTTTCAGTGTTGAGAGTAAAAAATGGGACACGTGGCATGTCGTATAATTCCGCTCTACTGAAACAAGTTGTAATTGGGCATACCTTTATCTTGAAAAAATTGAATTAGGTCTGGCCTATGGCATTAGAAATATGAATGAGAGGGAAACCATGGTACAAAAATTCAGATCTGGTAGATCCCCAATTATAGAGCTATAACTATTTCATGATCGAGCTCCTAAAATAAATAAAAATGTGTGTAACTTTAAAAAAAAAATCATAACTTTTGTTTGAGAATTCAGTTTGAAGTAATTCCAAGGGAATATTGAAGCATAGATATATGTATTGGGTTCTTAAATTCCTCTAAAAAATAATTCTACATTCATTCATACCTCAAAATACTCTACTATGACATAGGAAGAGGAAGAATTGCAACAAGATATCTCAAAATTAGAGGAGCAAGTGCAACAAATTTCTATCTCACATAGAACAACAAAAAATGAACAAAAATGTGACATGGATGGTTTAAAAGCAGACATGGAAGCTAATATATATTGTTTGAATAATGGAATGGAAGATAAGATGGATGGTATAAAATACAACATGGAAGATTTGAAGAAAGACATGGAAGGTTTGAAGGAAGATTTGAAGAAGTTGCTATGAGAAAAGGTTCCTAATGGCAAAGATGTAAGAGAGGAAACACATGATGAGAACAAAATAAATTTTAATCATGAGTTCTTAGACTTTAACGTTTTATTGAAGAACCACCATATTCCAAAGATCTGTATGAGGAAGCTTAATGGAAGGGATCTCATAACATGGATAATAAAAATGTAGCAACAATTTGACCTCCATAATGTGAAAACACACGAAACGTACACATTGCAACTTTATATTTAGAGAAAAATAAGTTTGTATGGTATATATGACTTTTTTCTCGTAAACCACTTTTAATTTGGTCAATTTTTGTAGAAGAAATGATGCACATTATGAGGATACAAAGAGAAACACCTTAGTTAGTCAATTGAAAAGGGTTCAATGATGGAGCACATTGAGGACTTCCAAAAATTGAATATAAGGGAAAATAATATTCCATAGGATCATAGGATTGAGGTATTCATAGGGAATTTAATGGATAAGATCCAACATGAGTTTCACCTTTGGGAACCTAAGACATTGGAGAAGGCATTCAGGTTGGAAAGAAAAATTGAAAGAAAAATTATGGCGACAAGGAAGCCTACCACTCACAACTATAATGATGGAAGTGTTGCTATTGCTATCATTCCACAACCTACAAGGTTGACACCACAAAAGTTAGAACAAAAAAACCAAAAGGGATTCGTTATAGTTGCAATAGAAAAAAAGCTAAAGGGAATAAGTGTGCTGAGAAGAAATTATTTTACAGATATTGTGAAGAGGAGGAAGAAAATGAAAAAAAAAATTAAAAATAAGATGATATAAATCAGGAACTAGCCTTAGAGAAAGAACATATGAATCTGACCATATATTGTAATGCATTTGCAGTAATTACGACTCAAACTCTTAATATAGAAGGACATATCAAGAAGAACATGTTAATAATGTTGATTTATTCAGGTAGTTGCCATAATTTTATTCATTGTAAGATAGCCAAGAAGTTGAATTGCTTCCTGTATCCAGCACTAGATTATCAAGTGATGGTTGCAAATTGAGGAACTATAAATTTCTTAGGAAACTATCATAATATCAAGCTAACCATGGGGGAATATGTATTGAATAGCCCAAATATTTCCATTGAAATGGATGTTCGTGATGTGGTAGTAGGAGTTAAATGGTCAAAATCTTTGGGTTTGATAACTTTTAATTTTCAAGAACTTTTCTTGAATTTTCTTTGGAAAGGAAAGGAATTTGAATTAAGGGGTATTACACGGAAACCAGGAAAGATGATTAACTCTAATTGCATGAAAAAGCTTATAAAGAAATAACAATGAGGTGTAATTGCACAATTATGCTCACTAGAGTTTCAAACATCAAAATTCTCTATTTATCCAGATCTCCAAAAAGTGTTTGACATCATTCCAAGGTGTTTGAGACTCCCAAATGGCTCCCACCTATTTTTCATCATGATCATGCTATTCAGTTGATTCCATGAAGTGTTCCTCCAAACATCAAGCCTGATAGATATCCCTATGACCAAAAGAGAAAAATTGAATGTATGATTGAAGAAATGCTAGAGACCGGTATAATTAAACCTACTCAAAGTTCTTTCTGTGCTCTACTAGTATTGTTAAACAAGAAGGATGGATCACGACGCATGTGCCCAGATTGTTTCGATCTCAAAAAACTCACTATTAAAAATAAATTTCCCATTTATGTCATTTCTGAATTACATGGAGCAATTTACTTCACCAAGTTTGATATTTGTTTAGGTTGTCATCAAATTAAAATGAAGACTAAGGACATTCCAAAAACAACATTTTGGACTCATGAGGGTTGTTATGAATTTTTGGTCTTGTCTTTTTTCCTTAGCAATGCACCTTTTACATTTCAAGGGTTGATGAATTAGTATTTGATTATGATATAGTAATCTACTGAAAGTCTTGGAACGATCATGTTCTACATGTTCACATGGTTCTCAAACTATTGGAGAAGTAACAATTATATGAAAAAATATCCAAATGTTTCTTTCTAGTACAAGAGGTGGAATATCTTGGTCATATTATATCTCATGAGGATGTGCAGATAGACCCTAACTAAATTAAAACCATTAAGGAATGGAAAATCCCCACAACCTTAAAGCATATGCGGGTATTCCTCAGATTAAAAATGTATTGTCACAAGTTTGTTAAGGATTATGGGAAAATAGAAGCACCTCTAACAACATTACTAAAGAAAGATGCATTTTCCTCGACTCGAGAAGCAACTAAGGCCTTTAAACACCTTAAAGAGGAAACATTTGAAGCACTAGTCTTAGCTACGCCAAAATTTACAAAAACCTTTATTGTGGAAGATGAATCCTTTGGAAATGTAATTAGTGTTGTTTTGATGCAAGAAGGAAGATTCATTCCTTTTGAAAGTCTCCCAATCAAAGGAAAGTATTTACAGAAACCAATTTATCAGAAGGAAATGTTGGAAATACTACATACAGTAAAGAAATGTCGACCTTACCTAATGGGAAGACACTTCAAGGTAAATATAGATCATGATAGCCTTAGGTACTTTTTGGAACAAAAATTATCTTAAGAAGAGCGAAAAAAATGGGTCACAAAAGTGTTGGGTTATGTCTTTGAGAACATCTAAAAAAAGGGAAGCTAAATGTGGTTGTAGATGCACTCTCAATAAAGGATGAGGTTGAGGAAGCATTGCTTTGTTCCATTTAATTTATAAAGCCAAATTTGATAATTGAAGCAAGTGTAGAATGGAAGAATGACAAAGAAGTGTGGACACTCATTCAAAAATTATAGCAAGATCCAAGTACATCTGATACATTTAGCTGGAAAGATGATTCATTATGGTACAAATATCACTTATATATTTGTAAAAATTCTCAACTAATATATATATATATATATATATATATATATATATATTTTAATTGCACACCTCTCCCTTAGGAGGAAACTTGGGATGTTTTAAAACTTACCACAGGGTCAAGAAATATTTTTTTGTGGATGGCCTTAAATCTGATATTCAAAAGTTTGTGGTAGACTTTTTATTCTGCCAAAAAAAATTAAGTTGATACAATTAAGACATCAGATCTGCTACAACCTTTGTCCATTCCAAGTCAACGTTAGGAGGAGGTTTCAATGGATTTTATCATAGGTTTATCTAGGTATTAAGTAAAGAGTGTAATCATGGTGGTAGTTGATACACTTACGAAGTATGCACACTTTTGTGCATTATCTCATCCATTTAAATCCAATACACTTACTAATTCATTTATTGAAGCAGTTAAAAAAATACATGAAAACCCAAATATTATTGTAAGTGACAAAGATCCAATTTTCACTAGAAATTTTTGGACAGAATTAATTTATTGTTTGGGTACTCAACTATCTCATAGTTCATCTTATCATCCTCAATCTTATGGGAAAACTAAGATAGTGAGCAAATTTTTGGAAGGATATCTTCTTTGCTTTGTACCTAATAAACAAACACAGTGGGTCAAGTGGTTACCTCTGGATAAAAGGTGGTATAACACTTCCTTCCATACTGCAACAAAAATGACCCCATTTATGGCACTTTATGGATATCATCCCCTGTCCATAACGTCATGTTTAAGGATTTTTTTTAAGGTTAAATCAGTGGAAGATCACATCGAGAATCAACAACAAAATCTCAAACTCTTAATGGATAACCTCACTTTTGTGCAAAATCAAATGAAACAACAGGTAAATCAAAATTTCAACGAAAGAATTTTTTATGTAGGTAACTCAATATTTTTACAGCTACAACCATATGAAAAATTTTCCCTTAACCAAGCTAAGAAGGATAATAAATTATCACTAATGTACTATGGTCCTTACAACATGGTGCAAAATATTGGTACTATGGAATACAAATTGGAGCTTTGTGCATCTTCGCAAGTGCACCCATTTTTCCATGTTTCATGCTTAAAGAAGGTTATAGGTGACAAGATCCTAGTTGAACCAATATTTCTAGAACTTGATGAGGAAGGAAATATCAGATTGGAACCTGAAGTAGTCACAGAAACAAGAACTTGACAACAAAGAAATTGATCAATTTTAGAGTATCTCATGATGTGGAAAAACTTACTCGCTGAGGATTGCACATGGGAGGATGAGAATTTTATACAAAATCATCGAGAACTACTCAAGCGTTGAGGACAATAGTTTTTTGAAGGAAAGGGGCATGTTAGGTCTCTATAATACTAATGTATCCTCTTATTTCCATTGTTAGTGTAGCCCCAATATTGTTATTGTTGTGCCCATGTAGTCCCCATAACGTTATTATTTCCCCCCATAGAAGCCTAGTGTCGTTATTATTATGTAGGATCTAATTATATTGTGACCCCATATAATCTTATATATAAAATGTAGGTTTATTCATTTGAGTAATCCAATAATTGTTCATTTATGTGATGTAAAGGAGGTTTCCCCCTCGAAGAGGCTAATTTCTAAGTCGTTGATCTATATTTTCTTCGATTTTGAGAGCTGGTTTCATAACATCATCATACTAAATGAAAAACATCTAAAATTATGAAATATGTTTTTATTTAAAATATACATATTTATAAATAAATATTTTCTAAAATAATTTTTTTAACTTGTATAAATTTTAAATATTTTTTGTAAAAGTTATTTTTAAAGTTATTTTAAATTTTAGTATATATATTTTTGAAACAATTTATTGAATTGAAAAATGATCCTTATGAGACCAATCGATTTATTGAATAAAAAAATGATCCTTTTTAAATTACTAATATTAATATTATTCTATTTTTTGACAAGGGGAAAGTAAATTATCAATGGTATGTAAAATAAATGTCAATTCTCACTGTAAGTTCTTGAAACATGTTTTTGATTTTTAACCCTAAAAAATTTCATGAACAGTGTGGGTCACAACATGATTAACCTTATTGATACACCTAAAGGAAAAAAGAGAGACTTATAGTCATCACTTAGAAGGGTTTGACCATGAAACTGACCAAGGATACCATAGCGCCATAGATCCAGCTAAATATTTTTGCATAGGAAATTCGAAAGAACACATATTGATCTTAACAAGATAACCACCAAGAACAACACAACCATTTAGAAAATGCATAAAAGAAATTGTTCCCTCACTCACCATGAATATTGCAATGTAATCAATAATCCTGGTAAAGGATGATTTCTATCCCACTAGGATCTCGAAAAATGATACAAGTGTCGATCATCCCTACCATCCTCAAAGTGTGCTCGAAGCATGAGACACCATTCCACATTATCAGAAAAAAAAATTTAATGTGTGATAAACGTGGGTCGATGGTTAGGTTTTGATGAACAACTCATTCTCCACCCTTGGATTATCTAGGCCATATATAAATTATCCACGTGGATAGGAACTTGGTATTCACATGGGCTTGGGGTGAGTGGATTTTATTCATTTGTGACACATATTTCCATAACTCATCATCCAAAGGCTTATTAAAATTTGGATATGATATTTGATATGAATTAGGATAGCTGATCCAAGGTTATATATAACCCTCCTACAACTAATTACCTACTAACTAAAAATAACAATGTGCATTGGTAGCCAAGCCACATTATAGTTTAAACGATAGGGGTAACCAAACTATAGTAGAACCTTCTATTAATTTTTTTTGTGAAATTGTGTATGAGCCATGAAAATTAATTAAGTCAACCTATATAAAATCACGTGGAATAGGTAGGGTGAAAAAAAGGGCGCAAATGCGTAGTTAACTTAAGGGGGTATATCCTTTATCAAATAATTTTAAGTAAAAGTAAATAAAATAAAAATGATAGCCTAATTTATGAGCATAGAGGTAAGAGTATAAAAACAAAAATAGGGAAATAAAAATTATATGACTTGCCCATCATTAGGAAATTTCATGATGTTTTTTCTGGAAGAGATTTGAGGTTTACCTCCCCATGGAGACATATTCTTCAGCTAATCTAGTACCAACTACAACCACCATTTCTAGATCACCTTATCAAATGAGTATTCCATAATTACTAGAGCTAAATATGTGGTTACAATAACTACTCGATAAATGTTACATTAGACCTAGTGTCTCCCCATGTGGTGGTCTTGTGTTATTTGTGAAGAATAAGGATGGTACATTTATAATGTGCATTCATCACCAACAACTAAATAAAATAGCCATTAAAAAAAAATACATGTTGCCCCGTATTCATGATTTGTTTTACCAAATAAGGGGGGAAAGCATATTCTCAAAGATTGATTTGAGAATCATGTATCACCGACTGACAATAAAAGAGGAAGACATTCCTAAGATAAATTTTCAAAATAGATATACTTCATTATGAACTTGAAGTGTTATCATTTGGCAGTAGTAATTTACCAATAAAAATTACGTGCTTGAGGAACATCGTGTTTAGTAATTACCTTGATAAATTCATGTTGGTATTTCTAGATGAAATCCTACTGTATTAGAGGAATGAAGAAGAACACACGGAACATCTCAGATTGGTGGTGCAAACTTTAAGAGAACAACAATTTGATGCTAATTTTAGTAAATGTGTGTTTTATGTAGACATAAGAAAATATTTGGGCGATGTTGTTTCAGAATATTGATTCGTTTTTATTGAAGAGAAGGTCAAGAATATTTTTATTTAGCCACATATAAGGTTGTGTTAGTCGTCTAATCCTTAATGGTAATTAAAGGGTATTACAAAGTATTCATGGAAGTTTTCTCTAAACTAGCATACCCTATCATATCCTTAAAAAATAAAGGAAAAATGTTTGAGTGAATAACCAAGTTCCAATAAAGTTTTGAAAAACTAAAAAAATTCCTTACGATGGCCCCTATTTTGAAGATTTCATATCGTGAGAAGGAATATTTTGTATGAATATATGATTTTTTGGAAGGTTTAGGAGGAGAATTTTTGCAACGAAATTTAGTAGTGGCCTACGAGTCTAGGAAACTAGAATCACATGAATATAACTATGAAGTACATGATTTAGAACTACCTGTTGTAATACACACCTTAAATATGTGGAGGCGCTACCTATTGGGTAAACATTTCACCTTGGTAACAGATCACGTTAGTGTGAAATATAATTTTAGCCAACGAGATATTAATGCTAGACAAGTCACATGGATGGCCTTTCTTAGTGAATTTGAATTTGATATCTACCATATTAAAGGAAACTAAAATAAAATAGCAGATAATTTAAGTACACATGCACATGCCCTAATGGAAAAATATGCTAGCAGTGTCAATAAAAATATTATAGAAAAAATTTGAAGTTCAATATGGGAACATTATAACTATTTGGAAATTCAACATAAATTACAATAGACGGTTATTACATATTATGTTAAAAACTAAGAAAAGTTTATAGATTGTAGGTTCCAAATGTAAGTGTTATAAAACATATAATATTATGTGAACATCATAGGAAACTATATGTTTTAAACATGATATCAAAATATAATAACTATAATATGGAAGGAGTTTTATTGGTTGGGTATGAGAAACAAAGTTGCAGAATAATTCTCTCAATGCTTAGAATGTCAAAGGATGGAGGTAGACAATGATAACTGAGTAGGATTGTTCAACCCACTACCCTTTCCTGAATGGAAATGTGAAGTGATTTCTCTAGACGTTATTACAATATTACTAAAAAAATGGTAGTATGACTCCATTATGGTTGTAATACACTCCATATGTAAGGCATAACACTTTATACCCACACATTATACCTCAAGAATATCTCAGATTGCAAACAATTTTACGAAGGAAATATTTTGACTACATGGAATACCAAAAATGGTAGTTTCCAAGAGGGATTCTAAATTCAATTCCAAATTTCGGAAGGATATTTTTAGGGGCATGGGAGCACAACTCATTTTTAGCATTGCATATCACCCCCAAAATGATGGGAAAATAGAGAGAACAAATGTAATTTTAGAATACATGGTAAGATTGTATGTCATGGATAGGCCTACTGATATGAATATGGGAAAACTAGTTATTGATATTCTTTCTCCCTCATAAATATTAAAAATGTGTTCTTAGGATCATCTCAAACTAACCATTTGTGAAGGGGTTTATGTGTCTTTGATGATCACATTATGAGTTAATTAGGTTTAAAAAAATCATGTAAAGCAAATGAAATGCATATAAATAACAAACAACATACCCATAACACAATGGATTGTAAGGGAGTTTATCCCTCCTGGGATACATCTCCATCGAATTGCTTCAACAAGCTAGGCCCTCTTGGGATAAAGAGTCAAATGTATGATTACAAGCACTTTCAGTGCTCTAATGGATCTACCAAAAAATCCATTGGCTTTAGAACACCCCAAAACCCCAAAACTGACTATTCAATCTCTGAAATGTGTTTCCAACTGATCTAGGCTTGACCTCCCTTCTTGGTCGCCATGGGCTTATTTAATCTCCAAAGTGACAAAAAAAATTTCGGAAGTGCTCCAACACATATCAAAACTATACCACTCTGTTCATAGCATCAAATACATCTAAAAATTACTCTTCTTGAGAAAATATTGGTCTTTAGCTAATCTAGGAATGGGCTTCCCTCCTAGTGGACCTCGCTTTAAAATTCTTTAAATGACAAAAAATACTCATAGAATTGATCTTCTCCCTTTGCAAGCTAATCCAATGGATTCAAAGAATGCCAATTTTCTAGGAATGACACTTCCTGAGCCAAAATTGGTTGAAAATATCTCAAGATAGGCCTCATTCAATTTTTCCTAGTAATGTGCCTCTAAAATTGTAGAAGCTCCAGTTAGCTCCGCAAAATATGGAAATACATCCGAATTTGGGGGCACCTCCAAAACTGCCACCATATTAATCTGAGTTTTAAATGGTGCTAAGTGGCACTTAAGGGTGGATAACCATGCTTAACTATGGACTAAGTGTGTTTAGTGGAAGCGCTAAATATTGGGTCACGTGGCACGGTCACATGGGAGGAGGGATGGCTCATGGGGCTATCCCCCTCCTTTTAGTCGTCCGTCGTCTGCATAACACTAAAGCACATTCATTTTCAATGAACAAGGGCATGACCCATTGGTAAGGGTGCAGTAGTGGTTGAGGGGAGGCCACGGGTTTGACCTTGACCTCCGCCCCTATACATATGTTTTGCACCTCAATATAGTTGGAAATTGCGGATTTTCAAATGTGTCCACCATCATATTAAAACTTTGGATATAAAAAATATGTATTGCACTCCATATTGAACTTTTCTTCCACTGTTATATTTTCTCCAAAACTTAATACGCCAATACCATAGGTTAATTCGACTTTGGAATAATGAGAATAATGCGAATTGTATATGCAGAGTTTGATGATACGAAGGCTTGAAAATTAATTACTAATATTAATATATATAATATTATAACACAATATATGATATTTAAACCATATAATATTATATATATATATATATATATATATATATATATATATATATATATATATATTAATTCCAACCTTGATAAAAAACTAATAATTTCCCACACATAAATACTCATGAACCCAAATTCAACCTTGGAGGATAGTGGGAAAAGTTCACCTTCTCAAACCAAACTGATGAATCCAGTTGTGACTCTTGTCACAGTCCCATTGGGAAAAAACTGAAGAATATTCCTTGCATGCTGACTAGACTGCCATGTCATCAACCTATACCTTTTCTGCATGTTCTTTTTAAATTTTTACCTCTTTTGAATGACGATAAACAGACTAAAACTTCTTCATCCTATCTCAGTTTTTGATGAAATGAATTGCGTTGGATTTTTGGCGATGATACGGTTGCTGTCATTTTGGTTTGGTGCAATTTTGAGCACTTTGAATTTTAAGAAAAATTTTGCCGCTGATCCAGATTCATATCACCTACTAAATGGGAATATTTTCTACATTTAACAGAATTTTCCTACAATAATATTTATCAATATTCAATAAAAATGAGTCCCTTTGAATCCCTATATGGAATAAAATTTCACACACCTCTTAGTTCATGTCACCTGGAAGATAGGATAATGCTAGGACTAAATGCATTACAAGAGATGGACCACGTGGTGCAGAAACTTAGACATGACATACAAATTAAGCATGATAGATTGAAAGGTTATACTAATAAAAATATACTCACAAGGAATTTAAGCTTCGAGATCATTTATATTTAACATTTGAACCGAGGAAAATAACCTTAAGGATTGAAACTTGTACAAAATTTGCACCACGGTTCTATTGACCTTTCAAAAATTTTTACAGAGTTCAGCTAGTAGCCTCTCAGCTCGCATTAACTAGCCATATAAAATTAAACAATGTATTTCATGTATCTTTGTTAGAAAGGTATGTCCATGATAATTCTCACATAATTGATTGGAATTTGATACAAGTAGAATCATAAGGAGTCTCCCTCGCATAGCCACTTCACATACTAGATCAAAAAGATATCTTGCTTCAGAATCAAGCTTTCTCTCAGGCTAGAGTGCAACATAAACACTTTACACCCAAGGAGGCTACTTGAAAAATAGAGAATAAAATGCAATATTACTTTCCAACACTATTCCACGAGGGAAGAAATTGTACAATGAACATTGAGGACAATCTTGAATAAAAAGTAGGGGAAGATGTAGTGGAAACCATTAATGGTGGACAATATTTTAATAAATATTCCATTAAATAACTCCTAAAAATCGCTAGGAGGAAATAGAAAAGATTTAATATGGTGGGAGAGAAATATTTATTAAATCACATTGCTCGAGAAAGACACTAAGTATGGGTGTAATAAATAGATGCAGGAGACAAAGGCAAGCTTTAAAGAATAAGGAAAATGAAAATTTCAAAAAAGAAGAAGAAAAGAAAGCCTACGAAATTGGGTTGGCAAGCCTAGAGATAACATCACTGCTAAAATCTTCTAGGGAAGGAGATGTATAAAATACATTACCGAGGAATTAGACGGGATTTTTTATTTCATTGATAACATATCTCAACATGGGGGGAACTAGTGGATTTATTTCATGGATAAGAGGATAGCATGTCCTTCCTAATTGTAGTTCCAGCTGCATATACAATTAGAAAAATTTTGTACATTTAAATTCTGAATGTCTGAGTCGATTATTTGTGTACATAGAAAATTTAATTTAATGCAAGTATGTGAAATTACAATATTAAGAAATATAGAGGGCCCACGTGGTGTAGAGCAGTCGGTGATGGGGTGTGTTGTTAAGGCACTCCGTATGCAAGGTCACCAATTTGAAACCCGTCGGTGGGATGGGAAGAGAAAAAAATGGAAATATTAGGATTAGCCTAAACTACCAAAAAAAAAGTTAAGAAAGATAGATTCATGCAATATATGAGTATGCATGTTTTATTTTGTTTGAGTTGTGTGTGTTTCTAGTTGTCCACTTGATTTTTTCTTTGATTTACTTTCTTAAGGTTCATGTCTATTTTCTGGCATTATACGACTGTGAGTAGGCATACTTAGAAGGAAATATACATAGAGGATATATTATGACTTGGTTGAAAGAATAAAAGACATCAACATGATGTGTTTCCATAAGACAAGAGGGTAGAGAGTATTGGTTACATTTTGTATTCCTTTTCATGTTACACCAACTACCTTATAAATTTACTACACAATTTATAAAACACAAAAGGTGGTAGAGAGACTAATTCGATAATGAGTAGATTAGTATAAATAAGTAAGGGAATCAACCCATGTAAGATTGTTGAATCCTAGTATTACCGAGGAGGATTTTAACATAGCTTCTAGAAGAAAATGTTCAAGCTATGGTAGAGTTTCAAGTAAGCCACTTACACTTGTATAAAAAAAGTTGAATTAGGTGGGAGAATTTAACATGGTAATGTGTGAAACCATTATGACAAATAAATAAAAACCATAACACTGAAATAAAATTGACAAGTTTTAATCACAACTACAAGGAATGGATGAAATATACACATCACATAATATATTTGTATCGAGCATGCTCTTTCTAAATTCAATTTCAGTAGAGAATAAATATGTGTGACTATACTACTTTATCTAGTGGGAGAGCACCAAAAAATAAATTATCCTTTATCATTAGTCAATTTTATAAGGTCCAAATGTAGTAAATATCTAAAGGAGCCAAATATGGAGCAACATTAAATTTAGCATCCAACAATTATTATCCACATCTATAAAATAAAAAAACAAAGGGAGGGACCATATACTAGTATGCCCTCAAAATTTTATACTATACATTGCACTACTTATGAACATAAAGATAAATTAACTCATATAAATACCTCTTCATATGTGAGTTTAAAATTAAAAGTAAACAAGAAAGATGAAAATCATAGTACAATATATCATACATTTTAAAACTAAAGTGATTTCCAGAAACCATCAGATTAGTTTTCCTAGTGAAGTCCTTATCTTCAATTTAAAGTAAGAGGAGAACGAGTATTTAGATGTACAAAAAAAAGCTTAACTAAAAACCTCTAGTATAGGTTATTTGTTAAAAGAAACCAATCGATAAAGTTTATATAAATAATTAAAAAAAACAACACAATGGACTTCCAGTAAGAAACTTTCGCACAATAACAACAGAGTAAATAGTGTATGTATGCCAATGTGATGCCTAAACTCAATGAAAACTAGAGGCTACAAATGTACAAAGGATATATCATCTCTATTCCATGAGAATATGGTAAGTTTACACTTTAGGATTGCAAGGATTGATAAAATCATATATATATATATATATATATATATATATATATATATATATATATATAGATATATATATATCTTGTAATACCACTAATTTACAGCTTTTATGTTGTGTAAATAAAACCAAAGTCTAGGTGGACCTATGGAACAATTATGTATGAACGTAAGTAGTTTTAAATTTGTAATTAATTATGAAATAAATGTTAATGTGGTGAAGAGAGAGTACGGGAGAATAGATAATTCTTATCCATGAGGATGGAATAGAATTCCAAAATTTCCCAAAACTCTCCAGAAAATCCTTGGAGAAAATTAAATTAGATGGGAGAAAAAGATATAATAAAATCTTGAGTAAAGAAAAATTTTACTGGGACGAGGTAAGAAAATTTGTGATGAGGAAAAGCAAGTTTTAAAGAAATATTTTGTGGAAAAAACAAAATAAAAGCGTAGGCTATCGGAAAAAATAACCCATACTAACGGGACATCATTATGGAAACATGACGAGGGAAAGAAGGCTTAAAAGAGCCATCACTAGTGTGACAAAGGGTTGTCAACACTAGGGAATATTGGTCTCTTCTTGTGGGAGAGTTGAGGAGAAGCTCGTGGTTGGGAGGAAAAGTCATCTTTACCCATTGGTATGTACTTAATGTGGTATTATAGTAAATTTTTGATGTTATAAAAGTATTTTAGATAATAGAACTGGTCTTAAATCACATGCATAATTCTGTCAAAATATTTAAGTCTTACTGTGTACTGTCGACATGTAAATGTTTATTAAAATATTTAGTAAATACTTCTGTGTATTGTACAATGTCCTCTCTGTAATTAAATACAGTGAAGTCTCTATTTATGTTACACAGAGTAAAGTACTCATAGTAGATAAAAATCAGTTTTGATATAAACCCAGGGAAAGGGTAATATTCTGATAATTACTATTAAGTAGAATTGGGTAGGAGGGTTTAGTACATGAAAGCAGTCAACAAATACTAGTGAGTATTAATGCACATGGAATATAAAGATGGATATACATATGCAATGACATGAGTACATGTAAAAGTACAAGAACTTACATAAGAAAGGAAACTATAGAAACTGATATATATTACATCTTGGAGGAAATCTATGTAAAACTGATATATATTTAATATTGATGCAGATATATGGAAAACTGATATATATATTTCATCATGAAAATGTAGAAGAGACAATACATGAAATAAGAGAATGCAGTATTCCAAATTTTCATACATAAATTGTCTAATTACAAAACATCTTAGAGATTGTGATGATATCATTGTTATACGGATCTATAGCTCTAGAAGACTAATTGAGACAAATAAAAATAATAGACACAGAAGCATGTCCTTGCCACATAATCCCTAGGAGAACTGGATGAAGATAAGTGCCATATGAGTCACCATTGTACAACAGGTAACTAACCTAAGAAGGAAAGAGTGAAACTGCCATCTTGTGCTAGAAAGGAGACAATTGAAGCATGTAACTCAACTGAAAGAATTCAGAGAAAAGCTACAAAAGACAAGTTAAGAATTAGAAGACGAATTGACTAATTTAATAAAAATAAATCATACTGCCAATACAAAGAGAATTAATGATAGTTAAATTACCTCAGTATACTCTTCCAAGGCTTCGTTCTTCACCTGTACATACAATGAGGGAAAGTTGCAAGTAATGTAAATTAGACATGTAAACTGAAGAGTATAAATAATAACTAGATGGTCATTAATTAAGCTAGACTAACCTAGATATGGAAGTATGTCTCCGTGCTAGAATACTTGTCCAAATCCGAGAAAGAGGAGCAACATCGGTAGTAGTTACCCATATTAGAACACAAATTAAATTGAAAACAGATATAGAAGATGGAAATAATACACTAACACTCTATGCTCAACAAAAAGGATAAGGGACTGATAATTAGAAAGGGTACTGTGCCAATCCACCATCTAGGAATAGGTATGTGTTAGCAGATTGCATAACCCAATTATATGTATGCATTATTTGTAAGAAACACAAATGAAAAGAAGAAAATGAAAAAGTAACAATGCATTTAATATGAACTATGTGAGTAATAAGAACTCATGATTTGTATATGAAAACCATTCCTAAACATTAAAAGAGTACAGGCTCATCAAGGGCTAAAGCCTATGATCCAACATGAAGAATAGAAGAGGAAATAAAACAATTATATGACTGCGTATGTGAAACTAAGAAACTGAAGAATACAATTACAATTATATTAACTCAACAAGTTCTCATTTCAATATTATGAATAGGAAGAATACAATTATAACAAGGATAAATTAAATTAATACAATTAATATAATAACCCTATTTACAACTTTTATATTTAATCAATAATCCTAAGGTTCGGGTGGACCTAGGGAATAATGATGTATAAGCATGTTATTTTTGACATTAATAAATAATTGTGGAATTAATATTAATGTGTAAATACATAGTAATGGAGACCAATAATTTTTATGCATGAGGATGGAATATAATCCCAAGACTTTCCTAAAATTCTCCAGAAATCCTTGTAGAAAAATTAAATTAATAAATTTTATTAGATGGGAGAAAAATATCTAGTAAAATACTCAGCACAATGGAAAGTTACTGTGAAGGGGTAGGAATAAAAAACGGCTAAGGAAAATCTAGTTTTAAAGGAAACTTTCGTGGAAAAAACAAAAGAACGACCTAGGCTATGGGAAACAACATCCCATAATAATAGGATGTCGTTATGGAAATAGGTCGATGGAAAGAAGGATTAAATAAGTCATTACTAGTACGAAAAAGGGGTTTGCTACATTGGGGAAAACTAGGTCTCTACTCAGGTGAGAGCTATGGAATATGATCGTCATTGGGAGAAAAACAGTCTTTACAGAGTGGTATCTGATTCGTGTGATTTTTCATTATAAGGCTATCATGATTTTCAAATTTAGTTAAATTGTTAAGGATTGAGAATAAATATGAATTTAGAGATAGATGACTGAGAAGAAGCATCGATATTTGTAAAATTATATTATTAAAGGGACTGGTATTATTTGGTTTATACAGTTAAGTAAATATTTATATGTGTATTATACAAAGTCCATTTTTTTAGGTGTATTTAACAGATCCTCAACTATAATTAAATACAATTAATTCTATGTTCCTGTTACACATGCTCAGGAAATTTTATTAGATAAACAATGTGAATCTGTTAAATGGAAGAAACCATTAATAGATTCTGAAAAAATAAAATTACAATGTTAAATGAGATTGAAGAAAACCTCATAATAGGAGTAATTTGTATGAAGAGGTTGTGTATGATCTTAAGAGTAGAGTAAGTAGACTTCAACCATTCTCTAAACAAGAATTAAAATATGGAGAATACCTATATGTATATTATGCATATGAATCTTTGTATTGAAGGAAGGTTAATGAAAATTAAAAATTTGAATACATACACTCCATAACAGATTCCATAGTCATACATCATGACAAAATTATCCAGTGCAATCTAAGTTAAGAATCCTTAGAAACAAGGAAAAATAGAGAACCACAAGATTGTATGTAATTACATTAAACTTATACTAATTCATATACCTAAAAAAATACAAATTTATAGATATCATTACTAATTAAAGATGTTGAACATGTACAATGAAAAATGAATAGGATTAATGACGCACTGTTATTCATATCCTCATGTGAATATAAATCTGGAAAATATCCATATGTTGGTCTCACAGACGAAAGGATGATATAGGATAAAGGATAGTAGAGAAATAACATGAATCACATGATGCAGAGTTTCCAGAAGGAAATACTAAATAATAAAAAATAAACCCATAAATTTTATTCATGAAACAAAGCATAATTGTAGCGTGAAGAATTCAGAATTGAACTTCAAAATAGTCACACAGTTTGGGATACCATATGCCCATATCGATATATAAGGTGCGCTGAGAGTTATGAAATACATACCATATTTAAAACCAACACATAAGATGGGATGCAACATAATTAACAATTTAGAATGACTACATTTTCCTAGGACAATGTAATTTACATATAATCGTATAAAATGCACAAAAAATGGGAATCATTGTGTATGAAAAGAGTAGGGCAGAGTAATCTCTACATATGTAAACAAATTAAAAACAAAATAGAAACTATAGCTCCACAACCATCATCGAAATTATATACAACAAATCGAAATTGCTGTGATTGAGAAGTAGAACTAGAATGTTAATAGCATAATTAACAACATTAAATATTCATGAAAGTCCCGATAAGAAAATATGCATCTATTCTCAATAAAGGATAACCTGCATAAGGAGTACTAATCATTCCAAATAATGTAAATTAAAAAAATGCATAGAGAAAAGGGAGGCACTAGCATGTCCATAAGAGCTCCGCGTAAGGGAAACTTGCCCAAAATCTTTAGAGAAATCAACCCCAAATAAAACTACAATGATATCAAAATTGAATATATGGAGAAAAAAGTTAGGATAATGGTTCCTAATTTTAAAAAAATACTCTTAAGCTATTAATAAGAGATATGGGCATTCAATGAAAATCCCCAAATTGCAAAATATGGAAAGAAATTTAAGAAAATCCCCAAATTTGGGAAAACAAGCATACATATGAGAGGAATGTATAGAAACTACGAAATTGTGGTTTTCTAGATAAAATGGATTTCTAAAATGATTAAGAGTAATAGAGTCATACAATATAGCAATATACAAAAAACATTCAAATAAATGTGTATGAAAAATTCAAACAAAATTCTCCAGCAATATGAGACGGTTAAGTAGGTACTTACCTCTCTGGGCATGGGGAGTCGTCGAGCCCACTATAATAGCTATGGAATAGTCATTGGATGTGATACTTTGAGGTATATAGGGTAGCGTATAATTCTGAAAAGAAGGAAGAACATTACCATTAGGGTTCAATTTAGAATACAAAACTTTACAGTAAATGAGAACCCAAAAATAAGAGGTTAAAGAATTACCTAAGTAAGTGTGGGGAGAAGGGTCGAACCCTGGAAACATTTCCTTCCGCATTCAGCAAATTTCTCTACAAAAAAAAAGCATAGGTAGATTAGCATAATATACCTTAGAAAATAGTAAGAATAAAGAAAAAATTTACCAATGGAAAGCACCGAAATGACTTAACTTGCAGACGATGGAGGCAAAACTTCTGTCGAGGTCCTAAACTACTATTTTGTCCAATAAACCAAAGTAAATATCAGGCATAATAGCTCCTTATAGTTTCGAAACCAAAACACGTAGTCTCTATTCACCACAAAGGATGAAATTATCCATTATCAACACAAAAATTGACAGTGTTATAGGCTACCATGGCAGAGAGCTCGAAGCTCATGGTTGCTTCATGAAATTAATGATATGACGAAGGAAAATTCAAGTCGGGTAGTCAAAAACCTTAGGGTTTTTCCACCAAATTTCAATTATTGATCGCATCAATAGATCCTCTACGTACAAGTGGCACTTCGAAATGAAAAGTGGGTCATGTGAATTATGTGCGATGTGGCCATATGGGTGTTTCATAATGGACCAGCTCAATACATGGTGTATGTTGAGTTAACGAAAAAATCAAAGTCATAAAACTAACTCATTGTTTCCACAAGTAACATATAGTCCAATTTATTATGTTGTGAAATGAGGTCAGTACTATACGCATGGGTATGGATACGAGTAGATACTTTAGATAAGAGGGAAATAATTATAGTTATGGTAATTGGTTAATTATTTATATCTATAATAATTTAATAATGGTTATGAATATATAAACATAGTGATGTAGTAATTACATTAAGGAGTAGGGTTATGTTTATAAGAAAAGAGATAGTTGAGCCTGTAATGAGAATTTTAATAAGGTTACTATTGGTTAAAGAAAAACTTATACATGGAGTTAATGGGACAATATATGTAAATTATGATAATGATCATATAAACCATGATAATTGCAACGAGACAAGGAGATAAGATATTTATCAAGGAGATAATAGAGTACGAAAAAAAGATAAAATTTTAAGTGAGAGTCATTACAAGTGGTATCAGAGCCCAGGTTGAAACTTTGGGATTATGGGTTACAACACAGAACAAAACTTTGTTGTGAGAAAAATTGAAATTTTTTTATGAATTAATTGTATCTGTTGTTTATGAATGCTAATTGTGTTTTATGCATCTGGTCAAAGTGCTAAAAAGTTGTAGCTATTGACATGTCTGACAGAGAAGAGTTGTATGTGGAATTGAGGGATGAGGAGGCCCCACCAAATCCAAATTCTTAGATGCTAGAAATTATTAATAATTTGCAGCAGGAAATGGTTCAGCTAAGGAATAGCAATGAAAGTTTACTGCAGGCCAATAATGAGCAAGAGAGGTTGATAAGGGAATCAACCTCCAAATCTAGTCATCATGGTGAAGAACCGGAAATGAAAAGGAAAGAAACAAAACACAACTCAGAGAGGTATGAGAGTGGGGAAGAATATGATAAAATATATTCAAATTCAAAATAGAAAAAGGAGTTGCAGGGAGAATTTTGCAAATAAAACCTCCAACTGCTGATGGGGAGAGTGAGGAGGATGTGGAAGTATGGCTCTTAAACATGGTCAAGTACTTCCAAGTATATAAATACGGAAGTAATCTGAAAGAAATATTGGAATTTTACCAATCGCAAGGTAAAGACACACTTTGGTTGGAAGAGGCCAAAATTAAACACTTGCTTGATGAAAGGACTGTTTCATGGGAAGAATTTCAGGATAAACTAAAATCTCAATACCTCAGTGAGAGGTATTATGATGACAGGGCAAAGGAATTTGGTGAGCTAAGGCTTGAACAACTCACTATTGATGAATTTTTCATGAATTTCACCAATATACTTCTTTATATGCCGTACATAAGGGAAGAAAAAGATAAAGTACAATGATTTCTGAACTGTTTGCCCACCATCTACAAAGAAATAATTTAATTTAAAAATCCTAAAACTATGGAAAAGTATGTTCGGAAAGCACAAATGTGCTACCAACAATTTAAAGGTAGGAATGATCAGCTGAAAAACTAGAAAAATAAGGAAAAATGGAATACTGAAGCAAGTACAAAAATATCAAAACCAACTTATCTGAAGAATTTTGGAAAAAACCACTAGTCCAAAAAGTTTAATAAGAGTGGTGGGAATCAGAAAACACATTTCCACACTGGTTCCAAGCCTATCAAAGGGAACAACAAGCGAGAAACTATGGTAAAGACTAAGGAACAATTGAAATTCTGGGGATGCGGTGAGCCTTACATGTTGCACTACTGTCCACACAACACCCGTAAAATTTAGAACATTCAAGTAATGCAGGAAACAACCATAGTGAGTGACATTGCTCGAAACATTCCCTAGATCAGGGTAGCATTTGAAGAAAAATAGGTTGAGCATCAAATAACCATGATTGTAATTGAAGGTATCATCTCTGACCAACTTGTGTCTGTTTTAATTGCTCGAGGAGCTAGTTTAAGTTATATCATTCCCCACATAGTGGAAAATTGTAAACTAAAAAATGAAAAATTTCAGCACTCTTGGTTGGTGCAATTGGCTACAGGGACAAAGAGGAAGGTCACACATAAACTATCTAAAACTTTTGTAAATTTAAATGGGTACATTACATATTTCAAGTTTAACATCTCTCCCTTAGAGTATTTTGACCTCATATTTGGAATGGATTGGTTGGAACAAGAGAAAGCACTAGTAAATTTATTAGAAAAAATAACGACTTGCATTGATGCTATAGGAAAATCTGTGGTAGTTAAAGGGAAACCTAAGCCTGTGTTTTTTAGGTAGATTTCTACATTACAAATGAAGCAAATAGCAACGAAAGGTTGTCCAGTATATGTTGTACAGAATGAAGATTTGGAATAGCCAACCGAAAATGAACCTGTAGAAATCTTACATGTAATCAAGGATTTTTCAAGATGCATTTCCTAAATAAATTACTCAAATTCCCCCTCGAAGAGGCATTGAATTTTCTATTGATCTGGTACCAGGGGCCACCCAAGTTTCCCGAGAACCTTATAAAATGAATACTCCTGAACTGTTAGAACGACAACTTCAGTTAGATGAATTTTTAAGAAAAGGGTATATTAGACCAAGTGTGTCTTAGTGGGAAGCACAATTTTGTTTGTCAAGGAGAAGGATGGAACCTTCTAGATGTGCATATAATACATGAAGTTAAACAAGTTAACCATAAAGAACTGATACCCTCTTCAATGAATATATGATCTCTTCGATCAAGTAAGGGGCACAACCATATTCTCCAAAATTGACTTGAGAACTATCTATCATCAGCTCTGTATTAAATATGAAGATATCCATAATGCAACCTTCTGAACTTGGTATGACATTATGAGTTCGTAGTTTTACCCTTTGGACTCAAAAATGCCCCTGCTACTGTTGTGTGTCTCATCAATAGTGTTCTACACAAACATTTGGATAAGTTTGTGTTAGTATTCATAAATGTTATTCTGGTGCACTCCAAAAATAAAGACGAACAACAAGACCATCTTAGAATAGTGTTGCAAACACATAGAGAACACTGACTGTATGAAAAAAATAGCGTGTAAGTTTTACAAACCCAAGATTCAATATCTCAGACATGTCATTTTCAAGGAAGGATTGGTGGTAGATCCGGAAAAGGTACAAGAAATTTTATATTGGCATGTACCCACCAATGTAGCAGCCATATCATAATCTATGGGTATTGTGGGATATTACCGTAGATTTGTGGAAGGATTTTCTGCATTAGCTTACCCCATCACATTCTTGCAGAAAAAGGGAGTGAAATCTCAATGGAAAACCAAGTGTCAAGAGAGTTTTGAAAAACTGAAAAAAAAATTTACTACTACACCTATCTTAAAAATTGTTGATCCAGCTAAATAGTTTCTGGTATGTACTGATGCATGTATAGAAGATTTTGGAGGTGTATTGCTGTAAGATAATGCAATAATAGCTTGTGAGTCCAAAAAATTGAAGAAGCATGAGAAAAATTATGGAGTTTATGACTTGGAATTGGGTGTTGTCATACATGCACTAAAAATGTGGCGACACTATCTGTTGGGTAAGAAATTTGTATTAATGACAGATCATATAAATCTGAAGCATTTCTTTAGCCAACCAGATTTAAATCGAATGCAAGAAAGATGGTTATCTTTCCATAGTGAATTTTATATACAAATCAAACACATAAAAGTAAAGGAAAACCGAGTTGTTCATGCCTTAAGTATACATTCTCATCAATTTTTGGCAGATACAGGGAGCAGTGTAAAATTTGATGTGGAAGAAAAAAATTCAAGAAGTGTGATTGCAAGATAGTCAATATGTGAAATCGCAGGAAAAATTACAACAAACTGAAATTTCAGGATACACTATGAATCTAAAAGGATTGATCAGTTAAAAGAAGAGGTTTTATATTCCAAATGTATCCACCTTAAAAAATGAAATATTAGATGAATACTACAAGAGACCTTATTCACATGATTGAGGTTATAAAATGATGGTGATAGCCTTATCGAAAAACATGCTTTGGCCAGGAAAGAAGAAGGAGGTAGCTGATTACTTGGCAAGGTGTTTGGAGTGCCAACAAGTTAAAGTGGAACATCAACATCTTGTTGGGTTACTGAATCCACTCCCTATTCCAGAATGGAAGTGGGAAGTAGCATCATTGGACTTTCTTACTGGATTTCCACATACCACGTATGAACATGATTCAATTATGGTGGTGGTGGATAAATTAACCAAAGCAACACATTTTCTACATGTTCATTCCACTTTTGGGACAACACAAGTGGCCAATGTTTTCATGAAAGAAATCTTTCAACTCCACAGAATACCAGAGATAATTATCTCTGATGGGGATGAAACGTTTACATATTATTTTTGGAAAACAATGTTTTTAGGAATGAGGACAAAATTGAACTTCATTACACCTTACAATCATCAAATAGATGGACATAAAGAAAGAAAAAAGATCATATATTGGAGGACAGACCCACCAAGTGCGAATAATTTCTGCATTTGGCAGAATTTTCTTACAATAACAGTTATTATTACTCCATTAAAATGAGTCCATTTCAAGCTTTAAATGGTATAAAATTCCATATTCCACTTAGCTGGAGTTAACTGGAGGAAAAATTGGTAGTTGGACCTAACGCACTACATGATATGGAAATGACTGTGAAACAAATTCAGCAAAATATTAAAGAAGCTCAAGGTTGTCTAAATAATTATGTGGATAAGAAAAGAATTCACAGAGAATTGAAAGTTTGAGTTAATGTGTACTTAAGAGTTAAACCTCGCAAAAGTACCTTTCATACCAGCAATTGAGCTAATTTAACACCTTGATATTGCAGACCCTTTGAGGTTTTTGAGAGAGTAGACCTAGTAGCCTCAAATTGGCTCTACCTAGTCATATTAAATTTCATAATGCTTTTCATGTTTCATTGTTGAAGAAATATATACACGACCCTTCTCACCCGATTGATTGGACTTTCATATAGGTGGAAACAGAAAAGGACTTTCTTCCAGAACCACTTTGTATATTGGAATGTGAAGAAACCATGCTTTAGAATAGAATGGTAGCTCGGGTAAAAGTGCAGTTGAAGAAATTTGTACCTGAGGAAGATGCCTGGGAACGGGAAGAAAGTATGAAGGAAGTGTACCTGACAATGTTCAAATAATAAGCAAATAGATCCGCAACACCGATGAAGGTGTTTTAATATTAGGGGGGACTATGTAATACCCCTATTTACAACTTTTATATTTAGTGAATAAGCCTAAGGTTCAGGTGGACCTAGGGAATAATTATGTATAAAAATTTATTTTTGAAATTAATAAATAATTCTGGAATTAATATTAATGTGTAAGGACAGAGTAATGGAGATCAATAATTCTTATCCATGAGGATGGACAAGAATCCCAATAGTTTCCAAAAAGTATCTAGAAATCCTTGGATAAAAAATAAATAAATAATTTTTTTTTATATGGGAGAAAAAGATCTAATAAAATCCTCAACAAAGTGGAAATTCATTAAGAAGGGGTGGGAATAAAACTCAGCTAAGGAAAATCTAGTTTTAAAAGAAGCTTTTATGGAAAAAACAAAATAAAATCCTAGGCTATGGGAAACAACATCCCATAATAATGACATGTCATTATGGAAACATGCCAAGGGAAGGAAGGCTTATACAAGCCATTACTAGTGTGACAAAGGGGTTGTCTACACTAGGGAAAAACAAGTCCCTCCTTAGGGGAGAGCTATGGAAAATGGTCGCTGTTGGGAGGAAAATGGACTTTACATAATGGTGTGTGATTCCTGTGATTTTTCACTATAAGGCTATCATGATTTTAAAATTTAGTTAAATTGTTAAGGATTGAGAATTAATATGAATTTATAGACATATGAATGCTAAGAGGCATATATCTTTGTCCAATTATATTAGTAAATGGACTCTTATAATTAGTTTTATATAGTTAAGTAAATATTTAACTGTGTATTGTACAATGTCCATTTTTCTTGGTGTATTTAACAAAGCCTCACATGTAATTAAATACAGTTGAGTCTCTAGTCCTCTTACACATGCTCACGAACTTTTATTAGATAAAAATTCAGAATCTGTAAACCCAAGAAGGGGTCTAAATATGATGTTTATTAAAAATTATAATAATAAAAGACTACTTGTAAATTATTTATAGTATTAATCTAAAATTTGTCAAAAGTAAGAGAGACTTAGACATGCTAGTATAAACAATTGTAATGGTACCAAACATCATATCACAATAAATTAAACAAAGATGATGTAAATCATAGTAAGTAATGTAAAACAGGGAACATTTATATTATGATGCATAACATAAAGATATTAAAAAAATGGATAACTCAGATCAAAAGTTATGTATGCCAAATAAATGTATACATAAATATCATGATAAACCTTAACTATATATGAAACATAATAGTAAATAGTGGTCAATTTCATATACATAAAATGTAAATGTCAATCCTCTTAAAAGAGTTGAGGACATAAATGTTACATGACTGTAATCATTTTTGAATTTATACAATTGAAGCTAGGAATTAATCATGTTTAGACCAGTAAGGTCTTGATACCAGTTTTGCAAAAATTAAAAATTTAGTTACATGTCCTAAAATTCCGAACGGTAATGTCACTGACCTGAGAAGTAAGGGATTCTCTATTAGTTAGATTTGGCAAGGGGACGAGTTAAAAATCAAATTAGTTAAGGTGATGGAAAACCTGCATAAGAACCGATTAACATTAGAACATAAATTAATGTAATATTAAAGTAATATCTTACTATCTGTATATGAATATAAATATGTACATACGAAATGAAAAGTATATTACATGAATTTGATCTCCTTGCATGAAGGCGACATGTGAGTAATATGGACATTAAAAAAAATGGAATAATGATAAATAATACGAATTTGAAATAAATTAGGAGTGTACCTGAAGGAGGTAGATACTAATGCATGTGACTCTAGGCTCCCCAAGAAGGAAGAAATATGGGTAAGAGGTTACCCATGTTAGAAAGAAAATTTAAATGGAATAAACCATTAACAAATTCTATAAAAAAAATCCTACAATGTTAAATGAGATTGAAGGGGACCTCATAATAAGAGTAATGTACATGAAGAGGTTGTGTATGATCTTAAGATTAGAGTATGAAGACTTCACCATTCACTAAACAAGAATTAACATATGGATAATACCTATATGTATATTATGCATAGGAATATTTATATTGAAGGAAGGTTAAAGAAAATGAAAAATCTAAATAAATATAATCCATAATAGATTTCATAGTCATACATCATGACAAAAATATCCAGTGCAATCTAAATTAAGAATACTTACAAACAAGGAAAAATATAGAACCACAAGATTGTATGTAATTAAATTAAACTTATACCGATTGATATATACAAATAAATTACAGAGTTATAGATATCCTTACTAATCAAAGATGCTCATCATGTACAACAACGAATGAATAGGATTAATGACGAATTTTTATTCATATCCACATGTGATTGGAAATCTGGAAGGTACCCATATCTCTGTCTCACAGACAAAAGTACTATATAGGACAGAGGATAGTAGAGAAACTACATGAGTCACATAATCCAAACTTTCCAAAAGGGATTACTTAGAATAAAAAATAAACCCGGAAATTTTATACATGAAACAAAGCATAGTTGTGTGAGGAATTCAGAATTTAACTTCAAAATAGTCACACGGTTTGGGACAACGTATGCCCATAAAAATCTATAAGTTGTGCACATCATTACAAAATTCATACCATAGGTAGAACCACCATAAGAGGTGGGAGACAATAGAGTTAAAAATTATGAATTATTACGCTGTCTTAGGACAATGTAATTTACATGTACACAAAAAGAGAAAATCATTGTGAATGCAAAGAATAGGGCAGAGTAATCTCTGCATATGTAAAAAAATTAAGAACAAAATAGAAACTCCAGCTCCACAACAATCATAGAAATTATATACAACAAATCGAAATTTACATGATTTAGAAGTAGAATTAGAATGTTAATAGCATAATTAACATGGAATATTCATGAAGGTTGCAATAAGAAACTATCCATATATTCTCTAAAAGGGGATACCCTGCATAAGGAGTAACAATCATTCCAAATAATGTAAATTGAAAAATGCACGTAGAAAAGGGAGGCACCAACTTGTGCGTAAGAGCCTTGAATAAGGGAAACTTTCCCAAAATATTTAGACAAATTAACTGCAAATACAACTGCAATTAAATCAAAATTGAACATAAGGAGAACAAACTAGGAAAAGGGTTACTAATTTAATATAAATTCTTAATTTATTAAGCACAAAGCTGAAAATTCAAGGGAAAATCCCCAAATTTTAAAATCTCTAAAGAAAATTAAGAAAATGATGAAAATTGGAAACACCAACGTACATATTCGAGGAATGTGTATAAACTAGGAAATTGGGGGTTTATAGATAAAAAGGAATTCTAAAGTTATAAGATTAATAAAGTTGTACAAGATAAAAATATACAGAAAACATTCATACATAGGTGTATGAATAATTCAAATGAAATTATCTAACAATACGAGAGGGCTACATAGAGACTTAACTCTCTGCACATGGGGAGTTGTCAAGCCCACCATAATATCTATGGCATAGGTGAGGGATGCCATAATTCGACGTACATATGGCAGCGTATCATTTTGCAAAGAAGGAATAACAGGACCGTTAGGGTTGAATTCAGAATACATAAGTTTATAGTAAACGAGAACCCAAAAATAAGGAGTTAAAAACTTACCCGAGTAAGTTTGGGAAGAAAGGTCAAACCTTGGCAACATTTCCTTCCACATTCGCCTAATTCCTATTTAGAAAAAGAAGAGGTAAATTATCAGTATATCCCTTAGAAACGAGAAAGAAGAAAATGAAAATTTACTAATGGAAAAATCTGAAATGGCTTACCTTGCAGATGACGAAGGAAGAACTTCTGTCAAAGTCTTAAACTACTATTATGTTCAGTAAACGAGAGTAAATATCATACACAGTAGTTCCCTCGAGTTGTGAAACCTAAAAACATAGTCTTTATTCACAAAAAGGATGAAATACTCCATTACCAACACAGAAATTGACAGTGTTATAAGTTTCCATGGCGTAGAGCTCAAAGCTCATGGATGTCGCATGAAATGAATGATATGATGAAGGAAAATCCAAGTTGGGTAGTCAAAACCCTTAGGGTTTTCCTACAAGATTTCCATCATTGATTGCATCAATAGATCCTCTACGTACTAGTGGCACTTTGAAATGACAATCAGGCCATGTGAAGCGCACGTGAAGTGGCCACATGGGTGTTTCGTAATGGACCAGCTCATTACTTGGGGTATGCTGAGTTAACCAAAAAATTAAAGTCATAAAACTAACTTGCCCTTGCCACAAGTAACATATAGTCCAATTTACTGTGTTATGAAATCAGGGCAGTACCATATGTATGGGTATGGATAATAATAAATCCTTTATATAAGAGGGTAAGAATTATAGGTATGGAAATTGGTTAATTATTTATATCTATAATAAGTTAAGAAGGGTTATGAATATATAAGCATAGTGATATATTAATTACATTAAGGAGTAGGGTTATGTCTATAAGAAAGGATATATTTAAGCCTCGAATGAGAAATATAATAAGGTTACTATTGGTTAAAGAAAAACTTATACATGGAGTGAATGGGACAATATATGTAAATTATGATCATGATCATATAAACCATGATAACTGCAATGGGATATAGAGATAAGGTAATTATCAAGGAGATAATAGACTATAAGAAATAATTAAAATTAAGTGAGAGTCATTACAGTGAGAAATAGAGTACAAGCCTTATACATTTCTCAAATAATTCAAATTAGTTATATGAATATACAAGACGAAAATATTAAAGGTAATCCATCGAAGTTTACAATGGAACCAAATAATGAAAATTCTGGTTATTACAAACGGAAATCCAATTCTGGATAAGAAAAAAAAAAAAGTACATGAATAACAGTAAAGAGGTAAAAATCAGATAGTTATTAAAACAATGTATTCATAATTATGCTATTCAAGTAAGAAACCGAATAAAAAAACCATTTAGAATATGAGAATTTATCTACAATATTATAACCTGAATTCCACACTGATATAGAATCAACCCATATGCTGACAAGGTCACGCTGACCCTATATGTCACACATAATAAGTGCAAGAGGGTCATGTTGAACTAAAATTGACAAGAAAATCAAAATACGAAACCTACAACGTAAAATATTATGGGTTATGGCCAAGCTTGATGGTGGCTATATGTGCATATAACATATATTTAAAAAATTCAAAACCTACAATTGAAAGCAAAATTAAATTCAAGAAGAGAGTCTCTGGAAACAAAAAATTTAATATACTAAATTAATTCAATTAGAATCCATACTGTTCTCACAGTAAATTCTAGGGTCACACAGATAAATCACGTTGATCCAGATTCACCATAGTCATGTTGGCTCAAAGAATTAGGCAGACTAGGTGTTACAAAGCCCATGCAGGGGTTAAATATGTACAAGGGCCTATTATCAAGTGTAAGAAAATAAATACTGAAGCATCCTCACAGAGGAGAAATTGTTATAAAAAACCTCTACGAAAAATTGGGTAAATACAAATAGGGTAGTATAACACTTATTAAGAGATAATATGATAGAAATAAAATAAAAACACCAAACAAAGTACTGGAAGAGAAAGTTCACACAACACAGATCAATCATTTAGTGGAATGTATGTAGAAACACCCAAAAAGGTTAAAGCAGGTTTTATTACAAATATTGGATACAAATTCAACATTATATATATAAATTAAAAACCTGTAAAAATTGAAAGAGAGGCAAAGGATTATATCTAAGATGGATTTAACTAGGGATTTCCTCTTTGCGCGATGAAGAATAGCCAAATAGAGTTGATTTTAGGAGCGCCTTAGCAATAATTGAAGGGAGGATAGTGCACCATGCCTTCAAGAAATGGGCAAAGGACAAACTCTCCCAAATACAAACAAATCCATTGGTTAAGAGTTCAGAATTTCTAAACCAATGTTGTTTGATAAAAACATAGTTATGGATAAACTATTACTTGAAGGGTCGACGTGGAATAATGTTGAATCTCTGTGCAATTTCTTTGCAATGTGGAGCCAAGTTGCAAGATTCCATATGAAAATCATTATAAATCAGACATATAATGGAAATAATAGTGAAACAAACTTAAAAATCCTGAAATCACTTACTAGTGAGGGTTTGGAAGCAAAGACCTTTGCGGTGCCGAGATTAAGCCATTCCTCACATAACCAGTCTAGAAAATAATGCACAACACCTCTGCAATGTAGTTTTATGGGTTGAAACACTAAGGAAGATATCCAACCATGATGAGTAAGGAGAAGTGAAGGGCCAAAGACTTTGAAAAAAACCTTGCATATCATTCACAGTGGCGGAGTCTAGAGAACTAGATAGCCCCTCACCCACACATCAAAATGTGAATTAAGGTAGAGGAACCTAGGGTAAAGCCCTTAGGATTTCCATAGTAAATCATAACCGTTGATCTCCACCAGGTGATCTCCAACATACATTTGGCATCTCGAAAAATTCTAGGGGGCCATGTGAGGCCACATGAATTTTCAACATGGGATTCCTTGAGTGGGACAAGTCAACAATTGGTTTAGTTTTATGAATTCGAATGAATATTGTGACACAACATTGATTTAATATATCTAAGATTGATATGGTGGCAGAACCGTTAAGTAATAGTTGTGAACTGACTAGGGTGATAAATCATATAGCTCATCATAATTACTTTGGAAAAATTATATCATTTCATGGATTGAATAATGTGCAATTAGACCATATATTAAAGGATATATAAATCGTTAGATTACATCAGTGGAAATGTGTTTATAATATCACATAGGGTTAGAGGGGTATCGTTGTGATAAGAATATAATGGTATAATAGATATTATGGGTAGATAGATTCATATGGGAAAACATTTTAAGCATGGTAATTTTAATTAAAGTTAAAATGTAATCTGATCCCTAAATCAATAGAAGATATGTCATGAGGACCAAGCACTAAGGAAACCAGTAATGACTAAGCATTGAAACAATATACAATTTTTTTTTTGGAGTTGTTACATATATCGTGTGTGTGTGTGTGGGTGTATTAATAGAACAAGAAGGTCATATAACTCTATTTCTTGATAAATATATGCTATAGTGGGTGAAATGATTATATGGAAACTAATAATTGTTCAAGGACATAAAAATTCATATCTCATTCTAGTCACATAAATTAACAAGTGTGGTTTCCATCATGGGAGCCAATGATTGTACAGAAAGAATAAATACTTAACACAAAAAAAAAAAAAATGGAGCAAAGGTTCAGTAACAAAAAATTAAGAATGAAATAACAATATTTTCGATGGTGTTTTCTTGTTGAACTTCCAAAACACATATTACAATGGAAATCGTCAGAAAATAAAGAAACTAAAGTTTAGAGGGTTCCAGTAAAAGAGTAAAAGACACAATTCAAGAGTTTCATTAACAAATATACATGTGAATCTACATAGGTAAAATAAAGGATAGGCGAGGGGCTGAATAAAAATGGGCACACCATAGTGCAATAATCCTCAAAATCTAACCCTACTCAAGAATAACATAGAGCTTCCATGACTAACTACATACTGCAATGACAAGAAACCATGGGAGATGCCACAACCACCAACCTATGACATAAAAAATTTCATCATGATTGTGGAAGAATTCTTACTACTCCAAACATTTCACGGGGAAGCTCAAGCGAGAGATAAAGGGGTCTTAACTATCATATGTTAACCAAAAATAAAATAAAATGTTATATTTTCATAAAACATTTCAGGAACTAAAGGAATTTACACATCCATCGAGATGGCGATAACTACTTGTGAGGAGTAAAAATGATAACCATTTCCTAAAAACATGATCCATACAAAAGAAAAGTTCTATAGCGATAAATGTATATTTTGGAACGTTATGGTAAAACAATAACATGTTAAACACTAAACATTCATAGGTCAATGACACCATACTAGATAGGTAAAACCACAGAAGAAATACAAAAATAAAATATATCATTGTTGAATCAGTAGGGAAGGAGGAAACCCTCTAATCAATACCTCTTGTTGTGATGGGAAACATGAAAAAATGAGTACAAAGGTAAGGGGAAACTCTGTGAGAAATTCACAATTGTTAAATCTAGTATAAGTAACTAAAGGAAAAAAAAAGAGACTTACAATAAACACTTAGTTAGAGGGGTTTCGTATTGGAACCGATCCACGAGGCCATGGTGTCATACATCCACATGAAGCTTTTTGTGTATGACATTAAGAAATCAAAGATTAATTTAAATAAGCTAAATTCTAGGAACCATGTGAACATACAAAAAATGTGTAAACAAAATTGTTCCCACACTTACCATGGTTTCTGTAGTGTTATGAAGAATCAAAATAAAGGGTGATTTTCATGGCACCAATATCGATAAAAATGATATATGTTCTAAGGCTCCCTACCATCCTCAAAGTAGTGCTTGGAGCACCAGACACCATTTCAAAAACTAAGAAAACAAAAGTGAATGTGTGATAACTACAAATAAAGGGTGAGGGTTTGAATAAGAACTAATTCTCCACCCTTGGATCATGTGGGAGAGATCTACATCTTTCACATGGATAGGTGTTGAACATTGGTTTCAACGCTCCCTGTGTGTTTGCAACATGGACTAACTGCCTCTCATGGATTATAGCTCTGGCGATTGTAGCAGAGACTAATGCCTGTGGGTTTTGGTCTAACGACAATCACGATTCCATCAAGTGGTATTAGAGCAACAAGTCTCGAGTTTAAAAATCACCTAGCTCACGTTGGGTGGGAGATTGTTGGACATTGGGTTCAACACTCCCCATGTGTTTCGCGATATGGACTAACCGCCTCTCATGGATCCTAACTATGGCAATTATAGCGAAGACTAATTCCTACGGTTTTTGGTCCAACAGAAATCATGATTCCAACAATAGGCGCATGGTAGTTACATGGTATTCACATGGACATGGGGTGCATGGATTCTATTCATTCATGACACATATTTAAATATATCCTCGATGAAAGGGTTATTAACATTTTGACATGATATTCAATGAAAATGGAGTTAGGTCATCCAAAAATATGTATAACCATCCTAGAGATATCACTTACTGGAAAAAAATAGAAATTCCCATAGGTAGCCAAGCCACATTATTGTTTAAACCATAATGGTAACCAAACTATAAAATAATCTTGTATTAAATGGCTAGTGTGAAACTATTTGTATAAACCATGGAAATGAATTAAATCAAAATATATATAGCATCATGTGGAATGGGCAAGGTATAAAAAAAGGATGTAAACCCATAGTTTTCCATATATACACCATTCACATGGATAGGCGCATTGAAGGGACATGGTGTCTACATGGACGTGGGGTGTGTCGCTTCTATTCATTCATGACACATCTTGAAATAACTCCTCGACGAAAGGGTTATTAACATTTTGACATGATATTAATTGAAAATTGAGTTAGGTTATCCAAGAATATGTATAACCATACTAAAGATAATTGCTTGCCAACCAAAATTAGAATTTCCCATGGGTATCCAAGCCACATTATCATTTAAACCATAGTGGTAACCAAACTATAAAATAACATTTTATTAAATGGCCGGTGTGAAACTATCTGTATAAACTATGGAAATGAATTAAATCAACATATATATACCATCATGTGCAATGGGTAGGGTAGAAAAAAATGGTGTCAACCCATAGTTAACTAAAGGTGGTATATCCTTACTTTATCAAATAATGTTAAGAAAAAGAAGGAAAATTATAGCCCAATATATGACTATAGAAGTAACAATATAGACATTTATATGTTTAAAAATAAATAAAAAATCCCAAGGACTCGTATGTGAGAAAGTTAGTTGGGCAGCAAGGAGACAAATATTCTTCTAATATAGTAGATACACTGAGGAATATGAGGGAAGATATTATAAGTTGCACGATAGATAACAATAGGACGATTGAGGTGCATGAGAGACTTGTAAGGGATTAAGAAAAGAAAGAAGAAGTCAATGCAAAGATTCTTTAGTGCCTTTCAGATTTACAAAAGGAGGGATAGTTGGGGATTAATCAGGGACATTGGTGGGGGGAGAATACTAATGGGTAATATGGCAGTAGGTCTCAAAGAACTCATAGGATGGACAAGGATGATATAACCAATGCTGGAGGATGCCTGGATACACATGAGAGGAGGGACAATACTCAAGGTTTTTATTATAGCTCCAGTTCTTATAGACATCATTTCCATCACTATCATCATCATAGGAGGAGTGAGTATTTTATAAAGGATTTTACAAAATAAAAGCATCCTACTTTTGATGGAGATATGAAGAAAATAGAAAATGCAAAAGCATGGTTACTTCGGATGAAGAATTTTTTCACATTGTATGATTACTCAGAGAATATGAAGCCAACATACATACCTTCACTCTTAATGGAAAAATAGATATATCGTGGAAGAATTTAAAGCATGTAAGAGGCATTAGAGAAGAGAAACATATTTGGGAAGAGTTTGAAAAACTCTCCAAAAGAAAGTAATTTTCTGAAAGATAGTATGATGAAAGGGATAAGAAGTTTTATGAGCTCATAATGCGTTCCATGACAAATGATGATTAAATTAGCATATGTATATAGTTATTTATGTATGTGAATTATCTCAAGGATAATAAAGAAAATATATAAAGGTTTTTCAATGGGTTACCAACAACATTCAAAAAATGGATTGAGTTTGATGATCCTCGATCATTCGACAAAGCCATAAAAACGCATAAGAATTATTATGAGCATTCAAAGTGTAATCACAAGTTCAACAATGAATAGAAAGGTAACGATAAGATAAAAATGAAATGGTGTAATAAGTAAGGAATAACTTAGGATGTATGTGAAAAGGAAAATGTGGCTTCTTACAAGAATTTAAATGCTATTGAGAGAGGACATTGGTCTCAACACGAGGAGCAGAAAAGTAAAGGTGATGGATGGAATCCTTTGAGGTTTTTTATTTCTGGTTGAGACAATTACAGGATTAATTTTCAATACCATCAGCCTAATAGGCCTCATATCTATAGTGATCAAGAGGGAGAAATTATACTTACCTTCAATATATGTAATATTCAATTCATTCCATAAGAAACGTGTTGGCAAGAGTAAGATAATTATATTTTATACATATAGTATTCCATTGATTCACTGATTCAAATGATTCACAACTCATAAGAATCAATTTTAAGATATAGTTGTAGTTGTTGAGATCTTTGGAGTATTTTTGTAGCATTGGATGTGCTATAGTCCCAAACTTTGTGGAGGGACTAGAGTACATGAGGTCTCAAAGACACAGAAAGGGATTTGAGAAATTCCATCTTGTTTAAGAGATATTTAATTAATTAATATTTTTAATTAAGGACCCTAATTTTAACTTAGGAAAATTAAAATATTGGAGTTAATTAAATTAAACATGTGATGAAAATGACTTAAGTCATATGGATCAAGATTTATTTTAATCTTCGTTGTCGATTCAATATTACATCATAGTTGTTGGTTTCCCAATGAGAAAAGTATAAAAGAAAGGCTTGGGGTTAGTTGAAGGACACACATAGTGGCATAGAACTGAGACTAAGATGGAATTCTAGGTTGTGGTTTGATAATAATTTCAGAAGTGTTCAGGTGTAGTGAGGGGCAGTATTGGAAAAAGGGATGGTTTGATCCCTAGCCAAGAGTACAACTGAGGCATAGAGGTAGCATACCAGAGTAGCGCAGAGGCATCTAGGAACTACGTTGTATAGGAGAGGCTACAGAGAGGTAGCAAAGAGGTAAAGGGCGCCATGCAGGGCTGATGCAAGGCTAAATAGGGCAGCACAGGGGTAGCGTAACCCAGTCTGGGGTGATACAAGCCATTCCTGAGTAGTAGAGGGGTTGGCACATGCCATCAAGGCTGACGCAGAGAGGGCTTCAAAGCAGCGCTAGGGTTTTCGATGGGCCGGAAAGGGCTCAAATTCATTATTCCCCGCTGAGGGTTGAATCAGCCATATTTTTTGTCTCCAAAGGTAGAGGTATTTCTTGTTGTGTTTTTCTCTATAGGGCCAACCAATTTTGGTGCCCATATATGTTGTACTCAGATTCCTCATAATAATAAAACCATCTAGCAACCAGAAGACTGATTTTCCCTCATTGGGTTTTTCCGGGGACAGTTGTCGAGAAAATCCTTCTGTGTCACTTTGTCATTGTGCATGTATTCAATTTAGATCTATATTTGTAGGTTTTTGATGTATTTAATTCGATGTTAATGATAAATATATTATATTAATAAATTTTATAAGTAGGAGAAGTAAATGGAGATTTAGCAATAGGGTTTCTGCATAAGTATATTCATAAATTTTAACATGGTATGAGAGCGATTGCAGTTCTAGCCTAGATCACCAGAAATAAGGCTGAATAATATGTGTTGTAGAAATAAAGTGAGAAACAAGAAACAACATTAGAAAAGAAGACTAGAGAAGAAAGCGCAGGAGGCCATGGTGACGCAGTCTCTAGGCGGGCCCACACACTTATTGTACAAAGGCAACGTAGAAGATGCGTTGAGACTGTCTGATCATGTAGAGGCCAACTAGGGTGATGCATTCTTGAAGCTCTTTGTTGATTCAGGGTGTCAAAATTCGTGTTGCAGACCTTTAGTATTTGCTGGTGGGGTTAAATTTTCGTCAGTGCAGAATTTAACCTATGCTAATTTGACGAAGAGCAGGAGGAGTAAAACTTCTCAGAATATTTCCAGCCAAAGAAGTATGAAGATCAATTAGAGGATCGAAGAGAGCTGATTCTATTTGATTTGGCATATTTCCAAGAGAGGGAGTCATTTGTTAGAGGGAGCATAACATTCCTATTTATCCAAGGACCCTAGATCTAAGTCTCTAGAATAGAGCGAATGATTTGTTTAGAAATATTTTCTGAGTAGATGCCACCTTAAGGACTACGTGATTAGGATAGGTTTGACGACTTGTCCAAATTTTCAATCTGAAAGGCCAGAATACTGGTAGTCATGGAGCGATACTGTCTGAGGGAGCATGGAGAGAAAACCCTAGCCACACTGACCGATATGAAGCTCCTGGAGAAGCATGAAGAATCAGTGGCACATGTTAAGCGTTTCATTATGGATGAGGTCAAATATCATGTGGTTCTAAACATAACCGTGAAGGAAAAGGTTCATGATATGTGGGTAGCTCTAACCACAGTATATGAGGGAATATCTTTCCAGAGGAAGATGCTTCTAGAGAAATAGTTAAGGTTATTCATGATGGCTAAGTGGGAGGAGATTGATCCTTTTCCGTCGAGACTACAAGCGATTTGGGATTAGCTAACTGGCATGGCAGTGAAGGTGGAGGACGATGTTATGGTGAGGATTGCTATAAATGCTGTCATAGGGGACTAAATTTTTTTTTTCGAAAGTCTCTTCAGTAGAGCAGAACTTCCCAACTAGGGAAATATGAGGGCTATCCTCTGACAAGAAGAAATCCACTGGATCACCAAGAGATAGTGAAACACCAGTACAAGAAAAGTGAAGAATGAAGAAGAGGAATATGCATCCTTGTCATCAAAGAGGAAGCAAGCGAGAAAAATGTGACATCTGTAAAATATCAAGGGTTTCCAATGCAACTAATTACGACATTTCGCGAGCAACTGTCCTCAGAAGGAAAAGGACAAGGAAGCTTCTAGTTCCAAGGCTGATGTGGTAGACAATGGCTTCAAATATGACGTAGCCATGAGCACTCTTGAACCACGAAAGTGGAGACACATGGAGTTGCAGAGTAGCTATAGAGATGATGGTAGGATCCTTGAGTAGCCCAACTCTTGGATCACATATGAGCTATGGGAACCTTAAGACGGTAGGCAGGGAACGTCGAGTTGTGGGTGAAAAGAATAAAATATGGAGCAGAGGTAGAGCTGGATGCTGAGAGGGAGCAACGTAGTGGAGATGCAGCACCAGCAGCACAGAGGGGTGAATGTGACTTCTACAGGGAAGAGAATTCTTGCTTACGTAGTGCAGAGTTGGAGCATCGCAGAGGCTTCAGGAGGACAACGCAGTGCAGAGGCTTCAGGATGATATTGCGACGCAGTAGAAGCATAGTGGACTTCAGCGTAGAGGTGGTCTTCTTAAGCAGTATAGAGCTAGAGTAGCGCATCAGCCTCCATATGGTAGCATAGAGAAAAAACCTATGGAGTTTTAGTGATGAGGATGCAACCCAACTGACTTGTCTCTCAAATATTGGGAAGGATTTTTGAGTTTCTTCTCTCAACAACTGAGTTGCAGTGCAATAGTTGGCAGCACAATGCAACACTCTGAGAGGGTGTTGCAGTATGGATGTGGCAGTGGCGGTGGTAGCATCATGGGCAACATTATGGGAGTTAAGCAATAGCACAATGATGAAGGGTGGTAGGTCAAACATCAGCGTAGAGACCCACACCAGAGGTCAGTTTAGAACTTCAGGGTGAAGTTTTGTGCTAGAGCACATTCCTCGCGAAGAGGCAATGATGATATTTTTGGAGTGTTGGGGTAGCATCATATGTGCTCCAGCTCCCAAAATTTGTGGAGAGATTAGACTACATGAGATCTCCAAGATTCAGAAAGGGATTTGAGAAATTCCATGATGTTTAAGAGATATTTAATTAATTTGTATTTTTAATTAAGAAACCCTAAGTCTAACTTAGGAAAATTAAAAGATTAAAGATAATTAAATTAAACATGGGATGAAAATGACTTAAGTCACACAGATTAAGATTTCATTTAATCTTAGCTGTCGACTCAAGATTAGACCATGTTCATTAGTTTCCTAAGGAGAAAAGTATAAAGGAAAGTGTTGGGCTCAGATGGAGGAAACTCATAGTGGAAGAATAGTGAGACTAAGCTCGAATTATAGGGCTTGTTTTGCTAATAATTTTAGAAGCATTTCAGCTACAGTGAGGGTAGTATTGGTGAAAGGGATGGTTTGATCCCTGGCTAAGATTACAACTGAGGCAAAGAGGTAGCATACGATAGAAACATAGAGGCATCTAGAAGCTACATTGTCTAGTAGAGGCCATGTAGAGGCAACATAGAGGTAGCAGGGGCCACGCTGGGGTGATGCAGAGCTAGCTAGGGCAGTGTAGGGGTTGCGTAACATAGTCTGGGGTGACGCAAGCCCTTCTTGAGCAATGCAGGAGCTAAAATAGGCGATCATGACTGATTCAGAGAGGGCTTCAAAGTTGCGCTAGAGTTTCTAGTGGGCCAAAAATGGCTCAAATTCATAATTCGCCTCTGAGGGTTGAATCAACCATATTTTTTGTCTCTGAATATAGAGGTATTTATTGTCGTGTTTTCTCTGTAGCTCCAACAAATTTTGGTGCCTAGATATTTTGTACTCGAACTCTCCATAATAATAATACCCTCCAACAACAAGAAGGCCAGTTTTCCTACATTGGGTTTTTCCTGGGATAGTTGACTAGAAAACCCTTGTGTGTCACTTTGTGATTGTGCATGTATCCAATTTAGATTTGTATGTGGAGATTTTTGATGTATTTACCTTTATGTTAATGTTGAATATTTTAGAATCATAACTTTTCTAAGTAGGAGAAGTATATCAAGGTTTAACTATAGGGTTTTTGCATAAGTATATTCATAAATTTTCACAGAATCCATCTAAGTGGTTTTTCTTCATAGCATAAATTTTTGGACTTTGGTGCATAGTATATATCACCATTAAAACCAATTGATAATTAACATGAATATGAATATTGGTTGGATTAATTTTCATGTTAATATTTTGTATTCCTCATAGAGTGGTTTTGTTCTTATTCTTTTAGTTGAGATAGGGAGACTACCTCAATGCAGCATACATATATTTCAAGGTAGCATGACTGCGAATCCTATATATTTGAGAAATTGGTTATATCTCTCACGTTGATGATGCCATGAATCTAGGTGTTTAGGACAAATGTCAAAATAAAATTTATTGATAATAGATATAAAATTTCTACATAAATGGAGAACCCAAATTCCCCTAATTTGAACACTGAAAATACATAATAAGTTTAGGACAATGTCACATCCACCTTGATGGTGCAAGTGAGACACATCTTGATAATTCAGGGTCAGTTCACATATGTAGTTCATCATTTACTATTTCATTTCATCCATGAAAAACTTCAAACAATGCTCGACCTCCTCAATCGTCATGCCTTAGTCAGGCTTTGTGCTTCTCCTCATCACCCTAAAACACTTCTATTTATTATTTTTGTTAGACCTGATTCCTTCAGTCCAACATGATCCACTATGTGCACCTTATTTGACTATTTTTTGTGACTTTTAACACCCTTTAGGTCTCTGTTGGATGAGGTTTGATATCCACTTTGATGATTCCTGTAACCTCAACTTGAACCAATAGGGGTTCTTCAAGTTGTTTTCTCTAGAGGCCGTGACTGATATGAAAATAAAAACTTTTATAAAAATAAAAATAAGCATAAAATATTTAACATAGTTTTGATCCATCTTATCTATGGATCTATCAAGCACCAAGAGGGGTCAAATCTAGGTGCAAACCTCTTTTCTGAGTGCAAATTTTGAAGGTTTGCACCTCAAAATATTTGATTCGTGTACGAGCTTCATATATCCATAGTTTATATAGATCTAGGCTGGTTTAATTATGAATTTTATTTTTTCATTTAATTTCTATTGTTATGTACTTTCAATAAGTCAAAATGTTTTTTCCAAGAGGCACTCTATAACACAATTTAGTGTGGATGGGTGAGCGTTAGGTGAGGGTGACTGTGAGAATTAACATTAGATGGGAGATGTGAGATTTAATATGTTAATTTTGAGATGTGAGTTGTGATATATTTTTTAATTTCAAAATTTTATAGGGAGGAATTTTCTTTATTAATAAAATTATGAAGAATTTTTAAGATAAATAAAGTATAATATACATATCAAATTAAAATATATAACATATGAATAGTACTTATAAATTAACATCCATTTTACAATATAAATTAAAATAATTATTGCATAACCATATTTAAATTTAATTAATAAGTTTATAAAAAATTAATATTCACAATATAACAAGATTTTTAATCATGCATACTTGCCATGGATATTATTAAATTCTATATAGAGTTTTTTACAATAACCTAGAAGAGAAAGATTGAGAGAGGGAGGGAGGGAGGAAGGGAGAGGAGGGAGAAAATCATAATACCATGGGCTTATACCATGGTTGATCAACCCCATAGTCCATTCAGGCTTTTGATTATTATATTATGGATCTTGGCTTCTAATTATTATGTTACAATACCATGGCCATTGGTTTATGAGTACCACATGCCCAAAAACAATAACTTATTTCAAAATAAGAATATTTTACAAATGCTTTAATTCAATTTAATTTTATAACATTTTTTAATTAAATCTAAAAGAAAAAAAGGTTATAATTACTTTTGAGGTATATCTAAACCCACTATCCTCACAACTACTCAAATTGGAGGTTTTAATAAACATAAAATGAGAATACTTTTATATATACAAATGTGAAATTTATATAATATAAATAATACTATAAAAAAAAACTAGTATAGATTCATAAAAATCAAAGAGCCAAACAAATAGAGAAAGAAAAGTTACTAACATTAATAGTCGAAAGATAGGGCAAGATTATTTTAAGTTTTTTATTATTGTATTTTCTTTGAAATGATTGATCCAAAATATATGTTTAACATTTTATAACCAATTATGTTTTTTTTTTGTTTAATTTAGATACTTATTTAAATAAAATACAATGGGATATATTGAAGAGAGAGATAGAGTGAGATGGAGGGGGAATAGAGTTGGGCAGAGAGACATAGAGGTGTGTGAAACACAAAGAGAGAGAGAGGAAGGAAGAGAGTGAGGAGGGGGGAGTGATGAGGAGAGAGGGGTGGAGGGAAAGATGGATTTGAAGGGGGGAAGAGAGGGAGGGAAGAATAAATAAATTGAGAGATAGGGTTTGATAAGGGATATATGGAGATGGAATGAGGGAGAGAGGATATGAGGGAAGGGAGAGAAAATGATAGAATAGAGATAGGGAAAGAAGGGGAAGAGAGAGTCAGGGAGACATAAATATGGAGGAGGGAGAGAGGTATAAAGAAAGAAGTAGAGAAAGAGGGAAATAGTGAAAGATTTGGAAGGCGGAGAGATAGAGTGTGTGTGATGGGGAAGAGACAAAGGGAAGTGTGAGAGAAAGAGAGAGAGAGGAAGGAAAATAGAGGGGAATTGGTGTTGGCATATGTTGTCCTTGATGTCAACCTACTTGATGAAATAAGACTATCGGTGATATGATGCAATGTGTTGTCCTTGATGGAAACCTATTTGATGAAGTTGTTCTTGATGAGTTGCCTATGATAAGCAACCTATGTGTTAAATATGTAAGGATGATGTATCTGTGTGTTAAAAGGAAGGATGATGTATCTACAGATCAGCTCAGAAGGAATAGAAGAAAGGAAGTGACAGAAAAATGATAAATATGATGTGTCACAAAGCAAACGCGGGTTTGTTAAGGCGAAGTAGCGTATGCAAGCGAAAAAGTACGTGCCAAGTCGCGTATGCCCTTTTGTGCTCCAAATTTAGAATACCAAGGGGTGTTACCATGGTATTGACCCATTGTATTGAGTGCTTGACTATCTATTTGGCCCCGTCTAGGAATACCATTGGAAGTGGTGTGGTTTTGACTCATGGTATTGATAAAGGCTAAAATTATATAAGGAGAAGAAGATCATTGTGCAAAGGTGTGCGTGTGTCTGGGTATGGAATGAATACTTCACTTTGAAGTATATCTGCATGATTGAAGCTTGTTCTTGATTGATAAATCTAAATCTATGATTGTTATAGCATCATTTTTCACCTTCATGTGATTCATGATTGCTTTTATGGCTTTGGGCACCCATTCCTACAGACTTGAACAAATTCACTTAAAAACAATGTTAAAATTCCCATACGCGGGTATGCCCAGAATTGTCTGCGTGTATACGCGAGTCCACATGTACTTTTCCACGTATGCCATTAAAAACATTTAAAAAATATATAAATTCCCTATTTTTGGACTGGGTTGATGGTTACTCCAGTAGTTCAACCACCCCAGTACGTGGCCAATTGTTTCCAACTAACTGAAACTGCTTTGAGGGAGTATAAAAACCCCTCATGTGCATGGCCTAAGGGAGAGAGAAATTTTATAGACATTATAATCTGTTGGAATCCCAGTTCAAGTCTGATTCCCCGTGCCTCCTGCACTTTCCTAGATTTATATCAGGAAACCCTTGTTTCCTGGAGAAGCTGCTTAAGGCGGGATTCATTTTCCCTGTTCCTTTGACTGAATGGGTTTCAAACCCTATTCTTGTAGATAAAAATCAAGGAACGATTCGAGTTTGCATCGATTTCAGAGACCTAAATAAAGCATGTCCTAAAGATAATTACCCCACATCATTTATCGATCAGATCATTGACGAGTGTGCCGGTAATGAGATTTTCTCCTTCATGGACGGTTTCTCCGGATATAATCAAATTACTATCCATCCTAAAGATCAGCATAAGACTGCCTTTATTTGTCCCTGGGGTACATTTGCATACAAGAAGATGCCTTTTGGTCTTAAAAATGCTTGGGCTACCTTTCAGCGGGCCATGTCATATGCCTTCCACGACATCAAAAGGATTATCGAGGCGTATTCGAATGATTTAGCTGCTCATTCTCGAAAGAGGATGGATCATCCTGCTCACCTCCGGCAAATATTTGAACGATGTTTTTTCTATAAGATTAGGTTGAATTCGAACAAGTGTGTTTTCGCGGTTACATCCGGTCGGTTATTGGGATTCATTGTGTCTAGGGAAGGGATTAGGGTAGATCCCTTCAAGGTTGAGGCAATACTTCGGTTGCCTCCCCCTTCCTCTATCCGTCAGCTTCAAAGTCTACAAGGAAAGTCTAATTTTCTTCGGAGATTTATTGTAAATTATGCTGAAGTTACAAAGCGATTTATGAGATTGTTGAAGAAGGGAGTTCCATTTCTTTTGGATGACTTCGCTCAACACTCATTCAATTCTTTGAAGAAATCATTGACCTCTGCTCCTTTATTGAGTCCACCTAATTATAGTAGGGATTTCCTTTTTTATCTGGCAGCAGCAGAATCTACCATCGGTATGGTTCTGGTTCAGGAGGATGATGCTCTTGCAGAGCATGTTATTTACTATCTTAGTCGAGGATTGGTAGGACTTGAACTCTAGTACACTGCGATAGAAAAGTTAGCTTTAGTAGCAATGCATGCTATGCAACGACTCTGGCATTACATTATTCTACGAAAAACTTATGTTTTGGAAGCAGCCAATCCATTTCAGTTTGTCCTCAGTATGCGAGTGATTGGGGGCAAATACAATAGATGGATTGTGATTTTGTAGGAATTTGATCTCGAGTTTATGTCTACCAAGTCCAAGAAATCATTGGTTTTCGCAGAATTGATCTCCGAGTTGCCCTGTGGGGAAGAGATGATCTATGATGAATCCTTTCCGGATGAACATTTTTTTCTTATCTGTTCACAGGATCCTTGGTATGGAGATATCATTGTGTATCTTCAGACTGTGAAGTTTCCCTCTACTTTTTCGAAATATGAGCGTCGTAAGTTGCGTCACTTGGCCAAGAATTATTTGATTATTGATGATGATTTATACCGGCGAGGGGTTGATTCAATCCTGAGACGCTGCTTAACTCTCGAAGAAGGTGAGGCTGTGCTGAATGATTCCCACAGTGGAGCTTGTGGGGGTCATTTATCGGGGCTTGCTACAGCCCAAAACATTTTGCGTGCTGGATACTTTTGGCCTTCGATTTTAAAATATTGTATGGAGTCGGTCAAAAAGTGTCATCCGTGTCAAGTCTATGCTCGAAAAATGTGTGCTCATCCAGCTCCGCTTTTTCCAGTCATTACTGTCAGTCTCTTTACAAAGTGGGGTATTGATTATACTACTTGTAACCCGCCTTCAGCTAAAGGTCACAAGTACATTATCGTAGCAGTAGACTACTTTACGAAGTGGGACGAGGCTATGCCTACTTTTGGGAATGATGGTGAGACTGCAGCTCTTTTTATTTTCAACCAGGTTATTGCTCATTTTGGTATTCCTAGAGAGATTGTCACTGATCATGGCAGTCATTTTCAGAATAGTATGATGGCTAAGTTGGCTCTCAAATTGGGTTTCCGGCAGGAGCATTCATCTCCGTATTATCCTCAAGCCAATGGGCAAGTGGAAGCCGTGAATAAATCCTTGAAGACAATTCTTCAAAGGACAATCGATAAAGCTAGATCCAACTGGCATATTATGCTATATCATGCACTTTGGGCATACAGGACGTCAGTGAAAACTGCAACTAGCTTTACTCCGCTTCAGCTAGTGCACGGGTTGGAATCCATATTTCCCATTGAATGCGAGATTCCTTCTCTTAAATTAGCTATTGAACTTCTTCCTGACACTTCTAGTCTTGAAGAATGGCTCCTCCATCTGGAACATCTCGATGAGCAGCGTCGGGATGCCGCCACGATGAATGAAGCGCATAAAAACTGAGTTAAAGTTCAGTACGATAAGGCTGTCAAACCCAGGGTTTTTTCGGAAGGTGACCTTATTTTGGTCTGTGCCCAAGAAAAAGATGCCCTGGGGGTAGGAAAGTTTAAATCTATGTGGTATGGCCCCTTTATCGTTAAAAAAGTCCTTAAGAAAGGAGCATATACCTTGGTTGATTTTGAAGGAAACGAGTTGCCGGAGCCCTGAAATGGGCTCTATTTGAAGAAGTATTATGCCTAGGCTTCGGCCTGGCATTTTTCTTTTGTATATAGTAGTTTTGCTTAGTACATATCTGGTTGATTTTCGATCTTTTATGGGTTGGTGATGTTTTTGATCTTCTTTGGCTGGTTGTGTTGGATGTCATGAGTCATTTTGGTTTCACCGATGGTGCTAGTAGACACACCCGGAACTTAGCTTCTGTGGCTTGGGTGCTTCATTATCCTTCCGGTCAGCTGTTAGTATCAAGAGTAGTCTGCATTGGTCCTGCTTCCAATAATATAGCAAAATACACTGCAGTTGTTTATCTACTCTCGAAGGAAATATCTTTGGGTGTTTATTCGTTGGTAGTTTTCTTGGACTCTCAGCTAGTGGTGTCGCATTTGAACAATACTTATCGGGTTCGAGATCCATTTTTACTACGGTTGTTCTTGAGGGTACGCTCGTTACAAATATAATTTCATTTTTCAACTTTCATTCATACTCCTCGAGCTGACAATTGGTTGGTAGACTCATTAGCTAATCAGGCTCTAGATTGGCATTTTAATCATTCCATACAATAAAATTTAATCATAAAAAACATCATATATTTTGATACATTTATCACATCACATCAAAAATCGTTGTATATATATCATCAGAGTGTTAAAAAACTTTACAAAATTTGGATCCATAAGGTCATACAAAATTTGGGCTTATGCCCGATCATGTTCAAGTCTCAAAAAATATACAGTCATCTGATACATCATATCTATCTACTCTTGAGGTCCCTGCCCAGAAGTCGTGTTCCTATAGAACATGATCGCGGTGGCAACTCGGCGGAATAACCGTACCCAGTCTCGGGGCACTCCTACCACCCGTCTCTGGATGGCTTCCAGCAGATCTTCCATGGCCGCCATAGGTACTTGGCGGGTTAATCCCTCCAAGTTCCTCTGTACAGCCTCGAGGGTCTTGTCTGAATCCACTGTATCTGCTTCACCTCGGTGACGCTTGTGTCGCGGGAAACCCTCAGGTCGAACTGTTCCAATATCTGTATCATGATCATGTTTACATTGTAAATCATTATGAATCCAATCAAAAACATGTTTTTTTTTTCATTTTTTCATACATATTGGAAAAAATCCAAAAAATTATATAAGTCAAAACAATTTTTTTGCAACTTACCGACTGTGCCCCATGCCGTGCCTGGTGGAAGGACAAGATCGGGATCTCCACGAAAGTCCATCCCGGCATAGGGATAGTCGTCCACAGCGCTAATTTGTTCTCCCCACCAAAGGAAGAACTCATCATCCCAAGTGGTCCGGGGAACTTCACTTCCCCCTATTCTCTTCATCATGTCTGCCCACTGAGCAATTCTTGGGTCTCTCGGGCTGCTCATGGTAGAGATCACTCTGGGTCTCAATGCTGGTATCTTCTCAAAGAAGAATGTCATCAAAATTGTACCGTATCCAAAATGTTTTGTCTTTGCTTGGCAGATTGAGGTCAATTGTTGCTTCATGTTCAGTAATAGGGCTGTGCACCAATCATATACATGAGTTAAGCATTCCACTGCTATGCTCATTTGTGTCCTGGACGCCTGGTGTAGGGAGGCAGATCTTGCCACTCTGCCAATGGTGAAAAGGAGGATTTTCATGTGCAAATCCCTTAAATATTTGATTGCAATTTGAGTTCCAACTTTCTTGGAACCCTGTACGCAGTACATGTGGACGTAATCTTCCATGGTTAGCCCTCCCAAGGGCTTCCCGTGCGAGTCTACTGGTTCCCCCCTCTGGGAGAGTACGTGATAAAATATATGTCTTCCACTTCAATGCGTATAGGCATCTGATCTATCATAAAGCAGTCCTTTTCTGGTTCCCAATAATTCACGAGCATTTCAAGCAACTGGACATTGCTTTTCATATTTGGCATTTTGAAAAACTTGAGCAATCTGCAATTCTGAAGAATATTTAGCGATGCTCGATCTTGCATGACTTCTTGATCAATTGCACTATGTTCACGCTCTCTCCATGATATGGTAATCCTGTCAAAATTCAATAAATCCTTCATTAGCTATGCATTTTTCACTTGGGCCTGCGCATACGTGACTTTATTTGTGCACAGTCACGTGTATACGTGACTTTATTGTTACCAACCCGCGTATGCGCAAACCCGTGATTTTTAGCAAGGGTTTTTATGGTGAAAAATTACTAAATTTTAATTTATGAATGGACAAAATGAATAGCAAGGATGATTGATGAGCTTACTTGACAAATTCGGTGTGTTTTGACGGTTGGTTGCTCCTGATTTGACGAAAGAAGTTTTTTGCTCCAGAGCAATTTTTTCCAAATCAGCGATGTAACAATGAACCAAATATGAGGTAATTTGTCTATTTATGTCCAAAAAATTGAAAATTTTCGCAGAAATTTGTTATGCTTATTTTTTCGATCTATCTTAAGCTGCATAACCCGGATGCTTGGAAGTGCCCAGTTTGGTATGTTTTTAGGTACATTTTGACGAATTTGAGATTTTTCCCGGTTTTTTGATCCATGATTACTGACTCTTCATGGCAGGTATATGATCTTCACTGGCATATAGGTTAGGGAAATCACTTTCCGCTACATCTTGCATACTAGCCTCCATATTGATCACTTGTCATAGGGTCGATCCCATCAGGTCATGACTATTACACCCATTTCACTCGCCGATTATTTAATCATGACTTGATGGTAGAGCCTTCCTTTACATGGGCTTCTTAGTTAGTTCCTCGCTATCACTGGTTGCCCATGCTGCATTTTATATAGGCTCGGGAGTCCTCTTTAGTCCCGCCATGACTTATGTGATTGAATCTTCATTCTTCTTCTTCCTCACTATCATTTTTCTGGCTATTACCCTAGAGGCTCCCTGGTGTTGTTGAGTTGTATTACTGCATTGCATATTGGCTACTTGTTTATCTTGGCCTTTAGCCGACTTCATTTGGACTCAATGTTTAAGCCAAATTTTGACCTTGTCTATCTATACAAGTTAACCATTGCATGCACTTAGCTATCGCGACTTGGCACCCTTTTACCCATGGATGGAACATTCCTCTGAGTATCGCTTACCATTTTTCATCACCTTGCATTGAACATAGGATCGTTCCAATCCCAGGAACTAGTGCATCTGATTTTTGATACTCGTTCTATCCATTGTACCAGAGCATTATTTTATTCTTTTTTAGGCTTATTATATGAAAAAGAGAAAAAAATCAAATATAACAAAAAGAGTGGGAATGGGATGTATCTTCGTTGTTTTGATGGTAGTACAGAGTCAGTTTGTTGCCCTTAAACAAAGCACATATACTTATATATATTTCCTCCCCCGGTTGGTTATCTCTTCCAATCATATGGAGAGTTTGTTCTGCCTCCTGCATAACAGACTTATACAGTGTCACTTTTTACTGCCATGGTCATCATGAGTCGTGCTTTTGTTCAAGGGAAGTATAACCAGAGTTGGCCATTCTGCGGTGTCCCTTGACTCATTATTCAGTTGGCCTTCCCGGTTTTGTCATTATCTTGTTCTATCACATCAGATGTTTTGGTCTTATACTCGTGCTGGTTTGAGAAGGTCCCCATTGACTTCTTGCCGGCGGGTTTGTCTCTTATCAACTACGACACATTGCTCTGAGAGAAAACCTAGAGCCGCACCCTGGCCCTATTTCCATCATTGATAGGTGACATTGTGCTCAGCATTTGATCATCATTATGGGTCTTTGACTGAGTGGTTTCCCCTGTGTTCGACATCAGCACTCATTATCACACTTGGGATTCGTGCAGTACCTTGATTTCCATTTGACCCTATCAGTGGATATCTCGCTTCTGTGTCAGCTTTCATTATTGGTTGGTTCAGAGGGTTTCTTCTGTGCGCTAGCTTCATCTTGTTCATGTCGGAAGCGTACTTCGGTTTTGGTTCCATCACTCTACTTCATCTGATTCCTTCCAAATCTTGGCCTGTGGGTTACACTCGCGCTGGACTGATGTAGGATGCCTTAATGCCTTCCTTCCAGCAGATCTTTTCCCATCGAATCCGACTCATTGCTCTGGGAATAAGGTCTAGAGTATTTTTGTCAGTACCTTAGGGTTTGCAGTCATCAGTGGCAGACTCTTCGCTATCGACAGTGGGGATTCATCATTGCCTCCTGATTGGTAGATTCTTTCAAGTGTTCGACTTCAACTCATTTATTTGCACTTGTTAGATTGTACTGGGGCACCTTGACGCTCATTTTTATTATTGGTGGGTTGTCTCACGTTGGTTAACGGTATACATCATTGACGGGTAATCCAACGATTTCTCACGTGGTTGACTTCAACTCATTTATTCCCATTGTGTAGAATTGTGCCATAATGATCGGTGAAGACCTCGGGTTGCATCAGTATTTCTCGGTTCACTTTTGACAGTCCATTCAGTTTCTGCCAGTGATGTCGTTCACCCTTATATGTTGCAGTGTCAGTACAGCAACATCCTATATGTTGGCTCCCGAGTTGCGTGATTGTACCGTTTGTTCCACCTCTTATGATTTGGTACTTGGAGATTCAGTTACTTATATGATCAAACATCCAATTTCAACATCATTGCTTAGCTTTCTATATATGTGATACTTGGACATTGATTCAGACTTATACTTATGGGCCATGCTTAGATGATTCATTGTGTACTTTCAGTTCAGCTATACTTGTATACATGTTGGATCTATTCAGTACTTTTCATATGATGTATTTTTGACTGAGCATGGGTATGCCCGCCTCAACATGAGTTGACTCTCTATTTTCTTTCATTGGTTTTTTGGCAGGCTGAAATCTGGTGAAGTCCTCTCTTGTCCTTGTGAAGTTCTTTCTATGTGAATAATACATTTCGGCCATCATGTACCCCTTATGACCTCATATATTAGGGGGCATCTGTTATAGCATCATTTTCACCTTCATATGATTCATGATTGCTTTTATGGCTTTGGGCACCCATTCCTACAGACTTGAACAAATTCACTAAAAAACAGTGTTAAAATTCCCATACGCGGGTATGCCCAGACTTTTCCGCGTGTATACGCGAGTCCACATGTACTTTTTCGCGTATGCCATTAAAACCATTTAAAAAATATATAAATTCCCTATTTTCGGACCGGGTTGATGGTTTTTCCAGTAGTACAACCACCCCAGTATGTGGCCAACTGTTTCCAACTGACTGAAACTACTTTGAGGGAGTATAAAAACCCCTCATGTGCATGGCCTAAGGGAGAGAGAAATTTTATAGTCATTATACTCTGTTGGAATCCCAGTTCAAGTCTGATTCCCCGTGCCTCCTGCACTTTCCTAGATTTATATCAGGAAACCCTTGTTTCCTAGAGATGTTCATCCATTTATATGCCATCTCTAGTGCACAAGTCTTGAAAGTTTCTTAGCGAGGCAAGGGCAGGACGAATCCGGACGACGGTCTGCTCGAAGATCGTGGAAGGATTCAGGTGATCTCTCCACTTTTACTACTGTACATGCTATTCATAATAATGAAAAACCGTCTTGTTCCTAAACTTCTGTGTTAGTATCTATTTTTATATGTGGAAAGATTGATTATTAAGCAGTTATTATCGTTTATATCATGTTTCAAATTGATTACACTAACGTTTAGGAGAATTATATGCTGTACAACTAGGTTTCCGTGCACGTTCTTTCTTATTTTGCAGGTTGAAGGAGGAAGGAAGGTTGCTGGGGGTTTGAACCCCGCGGGATCTACATCGAATGTATGACTACGGGTGAGTCCTGCTATCGTTGATTTCTAGATTTTTGCATTCAAGTACGGTTGTGTGTGAGTCCTTCTGAATGGAATGCCCTGATCTGTGGAGGTTTTAACCCAACAAACCTCTAGGGTGATTTTCCCCGAAACAATGATGCACCCATGGATTTTTATAAATCCTTAGATCTGATGATGATGAATCTCTAAGATGATCTGTAGAAGAAGAACTGTTGAAGATCTGGCGCAAAGTCTGCTGAAGGTAGTGAATAAATATGGCTAAGCTTATAGATCTGGTCTATTTTGCAAAGCTTTCATTTACAGATTTATACGCGAGTTTGTTGTGGAAAAAGCGTGTGTATACGTGGATATGACATGATAAAAGCACGTATGCGAAGTTAGGGTTTACTGAAAAATGCACAGATGTATACGCGAGTTAGTCTAATGAAAAGCGCGTGTATACGTGGGTCTATTTAAATAAAAGCGCGTATGGAATTTAAACTGAAGGTTGATCATGGTTGAATGTGTTTCTACAAATCTATTATGAAGTCTGGGTAATCTCTAATATTCTGGTTACAGTGGTTTCACTGTTCTGTTTGAAGCATTGGGCAAAGTATGCTTGTTGAAAAATGAAAGGTTGAGTTGAAGCTATTTGATCCAGTTTGAAAATTGATGAAACGTGGTCTGCAGTGGTGCTGAGGGTCAAAGCCTTCAGTAAGCGGGTAGTAGCTCCCTTCCAGTGATAACTGGTAAATGAGAGAAGGGGGTAGTATCTCCCTTCCAGGAGAGGCTGGTAAACGAGAGCAGGGGGTTGTAGCTCCCTTCCAGGAGAGGCTGGTAAACGAGAGAAGGTCTCATCTTGTAAAGAAAGGTCTTGGATATACCGGGGAATGTTCTCAGGCTTCAGCACAAAATTATCTAAAAGCAGTTACAGCTGGTTTACAAAATTCTTCCACTCAGCAAGGGAATAAAGAATCTTTACAGGTAAAGCATGATCATCTCAATTCAAAGAACACTAAAAGGAATATATTTCAAAGAAACACCAATCAAAAGGTAAATTCAAGTAGAATATTTCATGATCACAGAAATTTCTTCTTCAACGGACAATGTTTCTCATGTCACAATTTTGGTCACAAAGTTGTTCAATGTGTTGCATATAAAACCATGATGACAAGAGAAGAGAGAAAGAAAAGGATTGATATTGAAACAAAGAAGAATACCTATAAAAATTTCTCTCCTCTTCTAAATGAAGTTGAATGTGCTTATTGCAATAACTTTGGGCCTAAAGAATCTGAATGCAGGAGAATATTTCAGCCAAAAGAGCATTTTTCTTCAAGTTCCAAAGTATGGAAAAAGAAAGATTTACAGGTTGAAAATTGTGGCATAGCGTTATTTGCAGAAGGAGAAGAAAATCAATGGTACATTGATAGTAGATGCTCAAGACACATGACAGGTGAAAAAACCAAACTTCGTGCATATAGTACATTAGAAAAGGAAAATAAAGTTACTTTTGGAAATGATACTCCTGCTGTAATTAAAGGAAAAGGGTGTGTGTTTCTAAAAGATAAGGTGAAGGCTAATGATGTCATGTATGTGGATGGATTAAGGCATAAATTGTTAAGTTTAAGTCAAATGTGTGATCAAGGAACTGAAGTTGTCTTTAGTTCAAAATAATGTGTGGTTCGCGATCTTCATACAGGTAAAAAAATCATAAAAGGAAAAAGAACTCCAAGCAACCTATATGTATTGAAGAACTGCAAAGAAAAATGTTACTTGAGTAAATCTTCAGAAAACTGGCTATGGCATAGAAGGTTGGGACATCTAATCTTCTCTCAAATCAACAAATCAAGTAGACTTAATGATGTTCGTGGTCTTCCCAATATTACTCTACCTGAAAGTATCATATGCAAATCTTGCCAATTTGGCAAGCAGACCAGAGTGCAATTTAATTCCAAGGAAGGATCATCAAGTAGGCCTCTTGAACTCATTCATACTAACATATGTGGACCTATGAGGAAAAAGTCACCTCATGGTGAACAATACTATATCTATTTTATTGACGATTTCTCTAGAATGTGTTGGATTCGGTTGCTGAAGCACAAACATGAAGCATTTGAGAAATTTCAGATCTTCAAGGCGCTGGTCGAAAATGAAGTAGATCTAAAACTCAAATGTCTTAGATCTGATCGAGGAGGAGAATATACTTCAAATGAATTTCTTGGATTTTGTGAACAACATGGCATAAAAAGACAATTTTCTGTAGTTGGAACTCCACAACAAAATGGCGTAGTAGAAAGAATGAATAGAATAGTTCAACAAATGGCTAGAGCTATGCTTGATGATTCTGGAACACCTGACACATTTTGGGGAGAAGCAGCACATACAATTGTAAACATTCTCGACAAGGCACATGTTCGTGTAAATAGTGACAAAACTCCATATGAACTCTGGTATGGTAATTCTCCATCTGTGAATCATTTTAGAGTTTTTGGAAGTAAATGATTTATCAAAAATAATGATGAAAAACTTGGCAAGTTTGAACCTAGAGCAGATGAAGGAATAATTCTTGGTTACTCCTCTACGAGTAGAGCATATAAATGTTACAATAAAAGACTTCAGAAGATTGTTGAATGTATTGATGTTGTTATTGATGAGTCTCCTGCAGCCCCAAAGGAAGAAAAACAGATAAAAAATGAAGACGATGGTGACTTATGTCCTTCTACACCAAATAGCAATGATATAGACAGTGAACCCAATGAAGAACCTGAATATGATTTATCTGAAAAGGCTCCATCCAGATATGTTCAAAAGAATCATCCAAAATCTCAAATTTTGGGAGATAAGGGATCAGGTGTACAAACAAGAAGGACTCTTATGGGATCTTATAGCTATCTGGCATTTCTATCTACTATTGAACCTCACAATGTCAATCAAGCTAGAAAAGATGAATTTTTGGTTCAAGCCATGAATGAAGAGCTTGATCAAATTGAAAAGAATCACACTTGGGAATTAGTACCAAGACCGCATAACAAAAATGTCATTGGAACTAGATGGATATTCAAAAACAAGTTAAATGAGAATGGGGATGTTGTAAGAAACAAGGCTAGACTTGTTTTCAAGGGGTATACTTAACAAGAAGGTATAGAATTTGAAGAAAATTTTGCTCCTGTAGCTAGACTTGAAGCCATAAGAATGTTTCTTGCCTTTTCAAGCTTTTAACAAATCATAGTTTATCAAATGGATGTTAAATTTGCATTTCTCAATGGTGATCTAGAAGAAGAAGTTTATATAGAACAACCAGAAGGATTCATTTTGTGAAATGATGAAAATCTTGTTTGTAGACTTAAAAAGACTCTATATGGTCTTAAACAAGCTCCAAGGGCATGGTATTATCATCTTGACAAATATCTTCACCAACAAGGATTTTCAAAGGGGTCTGCTGATAGAAAATTATACACAAAAATTGAAAATGATAAACTTTTGATTGTGGTTGTATATGTTGATGATATCATTTTTGGAAGTAATGAAGAATCTATGAGTTAGAAATTTGCTTCTGTCATGCAGCAAGAATTTGAAATGTCTTTACTTGGGGAACTAACATTCTTTATTGGTTTGCAAGTGCATCAAAATACTGATGGTATATTCTTATCACAAGAAAAATACTTTAAGCAAATTCTGAAGAAGTATGGCATGGAAGAATGCAAACCTGTAAGTACACCAATGATAACCGGATGTAATCTCAGTTCTCATGATGATTCCCCCATGGTGAATCAACCAGAATATAGATCTATGATAGGAAGTCTACTTTATCTCACTAGGAATAGACCAGACATTATGCATGCTATTGGGATTGTTGGACGATTCCAAGCTAATCCAAAAGAGTCTCATCTTCAGGCTGTCAAAAGAATATTCAAATATCTACAAGGAACTCAAGACTTTGGACTATGGTATCCAAAGAATGCTGATCTTACTCTTCATGCTTACACTGATGCAGATTGGGCTGGAAATATTGATGATCGGAAAAGCACTAGTGGTGGAGCATTCTGTATGGGGCCTCGGTTAGTATCTTGGTTCAGTAAGAAGCAAAACTCTATTGCCTTATCTACAACAAAAGCAGAATATGTGGCTACCGCATCATGTTGCACACAACTTATTTGGATGATGCAAACCTTACAAGACTTTCAAATCAAGTGCACACCTCCTGTCTCCATTATGTCTGATAATACAAGTGCCATTAGTATTTCAAAGAATCCTGTTATGCATTCCAAGACCAAGCACATTCCCATCAAGTATCACTTCTTACGTGAACAAGTGCTTGAACAAAAGGTGAAGTTGGAGTATGTTCCCTCCAAAGAACAAGTTTCTGATATATTTACCAAACCTCTACCCAGGGAAGCATTTGAATATCTCAGACAAAAGCTGGGAGTAGTCTCTGCCTTGCAGAAAATCAAAACTGCTTAAATTCAAAAGATTAAATTGGATACGCGGGTTTCCTGAATGAAATTCACGTATATATGTGATTTTATTCAAAGAAAACCACGTATGGTTAGTTTCTGACAAATTTTACTTGGGGACAGCATTCTTCAGCACAGCAGCAGTGCTATTTGGTATCTCTGGTGGTGTTCCAGTTTTCATAATTCTGTTTCTTTCTCTGATGTCTCTTGATAAATATGCCTTGATGATTTGCAGTTGAAAGTTTTCAGGATGCACAAGCTAAGGGGGAGCACTAGTCATGTGTAAAGGATGCATTGGATGCACAGTTTCAAGGGGAGCATTAGCATTGCTGAATGTAATGCATTATTGGCATTATGATGGTTCTGAAATATGATCTCTCTTGAGGTATTTTTGGTATTGGTTATAAAAAAGTCATATTTGTAATTTGATGACAAGGTTATGTTGAGACCTATGATGTAAATTATAATATTCAGTCTTGTAAAGGGCTTGTTCAAATTTGTAAACCCACTTGGTTGGGTAGCTGAGTCAAAATATGTAAACCCAATTGGATGGGTACTTATGTCACATATGTAAATCCACTTGGTTGGATCATTGATGTAATTATGAGTCCTTAGTGATAGGAAAGGTCATAGAGTCATGTACTTCATTGAATTTTATGTTGAAGACTCAGCATGAACTTAGAGGAAGCATGGTAACTTCAATTCACATCAAATCTACAGAGCTCTTCTTTCTACATGAGGAGAAAAACATTTTCTTGGCTTTGATCCGCCCTTTGCCCTTGATGTCAAAGGGGGAGAGTAGCATGGTGTTTGAATAGGGGGATAATATCATGGTGTTTGCATAATGGTTATAATCAATGTATCTATTTGTTGTTGTGGTAATCAAACACCATCATGGTTGCCATCAAGTCCAAAGGGGGAGATTGTTGGCATATGTTGTCCTTGATGGCAACCTACTTGATGAAATAAGACTGTCGGTGATATGATGCAATGTGTTGTCCTTGATGGCAGCCTATTTGATGAAGTTGTTCCTGATGAGTTGCCTATGATAAGCAACCTATGTGTTAAATATGTAAGGATGATGTATCTTTGTGTTAAAAGGAAGGATGATGTATCTACAGATCAGCTCAGAAGGAACAGAAGAAAGGAAGTGATATAAGAATGATAAATATGATGTGTAACAAAGCATACGCGGGTTTGTTAAGGTGAAGTAGCGTATGCACATGGAAAAGTACGTACCAGTCGCGTATGCCCTTTTGCGCTCCAAATTTAGAATACGAAGGGGTATTACCATGGTGTTGACCCATTGTATTGAGTGCTTGATTATCTATTTGGTCCCGTCCAGGAATACCATCGAAAGTGGTGTGGTTTTGAATCATGGTATTGATAAAGGCTAAACCTATATAAGGAGAAGAAGATCATTGTGCAAAGGTGTGCGTGTGTCTGGGTATGGAATGAATACTTCACTTTGAAGTATATCTGCATGATTGAAACTTGTTCTTGATTGATAAATCTGAATCTATAATGCACCCATGGATGTTTCTAAATCCTTAGATCTGATGATGACGAATCTCTAAGATGATCTACAGAAGAAGAACTGGTGAAGATCTGGCGCAAAGTCTGTTGAAGGTAATGAAGAAATATGGGTAAACTTATACATCTGGTCTATTTTGCAAAGCTTTCATTTACAGATCTATACGCGACTTTGTTGTGGAAAAAGTGCATGTATACACAGATCTGATCTGATAAAAGAACGTATGGGAAGTTAGGGTTTACTGAAAGATGCACAGATGTATACGCGGGTTAGTCTAATGAAAAGCGCGTGTATACGCGGGTCTGTTTAAATAAAAGCGCGTATGGAATTTGAACTGAAGGTTGCTCATGGTTGAATGTGTTTCCGCATATCTATTCTAAAGTTTGGGTAATCTCTGATATTCTGGTTATAGTGGTTTCACTATTCTGTTTGAAGCATTGGGCAAAGTATGTTTGTTGAAAAATGAAAGGTTGAGTTGAAGCTGTTTGATCTAGTTTGAAAATTGATGAAACGTGGTCTGTAGTGATGCTGAGGGTCGAAGCCTTCAGTAAGGGGGTAGTAGCTCCCTTCCAGTGATAGCTGGTAAACGAGAGCAGGGGGCAGTAGCTCCCTTCCAGGAGAGGCTGGTAAACGAGAGCAGGGGGTTGTAGCTCCCTTCCAGAAGAGGCTGGTAAACGAGAGAATGTTGTAGCCTTCTGCAGGTGGGTGCCTACGTGCTGGTATGAGTCTGCGCCAGTACATAGTTGTAAGTTGTTTTCTTTATAATAAATATTGAAGACTGGGATGACGACAACAGTGGTTTTCTCCTGAATTCGGTTTCCACCTAAAATCTTGGTGTTCATGTGTAATGCTTATGTGTGTTGATTTATTCTGATCTTACTGTACATGTTTACTTCTTACTAACATCTAATAAGTGAATGATACAATAATCTAAGATAAGAATTATCTGCATAATAAGAGATCTGAGCATACGCGAGTTTCCTTAAGGATATCCGCGTATATACGCTAGTTTTTTTCTGTAAAGTAGCGTATGGGTTTTTGAGAAAAGAAAATTAAAAATTTTATTGAAAAATTAAGATACTGATTCACCCCCCCCCCCCCCCCCCCCCTCTTAGTATCTTTCCCAACACTTGGGAGAGAGGAGAAAGAGAGGGGGAGAGAGATATGGAGTTGGAAGGGGGGAAGAGAGGGAAGGAAGAACAAAGACATTGAGACATAGAGGTGGAGATAGAGAGGGATTGATAAGGTAGAGATGGATATGGAATCAACAAGAGAGGACATGAGGAAAGGGAGAGAAAATGAGAGGATAACGATAGGGAAAAAGGGGAAAGAGAGATATACAGAGGCATAGATATGGAGGGTAGGGAGAGTGGGAGAGAAAGGAGGAAAGATATATGGAGATAGTGAAAGAGTTTGAGGTTGTAGAGAGAATGTGGGTGATGGGGGCTATAGAGAGAGGGAGGTGGGAGAGAGAGGAAGGAAAAGAGGAGGGACTTGAGATATATGATAAAGAGAGGGGGAGAGAGAGATGGAGTTAGAAGTGGCTGTTAGGCCCCTATATTACTAGTATAGTTCCTTATTGTTCTTACTATAGCCCCTTTATTGTTATTTTTGTACCCATGTATCCCAAATATTGTTATTATCGTGCCTTACATTAGTATTGTTATGTCGGCTAGGATCATATTGTGACACCATGGATTCCTATATATAGAAGGATGTTTTGTTATTTGTATCGTCCAAGAATTGTTCATTTATGTAATGTAAAGGAGGTTCCCCCCTCAAAGTGGCTTATTTCTAAGGCGTTTATGTCTCTTTTCTTCTATTTTTGGAGTTAGTTTCATGACAAATAGTATCAGAGCTTTGGATTCTAGGGTTTTGCTGCTCCAAACAGGGCATCATGGAATTTTAACTATAATATATTTTCTACGAAGGTTCAAAATATGAAATTTGTTTCACATGAAGCAAAAATAGTAAGGAACTTCGTGTACAACTTTCATATTTTGGTTCACAATATTTGCGGAGATATGATCTGTGGAAGTTATGGTTTTTTAAGGCTTCTGAATTTCATCTCAAATTATGGTTTTTTAAGGCTTCCGAATTTCTCTCTTTGAGCATCATATTGGGATAGTGTAACAAGTGGCCGAATGTAAATGGAATGTGGTTTCCTGTGTATCAATTTTAGAGCCATAGGAGGAAACAATGACACGTGGTATGTCGTACAATTTTTCTCTACTAAACTAATCCATAATTAGGTCATTGTGGGAGATTTGGAATACCTTTTCTTGAAGCATCCAAAGCAGGTCAGACCTATGGCATTGGAAAGAAGATTCAAAGGGCTGCTAGAGGATGAAATTTCAGATATTGAAGAATAGAAATCACAGAGATAATTCAGTTTCCATATTGATCTCCTCAAAAGCAAGAAAAAGGTGTGTATTTTCTTTTCAATTTGCACAAGTCTTGTTTGAAAAATTAGTTTGAAGTGATTCCAAGAGCATATTGAAGCATATATATCAGTATTGGGTTCTAAATTTCACTTAAAAATAATTCAACACCCATTAAGCCTTCAGAAGGATCTACTATGACTCATGATGAGGGAGATGCACAACATGGCATATCAAAATTACAAGAGAAATTGCACGAAATTTCGCTCTCGCAAAGAGAAAAAAAAAATTAAATGGAAGTTTTGAAGAAAGACATGGAAGATAATATGGATGGTTTGAAGAAAGGCGTGGAAGCTAAGATGGATGGTTTGAAGAATGGAATGGAAGCTATCATGGAAGCTAATATTGATGACATGGAAGCTAAGATCGATGAAACACTGAAAGATAACATGGAAGACATGAAGAATGATCTAAAAGTAGACATGGAAGGTTTGATGACAAGGTTGATACAATAAATTATTGCTAATGACGGAAATATAGTACGGGAAACTCATGATGAGAAAAAAATAAATGTTAATCGTGATTTCATAAGCTCTAATGTTGGATTGAAGACCCACCGTATTCCAAATATCGATATGAGGAAGTTTGATGGCAAGGATCCCGTAACATGGATACTATAGATGGAGAAATATTTTCATCTCAATAATGTGCAAAACACACAAAAGGTATGCATTGCAACTTTATATTTAGAACAAAATACATTTGGATGGTATCGATGCCTTTACTCACGTAAAAACATTGACACTTGGTGAATTTTTATGGAGGAAATGATAGCACACTATGAGGATACAAAGAGAAACATCTTCTTTCGCCAATTGATAAATCTAAAACAAAAGGGTTCAATTGTGGAGCACATTGAGGACTTCCAAAAAATTGAATATAAGGGTAGCTAATATTCTAGAGGAACAAAGGATTGATGTCTTCGGAGGGACTTTAAATGATGACATCCAACATTAGGTTCGAGTTTGGGAACTTGATCCATTGGAGAAGGAATCCAGGTTAGCAAGAAAAATTTAATGTAAAATTATGTCGACAAGGAAGCCTACCACTCACATAAATAAAGATGGAAGTGTTGCTACTCCTAGAATTCCACAACCTACAAGGTTGACACCACAAAAATTGGAAGAAAAAATAGCAAAAGGGATTTGCTTTAGTTGTGATATAAAATACACTAAAGATCATAAGTGTGTTGAGAAGAAATTATTTTACATAGATTGTGAAGAGGGGGAAGAAAATGAACAAGAAACATCAAAAGAAGAGGATATGCACCAGGAACCAACCCTAGAGAAAGAAGGAATGAGTCTAACCATATCGTGTAATGCATTGGAAAGAATTACCACTCCTAAAAGTCTCAAGATAGAAGGACATATCAAGATGAGAAAGGTAATAGTGCTGATTGATTCAGGTAGTACCCATAATTTTATTCATTGCAAGGTAGCCAATGAATTGAATTTCGTCTTATATTCAACACCATAATGGCAAGTGATGGTTGCAAATGGAGGAACTATAAATTTCTTTGGAAAATTACATAATATAAAGCTAGCCATGGGGGAATATGTATTTAATAGTCAAATGCTTTCCATTCCAATGGGAGGTGTTGTTGTTGTACTAGGAGCACAATGGTTACAATCTTTGGGGACGATAGCTTTAAATTTCTAATAAATTTTATTCAAATTTTTTTCGGAAGGAAGGGAAGTCAAATTACAGGGTATCACAAGGAATCCGAGAAATATAGTAAGCTCTAATGTCACGACAAAGCTTCTAAAGAAAGAACAATGGGGAATAATTTCACAATTATGCTCACTAGAAGTTCCAACATCAAAATCATCTATTTCTCTAGATCTCCAAAAAGTCTTGGAAAATCATTCCAAGGTGTTTGAAACTCCCAAAGGACTCCCACATATTGGTGATCATAGTCATGATATTCATCTAATTCTAGTAAGTGTTCCTCCAAATATGAGGCCTTACAAATATCGTTATGTTCAAAAGAGTGAAATCGAATGTATGATTGCAGAAACGTTAGAGGTTGGTATTAGCGACAAGAAGGATGGATCATGGTGCATGTGTTCAGATTATAGGGAGCTCAATAAACTCACTACTAAAGATAAAGTTCTCATTCTTATGATTGATGAAGTATTGGTTGAATTACATGGAGCAATTTGTTTTACCAATTTGGATATTTGTTCAGGATATCATCAAATTTGAATGAAGACTGAAGATATCCCGAAAACAATACATCAGGGTCATTATGAATTTTTGGTCATGCCTTGTAGCCTTACCAACGCACCTTCTACATTTCAAGGGTTGTTGAATTCCATTTTCAAACCATTCTTTAGAAAATTTGTGTTACTATTTTTTTTATGATATACTAATATACAATCGATCTTGGAAGGATCATGTTCAACATGTTGATAGGGTGCTTAAACTATTGGCAGAGAAACTATTATATGCATAGACCTACAATTTTTTCTTTGGAGTACAAGAGGTGGAATATCTGGGTCATATTGTATCTCATGAGGGTGTTAAGGTAGAACCTAACAAAATTAAAGCCATTAAGGAATGGAAAGACCCCACTACCATAAAACAGTTGCGAGGTTTTCTCGGGTTAAGAGGGTATTATCTTAACTTTGTTAATAATTATGGGAGAATAGAAGCACCTCTAACAAAATTATTGAAGAAAGATGCATTTTCATTGACTCCTGAAAAAATTAAGGCATTTGAACATGTTAAAGAGGAAACTTGCTTAGCACTAGTCTTAGTTATGCCACAGTTCACAAAAACCTTTATTATCGAATCTGATGCCTGAGGAAATGGAATTGGTGTTGTTTTAATGCAAGAAGGAAGACCCATTGGTTTTGAAAGTTTTCCAATCAAAGGAAACTATTTACAGAAAGCTATTTATGAGAAGGAAATGTTGGAAAATAATACATAAACTAAAGAAATGGAAACGTTAGCTAATGGGAGGACATTTCATGGTAAAGACTGATCATGATAGTCTTAAACACTTTTTGGAAAACATACTATCTCCAGAAGAGCAACAAAAATGGGTCAGAAATATTTTGGGTTATGACTTTGAAATCATCTATAAAAAAGGGAAGCTAAATATTTTTGCAGATGCACTCTCAAGAAGGGATGAAGAGGTGGAAGAAATGCTTTGTCCCATTTCTATTACCCAACCCGATTGGATAACCAAAGAAAGGGACGAATGGAAGAAGGAAGAAGAAGGGTGGACAGTCATTGAAAAGTTGTAGAAAGATCCTAGTAAATGTGATATATTTAGTTGGAAAAATGATTCCTTATGGTACAAATATCACTTATACCTTTGTAATAATCCCAACTAAAACAAATATTCTTCTGGAATTACACACTTCTCCTTTAGGAGGACACTCAGGATTTTTAAAAACTTACAACAGGGTGAAGAAATAATTTTTTTGGGATGGCCTTAGATCTGATATTCAAAATTTTGTGGTGGAATTTTTGGTTTGCCAGCAAAATAAACTTGAGAAAATTAAGACCCCATGTCTTCTACAGCCTTTATCCATTCCAAGTTAACTTTGGGAGGAGATTTTAATGGATTTTATCATAGGTTTACCTAAGTCTGAAGGAAAGAGTATCATGATGGTGGTAGTTGATAGAATTACCAAGTATGCACACTTTTTTTCATTATCTCATATAATTAAAGCAAGTACAATTGCTACTGCATTTATGGAAACAATTCAAAAGCTACATGGAAACTCAAAGATTATTGTAAGCGACAAAGATCCAATTTTTACTGGAAAATTTTGGATGGAATTATTTTCTTATTTGGGTAGTCAACAAGCTCATAGCTCATATTATCATCCTCAATATGATGTTGAAACTAAGATAGTGAACAAATGTTTGGAATGATATATTTTTTGTTTTATATCTGATAAAAAAACACAATGGGTCAAGTGGTTACCTTTGGTTGAATGGTGGTATAATACTTCCTTCCATACTGTAGAAAAAATGACCCCATTTATGGCACTTTATGGATATCATCCACCATATATCACATCATCATTAAGAGAAAATTCTAAGGTTCAAGCAGTGGAAGATCACATCGAGCATGAAAACCAGATTCTATAACTCTTAAAGGATAACCTAATTTTGGCACAAAATTGAATGAAATAACACATAGATCAACATCACAATGACATAATTTTTGATGTAGGAGACTTGGTATTTTATGACTATAACAATATAAACAAATGTCCCTCAAGAAAGCTAAGAAGGATATTAAATTATCACAAAAGTATTATGGCCCTTACAAGGTGTTGCGAAATATTGGTACATCATGAGTGCATCCAATTTTCCAGAACTTAACGAGGAAGGAAAAATCATATTGTAACCTGAAGCAATCATAGAAACAAGAACTCGACAACTATGAAATCGATCAATTTCAAAGTATCTCATCAAGTGGAAGAACTTAACCATTGAAGATTCTACATGGGAGGATGATAATTTTATACAGAAGCATCTAGAGCTACTCAAGCATTGAAGGAAACACATTTTTTCAAGGACATGGGCATGTTAGGTCCCTATATTACTAGTATAGTCCCTTATTGTTATTAGCGTAGCCCCCTTATTGTTATTGTTGTACCCCTGTAACCCCAATATTGTTATTATTGTACCCTTACATTATTATTGTTAGGTCGGCCAGGATTATATTGTGACCCCATGGACTCCTATATATAGAAGGACCTTTTTTCATTTGTATAATATAAGAATTTTTCATTTATGTAATGTAAAGTAGGTTCCCCACTCGAAGTGGGTTATTTCTAAGGCGTTTATCTCTCTTTGCTTCTATTTTGGAGTTGGTTTCATAACAGTGGGAAAGAGGGAGGGGAGAAAAATACATTGAGATATACAGGTGTAGATAAAGAGGGAGTGATAAAGGAGAGATGAAAATGGAATGAGGGGAAGAGGAGATGAGAGAAGGGAGAGAAAAGGATGGCATAAAGATAAGGAAATATGGGGCAGAGAGACACAAGGATACTTAGATATAGAGGGGAGGGGGGGAGAGGGAAAGAGAGAGAAGGAGAGAGTGAGGGAGATAATGACATAGTTGTAGGGTGGAGAGAGAGAGTGTGTGGGTGATGGGGGGAGATAAACGGAGAGAGAGGAAGGAAGAGAGAGAGGAGAGAGATGGCGGGACAGTGATGGAGTTGGAAGGGGAAGAAATAGATAGACAGAGAAAGGAGGAGGTGTAGGGATAAGGGAGACATATATATATGGTGTGTGTGTGTGTGTGTGTGTGTGTGTGTGTGTGTGTGAGAGAGAGAGAGAGAGAGAGAAAGAGAGAGAGATGGAGAGAGAGAGTATGTATTTGTTTTACTGTGAGAAGGAGAGACAAGGGGAGATAGAGATATAGATGGAGGTCGGAGAGAGGGAAGGAGAGAGAGAAACACATAAGGATATATATATATATATATATATATATATATATATATATATATAGTTGGTGTAAGAGAGAGAGAGAGAGAGAGAGAGAGAGAGAGAGAGAAAGAGAGAGAAAGAGCATGGCATGTGTTTAGGGGCTGAGATAGAGAGATAAATAAGGAGATATGGATGGAGTTATAGATATAGATAGTATGGGGGGGGGAATAAGAGGATGGTATAGAAAGGGAGGAAGAGGTGGAGGGAGGGAGACAAAGGATCGAGGGAGGGAGAGAGAGATAAGGATAGAGGGAGTGAGATAGACACAAAATGAAAGGTTGAGAGAGAGAGAAGAAGAGACATACAGAAAAATACAAACGTAGAAGTTAGATCTATAAAGTCATGAATATTTTAGTTTTCCACTAAATTAGGTGCATTTATTTGAGTATAGTTATTTATTTCTAATCCTATTTGATCTCTTGCAATACATGTAGATTTTTATTTATAATTGTATTAGATATCTTACACTAGATGCACTGATTTCATTGTATATTTATTTCTACTCCTACTTGATTTCTTACATTATAAGTCTTGGTTTCAATGTAGATAATGATTTATAATCATATTTGATCATTTTGACTACATGCATTGATTTTAGTGTAGATGTATATTTCTAATCTTATTTAATAACTTGCACTAGATACATTCATTTCAGTGTAGATGTTAATTTCTACTCCTATTTTTCTGTTTGCAATCGATGCTTTTTTTTCAATGTATATATTGATGTCTAATCCTATATGATCGTTTGCACCAAATGCATTGATTTCAATGTAGATGTCAATTTATAATCCTATTTAATACCTTAAACTGCATTCATTGATTTCAATGTATATGTTTATTTCGACTCCTATTTGATTGCTTGCACTAGATTTATTGATTTCAGTGTAGATATTTATTTCTAATCATATTTGTTTTCTTGCAGTAGATGCATTTGATTTTACTGTAGATATTAATTTCTCATTTGAAGCAACTACATTCTCTTCCTCCCTCCATTTATATCTCTATTTCACATTCTGTTGGTGTAAGCGCATAAACACTCTTCTTGACTTGAATTAAATTTTGTGTTATAACAATTTAACCATAGACACAATACTTGAATTTTCATCCTAAATGAAATGTTCAATTACCCGAAATTCATTAAGTGAGTTATAACAATTTAACCACAAACACAATAGTTGAATTTTCATCCTAAATGAAATGTTCACTTACCCGAAATTCATGAAGTGAATTGACTCCATTTTTACAGTAATTAGATGATAAATACAATACTTGAATTTTTATATTGAATAAATTTTTCACTTACTAGAAATGTATTCTTCTTGAAATTGAAACTATAAGCTATTTATAATTATCTACATTTTTATTATTCCCATTTTCCATCATTCAACTTTGTTAATCATTTTTCATTCAAACTGGGCATTAGAAAATAACTAACATTCAAACTTTGTACTAGAAAATAACTAATATGTGTGACAATAAGAAGAGTAGAAAATAGTGTAGAAGAAAATAAATTGAGATTGATTGCAATGAAGATTGCTTGTAATTGACTATATTCTGATTATTAACATTTTCTAGGACACAACATTGTTACATTGTCACTTTGTACTTAAAATTTGTATTTCCTTATTTTTAAAATTAAATTGACCAAATTAATATTAGACATATTTAGCCTAATATTTATACTAATACATCTTAAAATATCTCAAGGTGCAAACCCATTTCCGAGGTCTCGATAAAGATGAACCTAGACTCATTTAATTAATAATTTTAGTTTTCATTTTCATTTTTATTTTTATGTAATTTGGCAAGTTAAAAATGTTTAGATAATATAATGTAATAGCACATTACTATATCTCTTTCACACCAGGATAGAGAGACAACCCAAAAATGTAATAGAATAAAAAATATAAGATATAAATTTATAAAATATTTTGATTATGAAATGAGGTGGTTTTTTGGCCTGTGTTGTTGATGATCCATGGTATTCACTAATGGTATTGTATGGTTAATGATATCCATGTTAAAGTGGGGTGAGTATCCATGGTATTATATTGATTTTGATAGAATAATAGAATAAAAAATATAAGATATAAATTTATAAAATATTGTGATTATGAAATGAGGTGGTTTTTTCACCTGTGTTGTTGATGATCCATGGTATTCACTAATGGTATTGTATGGTTAATAATATCCATGTTAAAGTGGGGTGAGTATCCATGGTATTATATTGATTCTGAAATAATAAAGGGTTTATAGACATGTGGTATTGGTCATCTATTGTACTGGGCCATGTTATGGTATGGTTAATAAAATCCATGGTAAAATAGGGTGAGTAACCATTTTTTTAAAAATTGGAATATCGGAAGTGTTAAGTTTAGATATTTATACATATATATACATATATATATATATATATATATATATATATATATATATATATATATATATATATATATATATATATATATATATATATATATATATATATATATATATTTCTCTCTCCTCCCTCCTTTACACTCCCTATCTCTCTTCCCCCTTCTCTCTCTCTCTAACACTTCTCTCTCCATCTAGATATCTCTTCCTCCCTCCTTGTCTTTGCCTCTCCCCTCCTCATCCATTTATATCTCTATCTCCCCTTGTCTCTCCTTCTCACCCCCAAAAAATACAAAAACAATCTTGTTGTAAGTACATAAAAAATCTATGTTACAACAATTTAACCATAGATACACTACTTGAATTTTCATCCTACATAAAATCTTCACTTACTTGAAATCTATTCTTCTTAAAATACAAATATTCCTCCCTCCATTTATATCTCTATTTCACCCCCAAAAAATACAAAAACAATCTTGTTGTAAGTACATAAAAAATCTATGTTACAACAATTTAACCATAGATACACTACTTGAATTTTCATCCTACATAAAATCTTCACTTACTTGAAATATATTCTTCTTAAAATTGAAATCGAAATGTCTTCTTCTTGAAATTGAAATTGTCTACATTTTTATTATTCTCAATTTTCATCATTCAACTTTGTCAATCACTAATAGGTGAGACAATAAGAATAATAGAAGAAAAAATAAGAAGAATAGAATAAAATAGTTTAAGATTGATTCCGATGAATATTGCTTGTAATTGACTATATTTTGATTATACACATTTTCTAGCATTCAACATTGTTACATTGTCACATAGTACATAAACATTGTATTTCATCATTAATCTTAGACATATTTGGCATATTTAAAATGATCAAAATAATTATATATTCAAAAAAAAATTTATGACCCCATAGTACTGAAACAAGATCCATCTTAACCATAGATCTATCAAGAACATAGAAGGATAAAATATCTCTAGGTGCAAACCCATTTCAATGTTTCATATATCTCCGGTTAAGATGAATATAGATTGGTTAAAATAATAATTTTTATTTTTTATTTTATTTTTACTTTTATGTAACTTTCAAGTTAAAAATGTTTATATAATATAATATAATAGCACATTACTACATCTCTTGCATATGAGGATGGAGAGAGGGCCCAAAAAAAGTAATAGAATTAGAATGAAAAGATATAAATTTATAAAATATTTTGATTATAAAATGACATGGTTTCTTGGCATGTGTTGTTGATGATTCATGGTATTCACCAATGGTATGGTATGGTTAATAATATCCATGTTAAAGTGGGGTGAGTATCCATGGTATTATATTGATTTTCGAATAAGAAATAGTTTTTGGACATGTGGTATTGATGAGCTCTTGTTTTGAGCCATGTTATGGTATGACTAATAAAATTCATGGTAAAGTGGGGGTGAATATCCATTCTTAAAAATATTGGAATATTGTAAGTGTCAAGTTTTTATGTGCTCATTAGTAAAATTTAAATATGGCTATAAAATTATTAATTTAATTTATATGGTGAAATCTCAAAAGTAACTATTATTTATTTTAGATTTATTAAAAAAATGTTATAAAATTGTGAAATGAGAGATGGTTTTTGGGAATGTTCTATTGATAAGCCATGGTATTGTAAGAGATCCTCTTTACAAATTAATAATATCTATATCAATGCATCTAGTGCAAGAAAACAAAAAGGATTAGAAATCACCATCTACAGTAAAATCAATGCATCTAATGCAATAAATATTCTTTCCCCTCTCCATCGTCCATATATATATCCACAGCAAAATGGACATAAATATCATATTGTAAGTTTAAAGTTTGCATGTATTTATTAATTAAATTTAAATATGGTTACATAATCATATTTTATTCTAACAAGTAAAATGAATCTTAAGTTATTATTACTACTTATAACTTATATATGTTAATCTAATATGTATATTATGATTTTATTTGATTTATGTTTTTGTAATTTTATTAATAAAAATAAATTTCAATGTAACAAATTTAATTTTATTATTTTTACTACTTTTCACTTTTTACGAACACTACAACATATATATATATTACTTTTAGCTAACTTGTAAATTTTTACCAATATTTTACCTATTATAAATTGGACATGTTAATATAAATTCAATTTATGAAACCAATATGTAAAAATGTTGACAAATTTCCTTCCATTACACCTAAAAATCACTCATAAGCTTACCAATATTTATCAATGCGGTTGCTTATGTCGTTGACTTTTAATAAATGTGGTTTTGTTAGTAGTAATCTTATTTTAATATACATTGGACATATTAATGTAAATTAAACTTATTAAACCAACATGTAAAAACGTTGACAAAGTTTCGTACATTATACCTACACATCACTCCTAAGCTTATCGACATTTTTCAATGTGATTACTTATATCATTCATATAAACTTATTAGAATATATCAATCACATTTAATAAATATAGTTATGCTAGTACTATGTTATATTATTTTAATATTAGTATTAATAGCCTTATATATTTATGCTAGTACTATGTTATATTATTTTAATATTAGTATTAATAGCCTTATAGTATTGGTATCCTTCTTTCATATTAATATTACTCACCTTTTCAATATAACATATTTGGAATATGTTTAATTTATAATAATTGTTAGAATTTTTTTAACATAACATAGCTTCATATTTAAATACCTTCTCATATTAATATTTCTTATAATATTATAACATAAATACCTTCTCATATTAATATTTCTTATAATATTATAACATAACCTTATAATTTATCAATATTATTTTCTTTCTCTAGTTTCTTTCTTTATAATCACCAATGTTTAAAATAACTTATGTTTAAAATAAATATATAACAAATAATACCATAATTTTATCTTTATGAATATGTATATATATTGTATTTTGCCTACTATTATCCATCATAAAATTTAATACTTAAACTTACACACATATAATATTTAAAGTTATATAGGTAAATTAAAATTATCATCAATTTGTATTCATATTAATAAAAAATATTCTAAATATTTAATTAAAAATTAATATTACTCAGTGAAATTGAATTTGAAATGTTATAAAATAACACTTCAATTGTCACACAATTAAAATATTTATATATTTATGTTCTATTCTATATTAATAATCACTTTACCCACATCAAATTATATCAATTATATATATATATATATATATATATATAATATATATATATATATATATTAAATTTATATATATATTAAATTTATGATAATAAGGCTCGGAAGATATATATTGCAATTTCTTATTCCATATCTACTATTTCTATCTTTTATTAAAAAAAACCTATCTAAACGATATTTTTATTTTTTTATAATAACTTGGAATAAGATATTCATACTGTGGAAAACTAAAGTAATTTACTCTTTTTAGGTGACCTTAATGCCACAATTCTAAATTACGAAATTATTATTCTAAGCTATTGTTATAAACTAACCCTCTTTTTCTAGATAAGTAATTTCCTCCTTTTAGGTGACCTTAATGCCACAATTGTAAATTACGAAATTATTATTCTAAGCTATTGTTCAAAACTTAACTCTCTTTTTCTAGATAAAGTATTTGTTTTACCTAGTACATAAAAAAAAAAAACTTTGAATACCTAACCAAGATTTCATTTGGTTGTAGTTAGTGGAGTTTTATACTTCTCAAAATATTATAAGGATTTACACCTCTTAACTTATAAGGATTTACACCTCTTAACTTATAAGGATAAAATTGAAAACCTCTATCATAAACATAATCATAATCATAATTTTAGTGCAACCCTCTCTACTTCCATTAGTAGATTCCCTATAAAGTTCCCATATAAAAAAAACAACAATTATCAACTTCCAAAAAACTATTATGGAATAGGAATAAAATTATATATAACTATTAAACCATATGAGTTATTAAGGATATCTAAATATGATCCTTGGAAGTTTTCATTCCCTTAAATAAATACAATTCCAACCTCAAATTAATTTTATGAAGGTCCTCTAATTCCATGTTAACCATCTTAAATATCCCTATTGAAAATGATATTTCTTCGGTAAAATTTTTAGAATGGGAAGATCTATCATCACCACTCACATACAAAAGCTCTTTAATCTTTTGGTTAATTAAGGCTTCCATAAGCCTCCGATGAAAAATGCTATTCTACGTATGTTTAAAATTGGGGATAAATATATTTGTTCTAATTGTTAGAGAATTATGATTAGCCACACTTAGCTAGTATATACAATTGTTTTTTCAAAAAGAATTTTGGCCAATGGAAATAATTTCATGGTAAAAGATCAAATTTCAATGATAAATTCAGGATATATCTCTCAAACTTGAACAACTATGATACTCTCATCATCGTTGGAGAGGAATATCACAAAAATAATCTAATATGCTTTGTTATTATTTCATCGAATATATAAATCTTTTTATAGTGTTCTTTGGAAAGATAAATGTTTCCTCTCCAACTGACACTTGTTGTGACATAGGTGTACAAGGGAAATCAAATGCAATGTTGCAGCAACAAAGGGGTGTCCCTTATCCTCTACTGTTTTTGGCACAAATTCATGAGATAGAAAAATAATTAGAAGGTTGGTACCACACTGACTCGAAAAATAACATCATAAAAAAATAGCATCATAAAAAAAATTTGAAGCCTCACACTAAACCTTCCAAATAAAACTAACCTTCTTTTTTTAAGTGTCCTAACCATTTGGCATTGGAAAGAAATGAAACAGTGCAGGTCCATGGCACTATTTCACTTCTAACTTACATATTTTAAAATATAACTAGCATATGTTGAAATTCAATGCCACTTTTCAAGAGGGTTTTTATTTTTAATTCTATTGTTAATTAATGTTAAAAAATAAATATAGTTAAAAAATATTTTAAAATATTTTAAATCATCATCTTATCATATTTTAAATATTTTCACAAAAAGATTTATATACAATTGATGGATCACAGAAGCCAAATTCGTAATATTTTGAAAACTGTTTAAACACATGATTTAGATATACAAGAAAGTTAATAGTTATTACTTTCACTTTCATTTATTGAAATTTTTTTTAATAATAAAATGCTTATTTCAATTTTAATTTAGACTATTCAATCAAAAACATTAAATAGAAAAATGATTAAAGTGGTCAATTCCAATTAGAAGTACCCCATCTCAATAAATATCATTAACAATGAATGTAAATAGGGAGAAGTTAAATTTTTGAGTAAAAAACAAAATGATATAAAGTTAAAAATCATATACTATATAATAAAATAAAATTAATAATTTTAAATAAAGTTTTATAATTAATAAATATAATAGTAAATTTCATATCTATTCTTGCAATATATATATATATATATATCAAATATTCTATAATACCATTAAAAATAAATTATTAAATGTTTTTAAAGCTACACAATGTCGAAAATCCTAAATTTTACTAAAATATTATAAAACTCTTTGTTTTGCCACTCTCCTAACTAATTTATGTGCCTAAGCGTTCCCCTACTGTTGTGGTCCTGTGATTTGGCAGATTGGCATACCAAATGATGAGGCAACATCAAAACCAATCTTTAGAGCTCTAGGACCTAGCCTTCCTAGTCTCAGAGAGGGATCTCTCAATTGTTTGCAAAGATATGACTTGTTTGCTTGTAACAGGTTGATTTTAGGCTAGTTATGAAGCATAGATTTGTTTGATTGTTTGGTTGGACATGATGATCTAGGAAGCATAGAGAGAAAGGGGAAATCCATAAGTCATTGGGCAATGGAGTCAAGTGGAAATTGTAACAATTTTGTAAAGGGATCAGGATATCAAAGGGAAAATCTAACTTGGCCAGTGGATCTTTAAGGTCTTGTAGATGGAATTAAATGGACATCAAGGATTTAGAATGAAAATTAGAACTAAGGGAAATTAAGAATCCTTAATTATATGTACTTCTCAACAAAGGGACTTAAAACATTACCTGAACATGAAGAGGCATTCAATAGATAGGGCTAACCATGAATTCTACAAACCGCACTTCAGTAAATAAAAAATTTAAGACAAAATTTTCAAATGAAATCTAGGAGTTGAGGAACGCTCTATTTCATCCAAAGATTTCACCTTCAAGGAATTTAGAAAACATAAAAGATTCACAAATAACTGTATTCATAGAAGAGGGAATTCCTAATCATCTAAGACTGCAATTATAGAGACCTTGAAAACAATTGTCTTAGCAAGGACAGAGGGTATGATAAAAAAAAACCTCTTTGCCAGACTGTAAATAGTGGTACTTTAAAGGGATACTTCAGAAACAGTTTTAAAGTGGCGACAAGTAAGCAGGGAGAACCATAAATCATTCTTGAGACCAACTATATTGAACTACATAAGAAATAAGCAAGCATAAGAGTTATAGAGAGAAATTAAGAATTCTCTAGGATATCTTAGCAGAAGAAAACATAAAGACAATAAAGAGTAAGCAAAACTAAGGTGCTTTCAAAAGACATTTCTTAGCATAAACTTTTTACTCTACTACAAAAGAGAATGATGAAACATAATGGAATAGGAAATAACAATAATAGATTAAGAATAATTCATTAATAACCAAGCTTAGGGATCCAATGACAGAGCTTTCTCCATCAACAAATAGGTCAAAACATCCATAGGTTCCAGAACATCAATTTTCTTTCAACTTTAGCAGAACTATGTATTACTTCAAAGAGTCATCAAATGCCAACAATACAATGAGTTCGAATGTAGTATTTATGCTGCAAATGAGGAGGTGGAACTGATCTAGGGTCCAAGTGTTATTAATTACAGAGTAAATGTATTCTTGACCTTGAAAACCATCCAAGGCATAAGGTAGGAACATGTGTGCAACTACTTCTCTGTTAATAACTTTGTTTTAACTTTTTAAGGAAAGATAGGTGAAAAGATTGACTTTGAGGCCTATCTTTATCTTTACATTAACTACCTTGACAACTTAAAATATCTTCTATCTATGCAATAACTACCAATTTGTCTCTGTAGGCAGAAAGTAGACTACAGGTGGCATTTAGATCTTTTGGGGAAATAAATGCCTTTGTTTAATGTTTTCAAGGTTGTCTTTAGCCTATCTTTCCTTTGTTTCATCATAAAACTGTATTTAAGGCCTTTTAGCCATTGATATGTGTTTGATTAATCTGCTTTTATCCTGGATCCTTTATCTTTCGAACTTTAGCCTTTAATCATTGATCTTAAAGGGGCTAATCTTTGTTTTGAAAAACTTAATCTATGATTAAGCCCTTTAGTATTTTGTCTTCATCTTCTTCTTTACTGATCTTATGTTTCTGTTTTGCTGTGTGCAGGGGTTTCCTGTAATCGAATTTATGACCAGGAATCATCAATTAAACCCTTTGGAATCAAAGCCCTATCCCTTTTTCCTTATCCTGCCTTGAGGAACATCATATTGGGCAAAAAACCACTTGTATTTAGCTGTGGGGAAGGGATTTTAGGTCGGGCCACCATTAAACATGCATAATAAAACAAATATGTTAAAATAATCCTACGTGCTTTGGTTTGACTGCTTTCAGAGGCTTGGAGGAAGGTTTTGGAGCGTTTGTAGAGGTGGAGGATGAGCAGGGGCAGGTTTCCAGAGGTAGAAATAGGCTGAAGGAGGAAAAGGTTTGAATTATGGCGCGAAGAATAAATGAGCAGTTTTGCAAAAACCAGAGTGGTTTTCATGCTGCATATGGGTAGTAAATGGTTTTAGTACGAGTGAATGTGATTCCATTTAGCGAATGATGCATGGTGAGCGAAAAACACTTTTATTGCGCAGACATGGCTTGTTAAAATTCGACATTTAAAACTACACGAAATGCATTGTGGACGGTTGGATTTTGGGGGAGCCAGATCAACAGTAGAGGTTTCGTGCGATGTGTTTGGTGGACGGATGGTGGGATCAGGTACTAACATCAGCAAACTTGTCGAGAAGCGAAATTTCATCGGGTGGGGTTGAATGATTTAGAATCAACAATGATTGTTAGATATGAAGGATCAACGGTTCAGATCCTATCGCGAGGATGATATATGAGGTATGGTCAGGAGGAGCAAAGGGTGAGGAAGAACCCTGCTCACCATTATATCATTTATGATCAACGGTTGTGATTGAGCGAGGAGAAAACATAGCACGGAGGAATGAAATAACATAGAAGGGGGCAAGATGATGCAGGGAAAAGGTTTTATGAAGAAATGAAAGGACGAAGGGCTAAGGTGAAGGGGCTGTGACTTAGCCAATGGTTGCAGGATGAGGTTATATGAAGTAGGGGCCGAGGTCCTAAGCCCAAAAAGGGCTTAAGGCCTATTAATTTGAAAAAATGGTGGAACCAAGGCTTAAAGTGAGTTTTTTAACCTTATAAGAAGTTCTGATAGGATAAAAAGAGGTTTTTAAACCATTATAATGGTTTTTGATGATTTAAAAAGGGTTTTTTAGAGAAAATGGAGGATAATGAAGTGGAAAAAGGACTTTTTAGAGGGAAAAAGACTGATAAAAAATAGGGGCAGGAGTGATAAGATGAGGGAATAAAATGGATATGACAATGGTGGAAATAGTCTAAAACAATTTTCTTTTTAGATGGCAGGATAACTTGGAGGATTCGATTGAATATTTTCAATGAATTGATAGATTTAGGATAATGAAGGTCGTGAGATTTCTAGAACTCACATTGTTTATGTAAATATTGTTTCTAGAAATCTGATATTTTCAACTTATTCATCTTTCGATAAGATAAAAAATTATTGATGACTAACACCTACTACCCTCTAACTAATTTGTGTTATAACTGAAAAAGGGCAGGAAATTGGGCTATTATAAACAATGTATCACTTTTATCGGCAACCTGATAGTTCATTCATTCAGCATTGCCACATGCTTCTCTTTTGTGACCTTCACATGTGGGCTTGGAAGAATGGATATAGCTTGGTAAAATCGACACTTACACAACATATCACAACACACGGAACCCAATGTCAAGCATCTACAATCACACCATTGAGCACAATGTTGGGAACCCAATTCCACTGAGCTATCCCTTTTGTGACAGCCGGGAAGCCAATTCCATGGGCAATCAATCAGATTGTAAGCAATGACATCTACTATTTATTTTGAACCTACTCTAATGAATGATGGTATGAAACATACGTAATATCCAACTCCTATGCAGCAATTCCAAATTTTTGTTGGCAAAATCTTATTCATCCATTCGTTGCAAAGAAAATAAGGCATCTGCGCAATCTCCACCCATTCCATGCATGGTGAGTTTGAAAAATCCACGACGTTATGATCCTCATTCCTGAACTCCCACATAATACTCACCAATTCCATAATATCCATATCGTCATTTATTTCCCAAACAACTTGTTATACAATAAATTTGGTTGTGATTAATAATAGATGCGACCCATTGTTTATCATCTGAGGGTGAGACAAAACATAGTGTCAGTCACACATTATTTTAGGGTATGGTGGAAAAGGCATAGGAATGGGCATGGGCTCTATAGGTGAACTGTTTTAGTGTAATCCGATAGTGAAACACACGATTCCTTTCCTTCTGCCCATGGTCATGCGACGGTGACTGTAGAATAATCCATTACAGAGAAAAAGCTGAGGGGATGTGTCCACTATCAAATCCTCCAGAAAGTATCCCATCATATTCCATGTCTTTTCTGAAGGTTCGTAAATTTCCACCATCTGTGTTACAAATAATTCATTCCCATGATAGTATCCAACCACTACAACTTTTATGCAGTGTCAGATTTCTGATTACAATTCTACCCCACAACAATGCATGCAACATAGGGCATAATTCTTGGTAACGGAACACCGATGAAGACTCTTCTGTAAGGATTGCAGATAATGAGAGATGATCTGTTGTTTGATTTTCCGATAAATCCTTAACGACAGAGGAAATAAAATTTTTACCTCTTTAAAAGAGAGAAGTTCTCTATTTCATTTACATACAGACAGAGAAAAAATGATACACAGGGATACACTGTGAACTGAAGAAATGTTATTCTGTTTTCATTTAACCAAAACTAAATATTACAGTCTTCTGTAGTGTTAAACTACTATATTCTGCTCTGTTGCACACTCCTCCTTTTGCATATTCCATTGCATTTTTTTGCAAAATTATATAGGTGTGTGTGTGTGTGTGTATATATATATATATATACCTCTTTTACATGAAACGACCGTAGCTAAATATTTAATTTAAAATCATAACCTGTGTCTAAAAAATTATACGAAATAAAATATTATGTCACGAGGGCTTTACAAACCATAACACGCAAACATTACAAAATACAATGCGATAGTTTTATCACATGGAAGTTTGTGCCAGATGACATCAGCGTCAAATGACGCGATAAGGAATGAAAAAAGACTTTGTGATGGTTTATTGCATCAAACGACACGCTAATTTTCTGGACTTCATTTCGATGTGATGAAGCGCTATTAGCTGCGGGGAGTATGAGCTGGCATGGTGGGTTGATGTTTATCGCGCGATTGCGAAGAATGAATGACGTAAGCATGGAGGCGTGTGATAAATGCCCATTGGTTGTGATAGGGTTGACATGGATTGGCGGGGTCTGCGTGACATGGAATGGTTTTGAGTTCAAGTGGTATGGCATGGTAAATCAATGCGACTGGTGCGAGGGTTTATGGCAGGGGGTTTCGCTGGTCAAACCATGATTTTGAAAATCAGGAAGGCTGCGACAGTGTAAGAAAAAATTGGTTGTTGCAGGTGGTTTTTTTAAAGAAATTAACGTGATGGCTCAATGCATTAAAATGTAGGTTGAGTGTATAAAAAAAAATTAGCTACTATGTCCTTCTCTTAAATGAGATCAAATAATAAATTGATGTTTTTGTCCTGTTGCCACAGATTGATAGTTGGGATTATTTCCAACACTTCCCCTTAATCAGAACTGTTGCTATCTTGCATTCACAGACATTTTCTGAGATAATTAAAACTTTTCTGCCGTAATGGTTTTGTCAAAATATCTGCAAATTGTTCCTTTGTTCTACAATGTTGTAAAACAACTTCTCCATTGTTCACCAATTCTCTGATATAATGACACTTTGCATAAATGTGTTTTTTTTCCTTTATGAAACACGGAATTCTTGGATAATGCTATTGCTAAGCTATTATCACAATAGGTTGTTGTGCCTTTTACCTATTCATGGCACAAATCTCTTAACATTCTTCTCATCCATACTGATTGACATGGTATTGTTGTAGCTACCATATACTCTGCCTCTACTGTTGATAAAGCCACAATTGGCTATTTCTTAGAAGCCCATGAAATGGCTCCTGATCCTAAATGAAAAACATATCCAGAGGTACTTTTCCTCTCATCTATACTTCTATCCCAATCACTGTCGGTATATCCAATTAACTCAAAATTTTCAGAAGAGGTGTATAGAATACCATACCCCTTCGTTCATTTGACATAGCTTAGAATTCTTTTTGTTGCTTGCCAATGTGTCTCTTTTTTCTTTTCCATGAATATGGAAATTAAAATTACAACATGCATAATATCAGGCCTAGTTGCAGTCAAATACATAAGGCTACCAACTATGCTCTTATACAAACATGGATCTACATCCTTTCTTTTGTCTTCCTTGCTCAACTTTAATCCCATCACTGTAGGAGTTATTGCTGGCTTGCAATCGTGCATGTTAAATCTTTTCAAAACTTCTTTCACATATTTTTCTTGAGAAATAAAAATTTTATTTTCATTTTTCTCTACTTCTATTCCTAAGAAGTATCTGAGAAATCCCATATCATTCATCTCAAATTACTCTTTCATGATTGTCCTAAAATTTTCAATGACGTAAGCATCATTACCTGTGAATATCACATCATCAACATATAAAACAACAATGAGCATGTTACCATCTTTTTCTTTGATGTATAATGTTGCTTCTCCTTCACATTTCTCAAACCCATTTTCCAATAGATGGGCATCTATTCTACTGTACCATGCTCTTGGTGCTTGCTTCAGCCCATACGAAGCTTTCTTCAACTTGCATACTTTGTGCTCTTGGCCTTTCTTCTCATAGCCTAGAGGTCGTTCAACATAAAAATTTTCAATAAATACTCCATTTAGGAATGTTGATTTCACATCCATTTGATAAACTTGCCATTTGTGTTGTGCTTCTATGGACAACACTGCTCTTACTATTTCCATTCTTGCTACTAGTGCAAAGGTTTCTTCATAATATCTTCCTTGTTGCTGCATGTAGCCTTTGACAACAAGTCTAGCCTTGTTCCTTTCAATCTTTCCTTCAGCATTACTCTTGGTCTTAAAGACCCATTTTACTCCAATCACTTCCTTACCTTTTGTGAGATCAACTAATTCCCATGTATTGTTCTTATCTATTGCATTCATTTCTTCATCAATAACATCTATCCATTTCTTATCTTTTATTGCTTCTTCAAAATGAATATGATCTTCTATATGAAAATACAATGCAAATAAAGAGTTCATACCTTCATTGGTTTCCTCTTGCTCATAGATTTCATTCAAGCTTTTAAATATGGTCCTTCCTTCACTTCCCAAACTTGTGCTTGTAAAGCACTCAAATGTGCTCCTTGGGTCGTGCTTGGAGAAGCACTCTCATCACTTCTCAGTGGTGTTATCATGCCTCCTTGAGGTGTTCCTTGTTTTTCTTGTGTTGGTGGAGGAGGTATTGCTAGTGAGGGATTTCTTCCTTCCATTTCTTCCTCATCATCTTCTTGAGACAAACAAGTTTTTACATTCATTTTTTTCTCAATGCTTCCATCCCAAGCTTCTTCTTCAATGAAATAAACATCTATGCTTACTATGAAATTCTTGGTAGATGGGTTACACAATCTGTATGCCTTTTCCTCTTCATTGTATCCAACAAATATACACTTCTCCCCCTTATTTTCCAACTTCTTTCTTAGCTGATTTGGAATATGTGCATAAGCCACACATCGAAATACTCTCATGTGGGTGAAAAATTGTTTTATCTCACTCAATGATTCTTCTGGAACTCTGTTCATGACACTCTTTGTTGGAAATCTATTCAGCACATATGATGCAAAATTTACAGCTTCAACCCAATATTCATTTCGCAAATGTTTTTCCTTCAACATGCTACTTAACATATCCATAATGGTTATGTTTCTCCTTTCAGTAACACCGTTTTGTTGTGGTGTATACCTTGCTATAAATTGCTTATCAATCCCATTTTCTCTACAAAAATGAAAAAAATATTTGGATATATATTCTCCTCCTCTATCAGTCCTCAAAAATTTTATATGCTGCCCATTTTGATTCTCAACAAGATATTTAAAGTGGAAGAACTTCTCAAACACTTCACTGTTCATCTTTAATAAATACACCGATGTTTTTCTTGTGTAATGATCAATAGAAGTTAACATATAATGAATTGCTCCTAAAGATGGTGTTTTCATTGGTCCACACAAATCAAAATGGACTATTTCTAAGGGTCCTTTTTCCCTTATACTCTTTACTGATGGAAAGCTTTCTCTGTGTTGTTTTCCCAAGATGTAGCCTTCACAAAGGCTGTCTGATTTCTAAATCAATGGTAATCCATTTACCATACCTTTTATGTGTATACAATTTAGGCCTCCAAAGTTGAGATGTCCAAATCTGAAATGCCATAGCCATTTTTCATCTTTTTCTTTCTTTTGGAATGTCTCTTGTGTCACAACTACCATTGCAACTCCTTTCTTCAAATCTTCTCTCATCTTGAGAGAAAACATTATGTTTCTTGTCATCTTCACTTCCGCAATAAATTTCTTTCTTGGTGGTATATCCATGATGGTACATACATCATCTTCAAATAATACATTGTATCCTTTTTGAATGAGTTTTCCAATGCTCAAAAGGTTACACTTCATATGAGGTACATAGTATATATCCGTTATGGATTTCCTTTCTCATTTTCTTGTCAAGACACTTACTTTGCCTTTACCCATGACATATACTTTTTTTTCTATTCCCAATGTTACTTGAGACTTCACATTTTCATCCATCATGGAAAACATAAAGATGATTCCAATCATATGGTTACTGCATCCTGAATCTAGAAACCATATATCTTCATTTTTCTCTTCAACAATATTACATGCTAAAATTGAATTGTCTTGACTTTGAGTTTCTTTAGTAAAGTTAGCACTGGGTCTATTACCCATGTCACTATGTTTCTTTCTACATTCATTGGCATAGTGCCCATACTTCTTACAGTAATGAAAATGGACTTGAGATTTATCATACCTTTTTCCATGTGCCTGATTTTGTGCACCTTATTGGCTACTGCATTGGCTTTGATTCTAGCTTTGGTTGCTGCCCCTTCCACTTGTATTTGTAGGGATTTTTCTTCCTCCTGTGCTTTGGCTTCCGCATGTACCTCTTCCTCGGTATTTTGATTTTCCTTGACTTCTTGCTCTTCCAAAGGACATTTGGGTGTTGAAATCATGCTCTAAATATGATTTTGATATTTTTTTCAACCTTTCTTCATGTGTCATCAAAGATGCATGAAGCTCATCAACTGCAAATATTGGGAGATCCTTTGTCTCTTCAATAGTAGTGACTATCACATTGAATCTTAAGGGTAAAATTCTCAATATTTTCTCCACTATTTTTCCCTCTTCTACTGTCTCTCCATGACATCTCATTTGGGTAACCAACCCAATCAACTGTGTGAAGAATGAGTCTAAGATATCAAACTCTTTCATGCAAATAACTTCAAACTCTCTTCTCATTACTTGAATCTTTGTTGTATTTACTTTATGCATACCTTGATAGGCTGTCTAGACGGTATCCAAAGCCTCATTAGAATAATTTTCTACTGTAATTCTTGAAAATATGATTTCATGCACTTCTTGATAGAGATAGAAGATGGATTTTGAGTCCTTCTTCTTATTACTCTTCAAAAAATCCTTTTCTTATTTTGTTAAGGCATTATACTCATTTTCACTAGTTGGTTCTTCAAATCCATCTTCAACCAGTTCCCATAAGTCTTGAGATGCAAACAAGGCTCTCATTGTGATTGCCCAATAATCACAGTTTTTCCTTTTGATCTCTCGGAGTTGAGTATTTCCCATACTTGTGCTTGTACTAGTTCTTGCCATTCTTTACTGTGCAAAACTAAAAATCTTGACTGTGTAACTTTAAATAAGACTTTCCCACTGTTGGAGAGGTAAGCTCTGATTCTTAGCACTTCTTTTCATATCTCTGTATATTTTGAAATGAACAATGACACTACTGTGTAAGTACCTAACATGTTGAAAACCTTTCACTCTCTTAGAGAAATGCTTCAACATTATTATTCTTCCTTCAGCTTCTTGAGCAACTGCTAAAAGCCTGGACTAGCTCTGATACCATGTCAGATTTTCTGATAAATCCTTAACAACAGAGGAAATAAAAATTTTCCTCTTTAACAAAGAGAAGTTATCTATTTCATTTACATATAGACAGAGAAAAAAGGATACCCAGGGATACACCATGAATCAAAGAACTGTTGTTATATTTTCATTTAACAAAAAATAACTATTACAGTCTTCTACAGTGTTAAACTGTTATGTTCTGCTCTGCTGCACACTCCTCGTTTTTTATAATCCATTGCATTTTTGTGCAAAACTGGAGAGGTATATATATATATATATATATATATATATATATATATATATATATATATATATATATATATATATATATATATATATATATATATATACCTCTTTTACATGAAATGAACGTAGCCAAATATTTAATTTAAAATCATAATCTACGTCTAAAAACTTATACGAAATAGAATATTATGTCACGGCAGCTTTACAAACCATAACACGCAAACATTAAAAAATACAATGCGATAGGTTTATCACATGAAAGTTCGTGCTGGGTGACGTTAGTGTCAAATGACGCGATAAGGAATAATGAAAGACTTTGCGATGGTTTAACGCATCAAATGACGCACCAGCTAACTGGAATTCGTTTCGATGCAACAAAACACTATTGGTTGCGGGGAGGATGAGCTAGCACGATGGGGTCATGTTTATCACGCGATTGCGAATAAGGTATGACGTAAGCATGGAGGAATTCGATAAATTTCGATTGGTCATGGTAGGTTTGACGTGGATTGGCGGGGTCCACATGATGTGGAATGGTTTTGAATTCAAACGGTATGGCGTGGTAAATCAATGTGGTTGGTGCGAGGGTTTATGGTGGGGGGTTTCTATGGACCACTTTGTTCACTAATACGTTGTTATTATGAAATTCTATCTAAATTGATGGGAGCTAGAATTTAACATACATCTTAATTATTGATTAGAAATATAACATTGAGTTACGTTAAGTTTAGGCATGTGGTAAATATATTTTTCTCCCCATTGGCTATTTGTTTTAATTAGTCTATTGAACCACTTGAATACCTACTATTCTATTGGCAACCCTACTCCTGGCGAGTATGCAATTCAAGCCCTCGGTTCATCGACCAGGAACCAAGCATAAAGGATGTATGTGTACCATCATGTTCAGTTAGTACCATCCCTGGTTTTATATAAAAGCAAACATAAAGGCATGTAAACTGCTGAAATCAAATGAATCAATCCTTGCTATCATACAGAAACGTTGTCAAAGGGCCTATTTATGATAAGAAAAACTCCATTTATGAGTCCTGATTATGTTGGCTTTTGAAACCATCCAAATGAGGTTGTGGTTAATTATTTACTAGATGTATAACAACGAGTTTTAATTATTTTAATATACAATCATTAATAATCATTGCTAATAGTATTTTTTTGATTTCTTGAATTCTCAATTACGATTTTGGTTTTCAGTTACTGATAATATTTTTAAAAATTCATATATGGTTAGCTTTACATGTTTATTTAAATGGGAAGGAATGACATCCACTAGTACTGTACTATGTAGGTAAACTTATAATAAACATAAATTTGAGATAAAATATCTTTTCAAGCACATTCTTTCATGGTTCAAAAAGTCTTCTCTCTATAATATCATCAATTTTCGAATATATTAATTTCATATAAAAATCAAAGTCTTCTCCCTATAATATCATCCATTATCCAATATATGAACTTCAAATAAAAAAATAAATTTGACACTTCCAAATTATCCAAACATGTTTCAAATAGTTGTTGACAATAATTTTCCGAAGTATGACCTACCTCTAGGATGGCCATACAAGTGCATTCCTCTCATTTTTTCTACCCAAAAAATAATAAGGTATTTATCTATTGCAAAATACCTTTTCATTTAGGGAAAAATTTTCTCCCCAAAATATTTAATAATTGAGAAGAGAAATATTTTCCTCCACCTTCTCCATGTAGTAGAACTTTTATTTCTTTAGAGGTTGTTGTTTCAAGATAGTATTCTAATGATCATCCTTCCCCTCTCTTATTATTTTTCTTTTCTTCTAGAAAATGGCATACTTTTCCAAGTTTAATGAAGCATTTGGTGCTAACTCCTGTATGGAAGTTCAAACATGGTCCTTTATGAAGGGTCAAAGGCATTGGTCCCCCTAGAATGAATTTTATTACTACTTGTAGGACTACGGGGAATGATTCTAGGAATAAGGAAGAGTGTGAGGAAGTGTTTGGAGAAGGAACTCAAACCATCTAAGATAAATAAGAGACTCTATTGAAGAATTTCCACCCAAGGAGGAGAACATAAAATGGGTAACCATTCCTATCTCCACTCTCTTACAAAATATCATTTTGTCTCTCTTTTCTTGGTGTTATCTAGTGCTTCTTCTCTAAGTTACTTAGGAGCAATAAATTCTATAAGACTATTTTAGTTTTCTAAATTTAGAATCCAAACCCAATGCCTACTGGTAGCTTTTTTCTGTAAGACTAACGTGTCACCCACCACCACCAACTATTTGAGTCAAATTTTGAAATGTACCATAGAATTTTCTATGGATGTATTGTTGGGAAAAATACTGAGAGGGGGGTGGGGGGGGGGGGGGGAGTGAATCAGTATTTAGGACTTACTCAAAACTTTTTACTTTTCCATTCACTAAAACCCATACGATACTTTGATGAAGCCAACTAGTGTATACAGGCAGATATCCTTCATAAAACTCGCGTATACAAAGAGATCTTATTATTAATTTATTTCTTTACTTCGATCCTTGCATTTATTCATTCATCAGATGTTTATATAGCAACAGACATGTGCAGTAATAACAGAATAAATCATCACACATAAAAATCACACATCAACACCAGGATTTTAGGTGGAAACCCAAGTCGGGAGAAAACAACCATTGTCGTTGTCTCAGCCTTCAATATTTTATTATAAAGAAAACATCTTACAACTATGTGCTGGTGAAGACTCATACCAGCACGTAGGCACCCACCTACGCTCGTTTACCATCCTCTCCTGGAACGGAGCTACGACCCCCTGCTCTCGTTTACCAGCCTCACCTGGAAGGGAGCTACGACCCCCTTCTCTCGTTTACCAGCCTCACCTAGAAGGGAGCTACGACCCCCTGCTCTCATTTACCAGCCTCACCTGGAAGGGAGATACAACCCCCTGACTGAAGACTACAACCCTCAGCACCATCATGGACCACGTTTCATCAATTTTCATACTGGATCCAAAAGCTTCAATAGATCACAACTTGCAGGCCAGTTTTCATCAAAATGATACTTATAAATTCAGACAACCCAGATCTATAGAATACACCTTTAACAAATAGTAGTAACACAACAGAATAGATCAGACATTTTATACTTCATACTTCAGCAAACCCTAGTTTTCATACGAGCTTTCCTTTCACTGATCCAGACTATATACGCGCTTTCATGTATACAAAACCATGTATACATCTGCACATACTTCAGAACTAGTTTCACCTTCCATACGCGCTTTCGCTTTATCCAAACCGCGTATATACGCGCTTCCTCTGTAACAAACTAGCATATATATCTTCAAACATTATAGAGCAGCATACTTCATCAAATCAGATATTCAGTTCAGATTTTACCTTTTACTTCAGACAGATGTTCGCCTCATCTCCAATGTAAATATTCCATAAACAGATCTAGAAGATACAAATTCATTTCAGATCTAGATTCCCTTCTTCATCATTTTCTTCATAGGTGCATCACATATTCAGATCTATCATCAAACTGTTACCCTTTCCATACAAACTTACTTCAGGGTGAAGTATCCATTCCAACCCAGACTCATGCCCACACTTGCACTATGATTTTATTCTCCTTAAATAGATTTGGCCTTTATCAATACCATGAGCCAAAACCACACAACTTCCGATGGTATTCCTGGACGGGATAAAATAGATATTCCAGCGCTCAATACAATGGGTCAATACCATGGTAATGCCCCTAGGTATCATAGTTTTTAGAGCGCAAAAGGCATACGCGACTTTGAGCGTGCGTATGCGCGTGTATACGCAACTTTGCCTCATAAAAACTGTGTATATGCTAACCCTGAATGTATACGCGGGTTCCCTTCACAAAAGTAGAGTATATACATGGGTTTCCTTCACAAAATTAGCGTATACATTGTGACATATTATATTTACCATTTTTCTGGCACTTACTGGAATTGTTTTCTCTGTCACATCTGAACTGATCTGTAGATACATCATTCTTACATCTTTAGCACATAGGTTGCTTATCATTTGCAACTCATCAAGTATCAAGAACAACTTCATTAAGTAGGTTGCCATCATCTTCATCAAGTGGGCTGCCATCAAGGACAACACATTGCATCATATTGCCAACAATCTCCCCCTTTGGACTTGATGGCAACCACGATGGTGTTTGATCACTACAACCGATAGATACATTGATTATAACTAGTATGCAGTAACCATGTTACTCTCCCCTTATTCAAACACCATGTTACTCTCCCCCTTTGACATCAAGGGCAAAGGGCGGATCAAAACCAACACAAGGTATTTCTCTTCATGTAGATAGAAGACCGCTGATGTGTACTGAAATTACCAAGCTCCCCCTGAGTTCATGTTAAATGTTCAAACATATTTTTCAATGAAGTGCATGACTCTATGACCTTCCTATCACCAAGGACTCATAATTACATCAAGGATCCAACCAAGTGGATTTACATATGATACTCAAATACCCAACCAAGAGGGTTTACACATTTTGACTCAACTATCCAACCAAGTGGGTTTACACATCTTGACTACCCAACCAAGTGGGTTTACAAATTTTGACTCAACTACCCAACCAAGTGGGTTTAAAAATTTGAACAAGTCCTTACATGACTGAATATTACAATTTTACATCATAGGTCTCATCATGACCTTTTCATCAAATTACAAATATGAATTTTTATGACTACTACCAAAAAGACCTCAAAAAAGGTCATATTTCAGACTCATCATAATGCCAACAATGCATTATGCTCAGCAAGGCTAATGCTCCCCCTAAAAATGTGCATCCAAGCATCCTTTCATATGACCAAGGCTCCTCCTTAGCTTGTGCAACCTGAATACTTTCAACAGCAAGTCATCAACAACAATATCTGCATGATCTGTCCTTATCTTTGAATCATACGACTTCCATTGAGCAAAGAATAACAAAAAGAAAACAGGGCTTATCCATAACCTCATCATAAGAATTCATGTATCATATCATCATTATTTGATCATGCATATTAAGGAATAAGCAGATACAATGCCAATAATCCAATCATTAATAGTCAGACTGATGCTCCCCCTGAAGCTATGCTCCTGATCTTCAGCTGTCATACAAATTTTCTTATCATTAGTGCATACGCGACTGTATTATCTGTAAATCGCATGTATACGTGGATTTAGTTCACTGAACCCGCATATGGAAAGTGAAACATTGAAAACTTCACATTCCTTCATATCCCCCTGAAGTTGTACCACCTATACTTGTCTTCTTCTTGTCACATCAAATCCTCTGTCAGAAATAAGCATAACCAGAATTACCAAGCCAACCATGAGAATCATCATACATTGCTCCCCCTGTGATGATACATTACTAATCTCTATAATGTATCTCACATCATTCCTACAGTTATTACGGAAAGTAAGCTTCAGAAGCAGATGACTACAGTAGGGTCAATATTCCCTACGTTTCTGACCGGTCTTCCTTCTTTTCCCAACTTCGCTTGAAATTTCTAATTGTGTGCTGGAAATTGTCCATCCTCTCAGATCTATTCATCCTGCATTCTTTTTCTACATGTCCATACTTGTTACAAGCATAACATCTTATGTGGCCAGAGAAGTAAGCATAAGAATCATAATGTGTTTTTCTATTCTTCCTTCTATTGCAATCAGCTGCTTTATGACCATACTTGTTGCATGAAAAACAATATCCCTTAAAGAAACCAGAGTACCTTCTTGTGTAGGATCTGCTTGTTTGTGACTGAAATAAACTGCTTCTGCAATTGGCTACAACATGCCCATAATTATGACATTTAAAGCATTCAAAATTATTTAATGATTTCCTTTGAGTGTTCATGATTTTCGGTTGATCTTTTGTTTATTTCAAAACTTCAGGCTTTGCATTGATATCCTTTGAATCTTTAGCACTTCATTGCGAACTAGATTCTCCTTTGACAGTTTCATGAAAACCAAGACCAAATTTAATCGAGGGAGATCTTTGACTACTAAGGATATTGTCCAGAATCTTAGTACTATCTTGAAACCTCATGAGTTTATCTTTTTCTTCTAATTTACCTTTCAAAATATCTACCTCAACTTCCAATCTTTGGCACTGCTTCTTCATACTTTCTTCAACCCTTCTTCCTTCTTCTACTTGATCATTCAAATTTAAAATCTCTTCTTTCAGCTCATTTTCTTGCTTTTCAAAGATTTGTAAAATTTCTTCATTCTTCTTATTTGATTTTTCCAGATCTGTTTTGAGCGAGATGATTTATGCTTCAGGTCCTTCATTTTCAAATGATTGTAAAAGTTCTTCATTCTTCTTTTTTTATGCTTCAAGGTCTGCTTTCAGAGAGATGATTTCTACTTCAAGTCCTTCACTTTGATTGGTTACTTTGTCCTGCAGTATTTGATACATTTATATCTGTCCCTTCATTTTTTCTATCTGTTCATTCAATCTAGAGATCACATCCTTGAGGATAGATTCCCTCCTTTTAAATTGATCCCAAAAATTACTTTCATCATTTATCTTGAGATTTTCTTCTAGACTTATACTGTTACTTTCACTATATTCATCATTGCATGCACAAGTGAGTGGATCAATACCTGTTTCCTCTTCTTCATTTTCTGCTGCACATGTTTTCTGAGATATATTCTTTCCTTGAGTAGCCTTCTTCTTTTGATTTTTTTCCATGAGCACTAGCAGATCTTGGTTAGAATCTTCTTCATCTTCATTTGACATTTCATCATTATCTTCATTTGCATAATAACTCTTTCCCTTTTCAAACTGTTTCCCTTTATCATGATTTTCTTTATAAGGAAATTTAGCAGCATAATGACCCACTCTTCCACAATCAAAACATTTGAAGGGAAGCTTACCTTTAAATATTCCAGTACCTGTTTGGAATCTTCTCACAAAGTTTGCTTCTTCTTCTTCTGATATATAACTTGATTCCTTGAAAACTTCCTTTTCCTTTCCTTTTGCACATGCCTTAAAGGCAGCTTCTTTGATTTGAGAGGGACCTCCTTGTCTCATTTCATAAGCAGTCAGAATACCATGTATTTGAACAATAGTAAGAGTTTGCATATCTTGCCTTTCTTCAATAGCTGATACTTTTGACTCAAATTTTGAAGTCAGAGATCTTAAGAATTTTTCAACCAGAGTAGTACGGTTATGGTTTCACCCAAACTTCTCATATGATTTACAATATCATATAGACGTAAAAAGAAACTGGCAATACTCTCATCACTATGCATCCTTAAATTTTCATATTCAATTCTGACAGTTTGGAGTTTGGCACTTTTTACCTTTGTATCTCCTTCATAGCTTAGGATGATTTTGTCCCATCTTTCTTTTATTTAATTTAGTCGCATCACTTTAGCAAATTCTGGTTCGTACATGCTTCCTAATAAAATTATCGATCGCTTTCTGCATTGATTTCTAATTTCTTCCTTTCGCCGCATAATCCAACAAGAACGGAATAATCGCCGGATACCGATAACCTTCTTCCATGATTGCCCATACTTGCAAAGAAGACTTTGCGTATATGATTTTGTTCGTATCTTCCGTAACAACAAATTATAAATTATCTCCACGAATAGAGGAGGCCTTATAGACATTACCCCTTCATGACTTCCCATTGCGATGGATCTCCTCAAGCGATCGTTTCGCGTAAGGACCGCTTCCGATACCAATTGTTGGAAAAATACTGAGGGGGGGGGGGGGGGGTGAATCAGTATTTAAGACTTACTCAAAAATTTTTAATTTTCCATTCACTAAAACCCATATGCTACTTTGATGAAGCCAACTAGCGTATACACGCGGATATCCTTCATAAAACTCACGTATACAAAGAGATCTTATTATGCATTTATTTCTTTACTTCGATCCTCGCATTTATTCATTCATCAGTTGTTTATATAGCAACAGACATGTGCAGTAATAATAGAATAAATCATCACACATAAACATCACACATGAACACCAGGATTTTAGGTGGAAACCCAAGTCAGGAGAAAACCACCGCTGTCGTTGTCTCATCCTTCAATATTTTATTATAAAGAAAACATCTTACAACTATGTGTTGGTGCATACTCATACCAGCACGCAGGCTCCCACTTGCGCTCGTTTACCAACCTCTCCTAGAACGGAGCTACGACCCCCTGATCTCGTTTACCAGCCTCACCTGGAAGGGAGCTACGATCCCCTGCTCTCGTTTACCAGTCTCACTTGGAAGGGAGCTACGACCCCCTGCTCTCGTTTACCAGCCTCACCTGGAAGGGAGCTAAAACCCCCTGACTGAAGACTACAACCCTCAGCACCACCATGGACCACGTTTCATCAATTTTCATACTAGATCCAAAAGCTTCAATAGATCACAACTTGCAGGCCAGTTTTCATCAAACTGATACTTATAAATTCAGACAACCCAGATCTATAGAATACACCTTTAATAGATAGCAGTAACACAACAGAATAGATCAGACATTTTATACTTCATACTTCAGCAAACCGTAGTTTTCATACGCGCTTTCCTTTCACTGATCCGGCGTATATACACGCTTTCATGTATACAAAACCGCGTATACATCTGCACATACTTCAGAACTGGTTTCACCTTCCATACGCGCTTTCGCTTTATCCAAACCGTGTATATACGTGCTTCCTCTGTAACAAACTAGCGTATATATCTTCAAACATTATAGAGCAGCATACTTCATCAAATCAGATATTCAGTTCAGATTTTACCTTTTACTTCAGACAGATGTTCACCTCATCTCCAATCTAAATATTCCATAAATAGATCTAGAATATACAAATTCATTTCAGATCTAGATTCCCTTCTTCATCATTTTCTTCATAGGTGCATCACAGATTCAGATCTATCATCAAACTGTTACCATTTCCATACAGACTTACTTTAGAGTGAAGTTTCCATTCCAACCCAGACTCATGCCCACACTTGCTCTATGATTTTATTCTCCTTAAATAGATTTGGCCTTTATCAATACCATGAGCCAAAACCACACAACTTCCGATGGTATTCCTGGACGGGATAAAATAGATAATCCAGTGCTCAATACAATGGGTTAATACCATGGTAATGCCCCTAGGTATCATAGTTTTTAGAGCGCAAAATTCATACGCGACTTTGAGCGTGCGTATGCGCATGTATATGAAACTGTTCCTCATAAAAAATGCATATATGCTAACCCTGAATGTATATGCGGGTTCCCTTCACAAAAGTAGAGTATATATGCGGCTTGCCTTCACAAAAGTAGCGTATACATTGTGACATATTATATTTATCATTTTTCTGGCACTTACTAGAATTGTTTTCTCTGTCACATCTGAACTGATCTGTAGATACATCATTCTTACATCTTTAGCGCATAGGTTGCTTATCATAGGAAACTCATGAAGTATCAAGAACAACTTCATTAAGTAGCTTTCCATCATCTTCATCAAGTGGGTTGCCATCAAGGACAACACATTGCATCATATTGCCAACATGTATCTTGTTCATACTATTGGATTTTGTAATATCTCGTTTCGGGGATATCTCTAAAACACGACAAAACTCCAACCAGAGATAGACTGGGAGGGAATTTACTGGATATGTCGCCTCTAAAGAGGACGAGATCCGGAGGCTACCTGGCCCTTTCTAGATTCTATCTAAGAGTGGAAGAAAAACACACCTAGTGGTATAGAACTATAGCACTCAAACACAACAATAGAATTAGAAAGAGAATACAGCAACTATGGTAATCAAGCAGAAAACATATAGAGAAAATGTTGAGCCATTTTATTAATCTGAGAAATGAAATGAAGTACAAGAGGCGATCTTGTGCAAGGAAAGTGAGAAGACACTCTAAGAAAAGATAGGAAATGGTTGCTCTAAGAATTGCGTCCCAGCTGCTGGAAATTGCTGTGTAGCTGCAACTGCTGGAATGGACAGAAACCTAGGGGATGATCCCCTTGCCGGAATGAGCTGAAAATCGGCAAACCTCCTCTCCTCAACAACCCGGACAAGATCCAAAAACCATTCCAAGAATGACCGACCCCCAAAATCACCAGAAACTTCCTCCCTAGTGAATTATGCTAGCCTCCAAGGGATAGCACAGTAGCTGGATAGAAACAACTAAAATACTGCCAGAAACTCCGCCAAAGACATCTGACGAGCAAAGGCTGACCCTCTGCTCGAAATCCTAGTGAAATCACATGCAAAAAACCTGATATGAAGCTCCTCCACAATGGACTACGCCCTCTCTCCCAGTGACTGTGCAGTCTCACTAAGATCCAGCTCCGCAACAACCCAAATAATGAAACGACTCAAAAAATACCACAAAAAAAACCTTGCCCGAGCAGGCACTCGAAGTCCCCTGGGGCTAAGGGTGAGATCTCTGCATGGAGACACTCGGTGCACTAAACAGTGCTGGAGACAGGCTAAACAGCCAGCGTGCGAAAGAAGACCAAGTCTCACTCCAAAATCAACAAATCCCGAATGATCCAAATGAGGAGGCTCCTCCATCTTTTATAACATTGGTTTCCCTCCAAAACCTGTCGTAACTTCTCTCTCCTGCACATCCTCATCCTTATCTGCGTAGAATCTTTTAGAGTGCACGTAGGCCCCCTCCTCTACGTGGTGTGTGGCCCCCCTTGGCTCCCCCCTTAAGTCACAACGTTGTGCTACTAGAACGGTGTTTTATTCCATCTAAGTGGGTTAGACCCTCTTTACTCATTTTTTATTTATTTACAAACCATAAATGGAAAAACTATAAAAAATTGAATATTCTAATTATTTGTCGCTAATTAGGAATATTACAGTCCCCCCCAGAAATTTTTTTCTTTCCCTCAAGCAACTGAAGTGATGGATGCTGCGGAATCTTCTCGCTCTCCCAAGTGGCATCCTCATCTGGAAAATTCTTCCCCTCTGCATCACCCTAATATGAAGGGATCTCTCAATGCCGGGATCCAAAACTGACCTCTAACAGTACTAGCCAACCAATAATCCTCCCGGATCCAGTCGCCACGATGGCCAATAATTTCCCAAGTCCCACGGCTCGGACTATACACTGCCTCTAGCTATAACTGATGCTCTAAGAGGTGAAGACCACCAACAAGCATCAATGTTCCTAGGCTCCTATTGTCCTATACATGTAACTGCATATGCTGCCCCTCCAACTGAATACCAACTCATCACCTCTCTCCAATCCAAGTCTTGACTCAATCCCATGTTGATCCTGCTCTCTTGAAATTAGGAAGGAGTCCTGAAGTAACGACAACTGGTGCCCTCCTGCCAACTGGGATTTGTAACATATACTATATCCAAGGGCCCCTACGAAGAGTACAGTACCATCAAGAGGTTACCAACTCATGATCTACTGCTAGTCCATCCTAGAAGAAGAATCCGATGTAGCAACAACAACTACATATGGAACACGCTTGAAGTGTTGCCGCCAGCTCGTAATCAACCCCCGTTTCTCTGCCCTGTTTGCCAATGAAAGTTGCTTGTAGAAGGAAGCCCCTTTCTCTATAATGGGCCAAAGTGGGCAATATATGCTGCAAGCTCCATCGATGTACTCCTGGAGAGTGCTACCCACTAAAAACACTATAGCTCTGCTGACTGTGTGTACATCTATCTGCACCTCATCCATGTGTCAACCCACAGATGGATGCTCCACCCTATCCAATAGCTCCTCCCACTCCTGATCAAGAATGTCATGCTCCCACTATCTACTGGCCCCCTTCAAAACAATCCCATCAACCTCCAACACCTCCAGAGGATATGGATCTGCAACTGCTGTCACCGTACTTGATGTCGGTGCATTTTATTGTCCCAACTCAATGGATGACCCCAATGTTAGCCACATATCCCTCATCAGCTCAATGTGGTCGCCCATCTGGCTCTCCCCCAAAGGAATATCATGCCTGATGTGAATAGTGTCCTACTCTGTCAACTCAGGCTCCATCACCTGCTGCTCTAGTTGAATCGCCACAAGTGACTCTTCACCCAGAGTATCTCCCGCAGAGTCCCGTGACTGCTCACCCTGGACACTGGAATGCAGCTTTGGTCTACTGTCACCATCTTTGCATGACTACTCTCACTCCCTAGAAGTGACCTTAACTGATCCTATGGACTCATATCAAAAAGAGTCCTCACCCTAGCATACAGAAGGAATGCCCTCCTGTTCTACCCCTGCCACCTCATCTGCATTTAATATGCCATCCACCTTCTCGATAAAGTGTCGATATAATGTATGGAGTTTAGATGCATGTTGGGATGCTATCTCTGCTGAACCCAATATCCTTTGCTCATGCATGATCTCGGCGTGCTCGAAGAAAAGAATGACACATCTCTCCCTCATGTCCTGCTCCCTGGGTGTAGGCTCAGCGATGACTGATGTGCCACCCCTGCAGATGATCATCTCATCCCCTAGCCTGTGGTCGTCAACTAGCGTACAGACCCAATGCCACTGCTGAGAAGTCTCTCCCCTAGGGTGCTGGGTGTCATCCAAATATCTTGGGTGAGCTTCACATACCCTGCTGCTCATTCCCAGAGTGCCAAAGGACAACAACAAAATCGACTGTGCCCATGGGTGATGTAGAAGAGGGTCAGGTGCATGAGTCCCCATAGATACCATCAAGTATCGCTTATATTCCTCCCCATCAATCCTAGGTTAAATACCCCCAAAGGTAACCCCAGTGTCCTTGTCCATGAGTCTCCCTAGAGGCAATGCTCTAAGACCCTGTTGTGTAGCACCGTATGCCCTCGCATACCACCGATCATCCATGTACTCCTCGACATGCCACTACACGCTGAGGCATACCCCTGTACACTACTGGATACCCCCTAATACTGTTGTACCACCCTGTATTGTCTCCTACCTTATCTGTGTCAAGGCATCGATCACTCCTCGCGTGTTCGCATTGTGATGTAGGACACTCCTACTCCATAATTCAGTCCCGCACACTACGGTACACCACCATGCAACTCCATGTCCACCGATAGTCCACTGCTCAATGCTAGAAGCTCCCACACATACCTGGATGTGATAACCTAGAGCTGTACCTCTACATGTCAGACTACCCCCAATCGGTATCACCGTTTCCACCGTTGCATCACTATACCCGCCGAATAATGGATCATCACTCCAAATCCTCCTCGAGGGGTCCGAGAAGTGAATCTCCCTATGTTTCAGTAGTGTTACCACCACTACTTGGCTCCACTGCGTCCTCTGTGCCCCACACAAAGGTGAATAATCCTTGGCCCCATACAAGGTGACATCTGGTGGCCTGCTAATGCCACCTCCTCCGACAAGCTCCTGCCAAGGTATGTTGACCACCCTGTGATCCCATGTATGAGTGTCATACCAAGACAACCTAGGGAGTCTACCCATTAACTAGTTGGCCACTAGAGCTGACCGAAACTCCCCTAGCGAATGCACATGATCTACTGCTAAGCCAAATATACCCTCGAAGACATAGTCAACTGACTTTCCTGGGAAATGATAAGTGATCCCGCCTAGATCCCAATCATAGTCTGGGATTCTTGTACTCCCAGCACTTGGAAACTCCTGCTAAACTACACCCGGGTCCACAAATATATCTATAACCCACTCCACCGATTACCAACTCAAAATCTCTCGCCATCCAACCTCAACATGTGGATGCTATACCCTATGCAACTCTAATCGCCTCATACCACTATCCAAGTCAACATATGATATCTAACTAGGTGGCTCCACCTCTCACTCTCTAATGGGAAGAGGTGACCCAACAATGTTGCTAGTCCCGTCCATGCATGCCTGAAGGGGAATGATCTGACGCTCCAACGTGCCCTTTGGTTGTACCATGAGGGAATCCAGTCATTCCCCAATGCGGGCCAACTTGGCTACCGACTTGGCACAAGCCACTCTCATGCCCTCCAGCTCCTTGTCCTGTAACAAAATGGCCTCCCGTACTTACGTGGCCTTCCCTTTCAAAACTAGAAGGTCTGCCTGAAGCCGATGATACCGCTATCTGCGACAATCATCCAATACCTCTGTATGTCCTAGTGCCTCATCGAAGGTGGATACATCTCCTGAAACCTCACCCATTTTTCTTGTGCAGCTACCACCCGAAGTCTCGGACATGACTCCGGTCATCACCTCAATGGATGGATCTACTGGGGTAGGCTCTTCCTTCTCCACTATGATATCAACCGACACAATCAAGGAGGTCTCCAATTAGGGTGAGTCCTGTGTCACACTAGGTGTATCCTCGGACTCCTTGCAATCCTATGTGCCCTCATCCTCCAAGTGCAAGGTAACCATTTTGACGGTTTCCCCCTCCGATACGCGGTCAAGATAGAAAGAGGTATCCAAGTTATCCACCCAAGTTTTTTCCGAACGGTTGGATGACCCATCAAGTGTCGGTAAATGGAATTTGTCCACTTTGTGTCATAAGCCCTAGTCATGTGAGTGCCCATTCCCACTATGAAAGTTGCGGGGTCTACTATCCCGTTGGAGCTGAACAAAATCTCTGAATGGAAGGGCATCCCTGAACTCCTGCCCATATGCCTGATACTTGGCGAAATTATCACCCATGTGGCTAGGCTCTGGCTCATGTTGTTCTCCTACCCTTGTGTCTGCACCCAGAAAAGTGGGCATAGTGGAACGTGTGGGTGTATGTGATGCCATATGCTGAGTGGAATCACGCTTTGACAAATGGTGGGATGCACCTGATCCCTTTCCGACCTCAAAAGCCCGTGGAGCCTCACGTTGCCTAGCTTCCATATCTATGAATGTCTAGCCCATCACCTCAATCTGTCAGGCTAAATCTTGCACCAACTTGAGGAGTGCCTCTTCAAACTGTTTGGCCTCTGTGTCATCTGCCATCGGCGCTTTTTGCTTCAGATCTACTACAAGATCTACCTCCTTTGTGTCCTTCTCAGGCTCTCTCTCCTTATCTGCATTTTCTACCTGGGCACAATCTTCATCTTCATAGGTGGCCTCCAACCTATGCTCATGGTCTCTATACTTCCTGCCTCTGTAAGGTCTCTTTCCTGATGTCATAGACCACAGGCTAAGCCAAAGCTATGCTCTGATACCACTGTCATATCCCGTTTCGGGGATATCTCTAAAACATGGCAAAACTCGAACTAGAGATAGACTGTGAGGGCATTTACTAGATATGTCACCTCTAAAGAGGATGAGATCCGGAGGCTACCTGGCCCTTTCCAGAATCTGTCTAAGAGTGGAAGAAAAACACACTAGTGGTATAGAACTATAGCACTCAAACACAACAATAGAATTAGATAGAGTATACAGAAACTATGGCAATTCAAGGAGAAAACATATAGAGAAAATGTTGAGCCATTTTATTAATATGAGAAATGCAATGAAGTACAGGAGGTGATATTATGCAAGGAAAGTGAGAAGATACTCTCAGAAAAGACAGGAAACGGCTGCTCTAAGAACTGCATCCCAGCTGCTGCAAACTGTTGTGTAGCTGCAACTACTGGAATGGCCAGAAAAATAGGGGATGATCCCCTTGCCAGAATGAGATGAAAATCAGCAAACCTCCTCTCCTCAACAACCCGGACAATATCTGCAAACCATTCCAAGAATGGCCGACCCCCAAAATCACTAGAAACTACCTCCCCAGTGAATTACGCTGGCCTCCAAGAGACAACACAGTAGCTAGATAGAAACAGCTAAAATACTGCCAGAAACTCCGCCAAACACCTCTGAAGGGCAAAGGCTGACCCTCTGCTCAAAATCATGGTGAAATCAACTGCAGAAACCCCGATAAAAAGCTCCTCCACAATGGACTACATCCTCTCTCCCAGTGACTGTGCAGTCTCACTAAGATCCAGCTCCGTAACAACCCAAACAATGAAAAGACTCACAAAATACCACAAAAAAACCTTTTCCAAGCAGGCACTTGAAGTCCCTTGGGGATAAGGGTGAGATCTCCACACGGAGACACTTGGTGCACTAAACAGTGTTGTAGACAGGCTAAACAGCCAGCGTGCAAAAGAAGACCAAAGTCTCACTCCAAAATCAACAAATCCAGAATGATCCAAATGAGGAGGCTCCTCCATCCTTTATAGCATTGGTTTCCCTCCAAAACCTGTCGTAACTTCTCTCTCCTCTACATCCTCATCCTTATCTGCGTAGAAGCTTCTAGAGTGCACGTAGCCCCCCTCCTCTACGTGGTGTGTGGCCCCCGTTGGCTCCCCCCTTAAGTCACAACGTTGTGCTACTAGGAAGGTGTTTTATTCCATCTAAGTGAGTTAGACACTCTTTACTCACTTTTTATTTATTTACAAACCATAAAAGACAAAACTATACAAAATTGAATATTCCAATTAGTTGTCGCTAATTAGGAATATTACAGATTTCACCTCCTCACTGTGTTCTTTTCTTTTGGAGTTGGTATTTTTTCTAATGGCATGTTGTGCCATAGGATTGTATTGGGATTTAGAGGTCATGGATTGACACACTATCCACATGCCCAAATACAAGGCCAATTAACTACAACCATTTTCCACTCGTATAACACCCGTGAAATCTAAAAAGAGATTTGTCAATTACAACCATTAACAACCAATGATTATTAGGCCTACTCCAAAAAATGAATTGAGAAGGAATTTTTTAGGTGGGTAGCTAATCTTGTTGGCATATCAAAGGGAAGAGTGGATATTTTAATGGTATTTCATTCTAATTCCAAATAAAAGAACTCTTTCTTCATGTGGTGAAAGAAAAAAATGAGGACCACAATGAGATCATTGCATGCATCAATTAAATTCAAAAATTATTTTTTTAGCCTTAATCACCACCTAAGTCATATCCAATGACACCTCCCATGTGTTCACCTCCAGTAGTTTCTAGTGTACAGGACTTAGCCTTAGTGATACCTTCTCACAAATGATGATTGTTCTCACAAATGATGATTATTCTCACAAATGATGATTGTTCATAATTGTTTACTAGAATTTTAATAGATAGATTTATATGTTAAGTAGCAGCTACTACCTTGTAACTTGAATATTTATATTTATAATTTTTTTATGTTGGGTCTTTATGACATTGGCACACAACATTGTATGTTTGGTTTAGTTTTAGCATACCATGATAGTGAGGTGGAAAACATTTGACTTTTGTAAAGAATTGTTTATGTTTCAAATAATATTTTAATGACCAAAAAAATCATATATATTATTTAATATCCATATTCTTGGTTATGAGGAAAATTATTAATTTTTTAGCCTATCAATACAAAAATGTCTAAAAACTTAATTACCATTTTGTAAGTTTTTCAATTTATGACTCTTTAATTTTATTTTTTAATAAAGGTATGGCATTATAGATAAAATAATAGATTTAAATATATTTTTCTATTAATTTATAATAAAGAAAAAGAAAAAGAAACTTTAAAATAGATAAAACTGAATAAAAATTTGAGTTGGTTTAACTCTTAAGAACACATGCTTCCTTTTAGCAAGTCATAGGCTAAACCAAAGGATGTATGATATGTACAAAGGTTGAATGTTTCCTTCATCTCATAAAATACTAATTTTGATTTCATACATTAATTTAATGTGTAACTAGACTATGACTTGAACATTAAATCAATATTATTATTAGATAAAAATAAATATACATTAATATATTTGATCTATATTTAAATAATTAGATCTATGTTGAAAGTTTTCAATTCTCTTGAATATATTATTTGGATAAGATATTCGATGTCTCTTTTATGTCATCTTCAAACATCATCATTATTATGTAAAAATAGGAAATTTCAAATAAATGTTCTCTGAAAATTAAATAGCAAGCGTATATCGTTATAGATAATTTGAAAATAAGATTGATTTGAGTTAGTACCATTTGGTTTATTTATCATATAGGAGGAAAATATTTATAAATTTAAATAGAATTCTATTGATTTCGTTAAATAATAATAGTTTCTTGGTTTTCATTCAACATCTAAAAATAAGCTAGTTCCTTTTAGAGAGAGGCTTATATGTTTCAGGGAATTCATATTGAAGGGTTGGGTTCTGCCAATGGGTTTTGATAATGTCCAATTTATTCTAGTTTTTTTGGAGGTTTCTAATTTAACCTATCAAGATTTGCATTAAAATGTTATTAAGTACTCTTATTTACCCATTTGTATTTGGATGGAACATTGTGCACCTCATTAACCTAGTTTTGATCTTCTATAACATCTAAAAAAAATCTATTTCCTTTTGGAGAGAGGCTTATCTCTTTCAAGGAATTCATATTGAAGGTTTGGGTTCTGCCAATGGGTTTTGATAATGTGTAATTTATTCTAGTTTTTTTTGAGGTTTCTAATTTAACCTATCAATATTTTCATCAAAGTGTTATTAACTATTCGTATTTACCCATTTGTATTTGGATGGAACATTGTGCACCTCATTAACCTAGTTTTGATCTTCTGTAACATCCAAAAATAATCTATTTCCTTTTAGAGAGAGGCTTATCTCTTTTAGTGAATTCATATTGAAGGTTTGGGTTCTGCCAATGCGTTTTGATAATGTCCAATTTATTCTAGTTTTTTTTTAGGTTTCTAATTTAACCTATCAAAATTTGCATCAAAATTTTATTAAGTACTCTTATTTACCCATTTGTATTTGGATGGAACATTGTGCACCCCATTAACCTAGTTTCGATCTTCTGTAATTATCCCTCCCTCTTGCTTGAACTCCCTTGGGTTTCCGAATTCATTAATTTGCAATTAACTGAACCCTCATGTTTTTTTATGAAGATGGGGTTACGAAAATCCCATTTTTCCAAGTTTTTCAAAACCTAAAATAAATACTACCATTGTAACATCCTTTTGTTAAAATTTCTACAAGTTGATTTTCTTCTTCTTGTCCCAAATATTCAATTTGGATAGCATACACTAGACATATTTTCCTTGTTGTTCGCTTTATTTATAATGCAAAAAATTTCCTAACAGACACAAGTTTCAGTTTCCCTTTTACTACCACAGACTTTCTTAGAGAACTATTACAACTTACTATTTTTTCTATGCAGTTTACTATTACTTTATGTTGTTCCCGCCAAGCCATACCAACTAGGAGGTCATAAGATCCTAAGGGAAAAATAAGAAAACTGAAATATGTAACGTAACCATTTAAATCGATAGGAAATTTGGGAGGCTTATAGGTGACCTTCCATTTGGTTCATGTAGAAAACTGCACCAGCCAAGAGTGCTGAAGCTTCTTTTTTTTTTCAGTTTACATTTTTCCGCTATGTGTGGACTAATATAACTTAAGATAGCTCCTCGATCAATTAAAAAATTCATGGGTTGGTCTGACATGATACCTTCAATTTCAATCATAATTGATTGATGCTGAGCTTGTTTGCTATCCAATGCTTCACTTATTCGGGGAATGTTTTGGGAAACATAATTCACTATGATTTCTTCTCGCACTGATTAAATGTTCTAAATTGCATGAGTATTGTGTGGGCAGTCCTACAACATGTGAGGCTCACCGCATCCCGAGCATTTCAATGGTTTTTTGGTCTTTAGCACATTTTGTCGCTGCTTGTTCCCTTCCATGGAACATGACTCAACCTTATTGATGCCTTCTCACAAATGAGGATTGTTCATAATTCCTTACTATAATTTTAATAGATAGATATACATGTTAACTAGGAGCTACTACCTTGCAATATTGTCAATTGTCTCATGGAGTGTTTTACTAGGCATCTAGCAAGTTGAATATTTATATTTATAATTTTTTTTATGTTGGGTCTTTATGAAATTGGCGCAACATTGTATGTTTGGTTTATTTTTTAGCAAACCATGATAGTGAGATCACAAAAAATTGACTTTTGTAAGGAAATGTTTATGTTTCAAATAATATTTTAATGAACAAAAAATCATATATAGTATACAATATCCAAGTTAAAGTGGGGTGAGTATCTATGGTATTATATTGATTTTGAAATAATAAAGGATTTTTGGGCATGTGGTATTGGTGAGCTATTGTATTGGGCCATGTTATGGTTTCGTTAATAAAATCCATTGTAAACTAAGGTGTATATCCATTTTAAAAAAAATGAAATATTGTAAGATAAGGAGAAGTTATAAAATTTTTCGGTAAAAAACAAAATGATATAAAGTTAAAAATCATATATTATATAATAAAATAAAATTTATAATTTTAAATAAAATTTTATAATTTATACATATAATAGTAAATTTCATATATATTCTTCTAAAAAATGATATAATATGATAAATATTCTATAATACCATTAAAAAGAAATTATTAAATGTTTTTAAAACTACACAATGTCGAAAATCCTATATTTTACTAAAATATTAAAAAACTCTTGCTTTTGTGAGTCTCCTAACTAATTTATGGGCCTAAGCATTCCCCTACTACTCTCTAACTAATTTGTGTTATAACTGAAAAAGGGCTGGAAATTGGGCTGTTATAAATAATGTATCATTTTTACCTAGAATCTCATAGTTCATTAATTCAAAATTTCCACCTGCTTCTCTTCTGTGACCTTCACATGTGGGCTTGGGAGAATGGATATAGCTTGGTAAAATTGGCACTTACACAACGTATCACAGGGCTCGAAACCCAATGTCAAGCATCTACAGTCACACCAGTGAACACAATGTTAGGAACCCAATTCAATCGAGCTATACCTTTTGTGACAACCGGGAAGCCAATTCCATGTGAAATCAATCATATTGTAAGCAACCACATCTACCATAGCTTTTGAACGCGCACGCAATCTCCTACTTCTATGCAGAAATCCCTTAGAAATTCCATAATTTTTGTTGGCAAAAGCTTATACATCCATTTTCCAATAGATGAATTTCATACAAAAAAATAAAATTAAATAAAAGCCTTCTCCCTATAATATCATCGATTTTATCCAAACATGTTTGAAATAGTTGTTGAAAATAATTATCCAAAGTATGACGTACCTCTTGGATGGCCCTACAAGTGCATTCCTCTCATTTTATCTACCAAAAATAATAAGGTATTTATTTACCTAGAAAGTAATAATGTAGATGAAAAATTATATAATAATTCAAACTCAACAATACCTCTTCATTTAAGCAAATTGTTTCTCTCCAAAATATTTACCAACTGAGGACATAAATATTTCCTCCACCTTCTCCATGTATTAGAACTTTTATTTCTTTAGAGGTTGTTGTTTCAAGATTGTCTTCTAATGATCGTCCTTCCCCTCTCATATTATTTTTCTTGTCTCTCTAAAATGGCACACATTTCCAAGTTTAATGAAGCATTTTGTGCTAACTCCTCTATGGAAGTTCAAACATGGTCCTTTATGAAGGGTCAAAGGCACTGGTCCCCCTAGAATGTATTTTGATACTACTTGTAGTACTACAAAAAATATTTCTAGGAACAAGGAAGAGTGTGAGGAAGTATTTGCAGAAGGAACTCAAACCATATAGGAGAAATCAGGGACTCCATTGAAGAATGTCCAAGCGTGGAGGAAAACATAAAATGGGTAACAATTCCTATCTCCACTCTCTTACAAACTATCATTTTGTACCTATTTTCATGGTGTTACCTAGTTCTTCTTCTCTAATTTAATTGGGAGAAATAAATTCAATAAGACTATTTTGGTTTTCTAAATTTATAATCAAGACCGAGTGCGTACCGGTAACTTTTTTCTCTAAGACTAACATGCCACCCACCACCACCAATTATTTGAGTCATATTTTGAAATGTACTATAGATTTTTCCATAGATGTATCTTGTTCATAATATTTGATTTCACCTCTTCTCTAGGTTCTTCACTTTTGGAGTTGGTATTTTTTCTAATGTCATGTTGTGCCATAGGATGATATCGTGCTCAGGTTTAGAGGTCATCGACCTACAAGCAAGACGCATTCCAAAATACAAGGCCAATTAACTACAACCATTTTCCAATTGTATAACACATGTGAAATCTACTAAGAGATTTGTCAATTAGATGATTTTTAGGATCACTCCAAAAAATGAATCAAGAAGGAAGTGGTTAGGTGGGTACCTAATCTTGCTCGCATCTAGGAAGGAAGAGTAAATATTTTAATGATATTTCCATCCAATTCCAAATAAAATAACTCTTACTTCATGTGCTGAAAGAGAAATATGAGGACCACAATGATATCATTGCATGCATCAATTAAATTTAAATGTTTGTAAATCCACCAACACTCTTGCTTGGTTAGCCTTAATGGTCTCCTAGGAAATATCCAACGACACCTCCCATGTGTTCGTAAACCTCTAGTAGTTTCTAGCGCACATGACTGAGCCTCAGTGATGCCTTCTCACAAATGAGGATTGTTCATAATTATTTACTAAGATTTTAATAGATAGATCTATATGTTAACTTAAAGCTAATACCTTGTTATGTTGTCAATTGTCTCATGGAGGGTTTTACTAGGCATCTAGCTAGTTGAATATTTATATTTATAATTTTTTTAGGTTGGGTCTTTATGACATTGGCACAGAACATTGTAGGTTTGGTTTAGTTTGTAGCAAACAATTATAGTGAGATGCAAAAAAAATGACTTTTGTAAAGAGATGTTTATGTTTCAAATAATATTTTAGTGAACCAAAAATCATATATATTATTTAATATCCATATTATCTACTATAAGGAACATTATTTAATGTTTTAGCCTATTATTAGAGAATGTTTTTTTTTTTATTAAATTAGTGTAATGTCCCTTCCAAAATTATTTTGGTGCAAAATTTATTTCTATGTTTTTGTGGAAAATTTTGATGTAGTCGGGGCCCATTTGATTTTATTGGAAAACTTCAAAGTTAGAAGTTAGCTAATTTTATGTTGTGATATTTTGTTGGTGATATATGGGGACCACCCAAAAATGAAATATGCATACCCTTAATAAATGGCTCCAAAAATCATGTGTGTTGTGGGAAAAATTCCCAACAAATATTATAAAAGGAAGGAAGCTCAATTCATTTGGCATAATCAAACTGTTGATTTTGATCTTACTTTCTCAAGCTCTTTAATTTGGTCACTTTTTGTTTAGAAAGAGTTTTCTGAGTGGATAACTCACCCGTTCTTTGGGGTACTTTGAGTGCCACCCAAGTTTGGTTTTCCATTTAATCCTAGAGAGATTTATTGTGTTATCTTCAACTACTTTATTTGGTTGCCCTATTAGTGCATATTTCTGGAGGACGTAGTGATAGTCGCAGAGGACGAAGTTGGGTTCTTGTGTTTGTTTTTGGTTTTGAGGTTAATTAGCTCATGATATTTATAGGAAAACATAGGCTCATTAGATTTAAAGCTATAGGAAAACCTCCAAGGGTTGAGATTGAAATTCTATTTCTGGAGTAGTTGTGGTGCAGTGACGAATTGATGAAGCTCGGTTGTGAAGGAATTCTTATGGAGCAGCCATTAGAGAATTTATTGTGGGATTTTAGGATGCTAGAGTAGTTTCAGCCCCTAAGAGATCCGCTACACGTAGTCCCTGTCATTCCATCTTCAAAAACTACGTCATTCAATGACTAGCTGCACATCCATTTGGAGGGAAACATTTTGTTTGAGAATTTGTTGGAGTATTTGGGTTGAGGAGTTGCATGTTTGATTGGTGGCATATTTTTGGAGGTTTTGTGGTGTTTTGGGGTGCAGAGACCTTCAATAGCATCTTCAGCAAAAAATTTTGAAATTGGAAAAGGGCTAAGTAGAGAAGGGTCCAATTTTGAAGGCTGGAGTTTGGGGCAAAGCTTTCTGGGTTTTTCTAGGTTTTAGGCAAGTATCACCTTCCCAAATTTCTAGAATTTTCTATGCGCTTTTTAGTTGTCAAATCTAGTGTCGAAGTCAAAGAGCAGTTGTAGAAAATAGGGGATAGCACAATATACAGAGGAGTAGTTGTTGCAGCTGCTGTATCATTTTGATATTGCTCACATGAGATATGTAGATTTCCTTTGCAAGCTGAGGTACACATTTTCCATATTATACTATACTCCAATCATCATCATTAGTAAAATTTGGTGTTCCGCCATATTTCTTGTATCTATGTTGCTACAATAATTTTTTTGTGTTTGCATAATTGCATGTTTTTGTTATCATTTTAAATTTTTCATTCAGAATGTCACAATGGTATTAGAGCATGTTCTTGGCCACTTTTCGGGAAGCTAGAAAGATCATGGAGGTGTTAAAATGACATGAACAATGATTGGTGAGATTAGACACTCCAATGATGTAAAAGGGGAAGAGTAAACAGGGGATCATGGAGGATTTGATAAGGCAAGGCCAAAAATTGGTGACACATAACCAATAGATTATAGATGGAATGCAAAAAATGATAAACAACTAGAAAATAAGCGAAGCATGTGCATGCACAACCCAAAAACACAACACCCGTGTGTATGGCTAGTTTGGTCATCATACCATCCTTCATTTTCTGGATGAACCAGAGAAGCATAGGTCAAGGACAAGGTCATCATGTAGGGGAACACAATTAGAGGGTGATTCCAAGTGTCATTTCTCCTCGTCGAGTCCTAGCTTCATATATCATTAGTGTAAGGAGGAGGTTGAGAACAAACATTTGGGTACACATGAGTGTGAGGAGCATGTTTATGTGTCTAGTGTGATGCAGAGTCACCCTTTTTGGAGATCCCTTTGGTAGCTCCCGGTGACACCCTAGTGGAGAGAGTAGAGCATACACTCAGAGGGAAATCTATTGATGAGGTCCCACCCATGGATGAGGTTTCATCCATTTTTGAGGGATCCATTGATTAGGTGTTCAGGGATATGTATGATTTTCAAGGTGATATCAACATACAAGAGGTTTATGCGGTGTTGGGAGACGTCTCCATCATTGATGAGGAGTTGATAGGTACAAATTCATCCAAATATGTGATGGATTTTCAAGAATATAGCTACATTTTATTGTTTCTTGGGGATTTTATGCATGATGAGCTATCATTGGAGGTACAATTAGTGACTCATGTTAAGTCCATAGCGGAGGAGGATGAGTAGTCATATTTTGGTCTAGCCACTGATTTCGACCAAATATATGCACAAACTATGAGCAAAGCTACAATACTTTGAGACAGTACCTCTCTTCGGGCATATATATATGGGGCTTGTATCATAGGTAGGTGTTGTGAATATAAATCCTAATGAGATAGAAGTAAATTTTCCTAACATTATTCTTGAACTCGTTGATGGTTCCCTTGATCCACGAGCCCCTATGTTCGCTTCTTGCTACTAGTGGCACATGAATACCTGCGGATCATTAAGACGAAAGAAAAAATGTAATCCAATAGACAATAATCATTAAACATTAGCTATCTAGAAAATCAAGGAGTACTAGAATATTTGCACAAATGATTAGACAAGAATAGAAAGCAAACATGAGATGTTTTTATTAATGAAGAGCTTAGGATCAAGGCCTTGATGTTGAAGGCCTCCGTTTGGTGAAAATCTGAGTCCTTCACCAAATATCTAAAGAATTCCTTCTCTCGAATATCTTAGGCATTATCACAGTAGAGAAATGTAAAGGGAATTAGATATCAGGAAAGCCCAACAATGACCAACAAGTAGTGCAAGCATTAGGATCAATTTATAGGAAGGGAGAAGAGGTTGAGAGACCATGAAAGGAGGAGGAAGGCCCGCTTTCTAAGGGATAAACCCCCATTTTTTATATCAAAGATCTAAAATCAGAGAAATCAACCCTATCACCATAATTTAACAAATAAATCACTGCCCTGTAACTTCTAGAGGTCGAAGCTTCTCCTCCTTTTAAGGAAACACTGGCAGACATGGATCAATAAAGTTTTCCTAGAAATAAGGGTGCTGACAGCGTTGGGCCAGAATTTTGAACCTTCCATCAGCGTAGGAAGTCCTCTAAAGAAGCGCGCTGACCCAAAAACTAGGGTTTTGACCAAGTTCCTTCAGTAACATTCCAAGGTAGTTTTCTTTGAGTCTTCAAAGGATGTCTTTATATATTTTTCATGGTGAAAGAATTTCACAGGGTCTGTCATGGGGAAATTTAGGATCTGGGATGGAAATTAAGCATGGTGACAAATTACTTTGTAACAAATGCTCCCTAGGGCATGAAGGTAGAACATGGAGTGATGGCTGAAATGATTTATGAACAAAGGCAAAGAACTCATATCACCACCAGGAAACCTTCCAAACCAAACACAATATAGTATATGATATCTGTGGTATAAATATGCCTAACAACATATCTATGCACTAGGCATCAAATAACAAATGAACCCAGGGCATGGTCAAAAACATCCACGTAAAGAAATCATAGAAATAGATCCACGACATGGATGCATCCATCCATATATGTAAGATCATGTATACAATCTTGAATAATCAATAACCCTATGTAACATGGATCAAAATCATATTTGACCTAGGGTGTTCATCACGATCTCAAGTGTTTTGAAACCAGCTCCAAAAAGAGAAAAAAAGAGATATCAATGCCTTAGAAATAAGCCACTTCGAGGGGGAAACCTCCAATACATTACATGAATGAACAATTCTTGGATGATTAAGGCTACAAAACCTCCTTTCTATATATAAGAGTCCATGGGGCCACAATGTAATCCTAGCCGACCTAACAATAATAATTTAAGGGAAAAACAATAACAATATGGGGGTTACAAGGGTACAATAATAACAATAAGGGGGTTACACTAACAACAATAAGGGACTATACTAGTAATATAGCGACCTAACATGCCCCTCTCCTTCAAAAAAGTGTTGTCCTCAATGCTTGAGCAGCTCTGGGTGCTTCTGTATAAAATTCTCATCCTTCCATGTAGAATATTCAGTGGTTAAGTTCTTCCACTTGATGAGATACTCTGAAATTGATCAATTCCATAGTTGTCGAGTTCTTGCTTCCTTGACTGCTTCAGGTTCCAATATGATTTTTTCCCTCCTCATCAAGTTCTGGCAATATTGTTTGAATTGGAATATTTTCACTATAACCTTCTTTAAGTAGGAAACATGGAAAATTGGATGCACTCGTGAAGAAGCAGGAACCTCCAATTTGTATGCGATAGTACCAATATTTTGCAAAAACTTGTAATGACCATAGTACTTTGGCAATAATTTATTATCCTTCTTAGCTTGCTTGAGGGACATTTGTTTGTATGGTTCTAGCCATAAAAACACCCAGTCTCCTACATCAAAACTTCTCTCACTACGATGTTGACCTGCCTATTGTTTCATTCGATTTTGTGCCAAATTCAGGTTGTCCTTTAAGAGTTGGAGAACTTCTTGTTGATGTTCGATGTGATTTTCCACTGCTTGAACCTTCGAATTTTCTCTTAAATATGATGTGATGGATGGTCGATGATATCCATAAAGTGCCATAAATGGGGTCATTTTTGCTGCAGTATGGAAGGAAGTGTTATACCACCATTTAGCTAGAGGTAACCATTTGAGCCATTTTGTTTGTTTATTAGATAGAAAAAAACGAGGATATCCTTCCAAACATTTATTGACTATCTCAATTTGACCATCGGATTGAGGATGATAAGATGAGCTATGAGCTAATTGAGTACCCAAGAAAGAAAATAACTCTGTCCAAAAATTTCCAGTAAAAATGGGATCTCAGTCACTCACAATAACCCTTGGGTTTCCATGTAGCTTTTGAATTGTGTCTATAAATGTAGTAGCAACTGTACTTGCTTTAAATGGGTGAGATAATGCACAAAAGTGTGGATACTTGGTAAGTCTATCAACTACCACCATGATGACACTCTTTCCTTTAGACTTAGGTAAACCTGTGATAAAATCCATTGAAATATCCTCCCAACGTTGACTTGGAATGGATAAAGGTTGTAGAAGACCTGGGGTCTTAATTGTCTCAACTTTATTCTTCTGGAAAACCAAACATTACACCGCAAACTTTTGAATATCAGATTTAAGGCCATCCCAAAAAAAATCTTTCTTCACCCTGTGGTAAGTTTTTAAAAATCCTATGTGTCCTCCTAAAGGAGAAGTATGCAATTCCAAAAGAATATTTTGTTTTAGTTGGGAATTCTTACAAAGATATAAGCAATCTTTGTACCATAAGGAATCATTTTTCCAACTAAATGTATCAGATGTACTAGGATCTTGCTGCAACTATTGAATGAGTGTCCACACGTCTTCTTCCTTCTTCCATTAATCTATTGGTTTGGCTATCCAATCTGGTTGGATAATAGAAATCACGCAAAGCAATGCTTCCACCTCTTCATTCTTTCTTGAGAGTGCATCTGCAACAACATTTAGCTTCCCTTTTTCGTATACTATTTCAAAGTCATAACCCAACATCTTTGTGACCCATTTTTGCTACTCTTCTGAAGATAGTCTTTGTTCCAAAAAGTGTTTAAGACTATGATGATTAGTTTTTACCTTGAAGTGTCTTCCCATTAGTGCATGCAGTATTTCTAACATTTCCTTCTCATAAATAGGTTTCTGTAAATACTTTCCTTTGATTGGATGACGTTCAAAAGAAATGGGTCTTCCTTATTTCATTAAAACAACACCAATTCCATTTTTTGAGGCATTACATTCCACAATAAATATTTTTGTGAAGTCTAGCATAGCTAAGACTAGTGCTAGGCACATCACCTCTTTAAGATGTTCAAAGGGCTTAGTTGCTTCAGGAGTCCATGAAAATGCATCTTTCTTCAATAATGTTGTTAGAGGTGCTGCTATTCTCCTATATTTCTTAACAAAATTTTGATAATACGATGTTAACCCGAGAAATCCTTGCAACTGCTTTATGGTTGTGGGGACTTTCCATTCCTTAATGGATTTAATTTTGTTAGGGTCTACCTTAACCTCCTCGTGAGATACAATATGACCCAGATATTCCACCTCTTGTACTCCAAAGAAGCATTTGGATGTTTTTGCATATAATTATTTCTCCTGTAACAGTTTGAGCACCCTGTCAACATGTTGAACATGATCCATCAAAGACCTACTGTAGATTAGTATATCATCAAAAAATATTAGCGCAAATTTTCTAAGGAAGGGTTTGAAAATGGAATTCATCAACTCTTGAAATGTAGAAGGTGCATTGGTAAGGCCAAAAGGCATGACCAAAAATTCATAATGATCCACATGAGTTTGAAATGTTGTTTTCGAAATATCTTAAGTCTTCATTCTAATATAATGATACCCTAAACGAAGATCCAATTTGGTAAAATAAATTGGTCCATGTAATTCATCCAATAATTCAGAAATCACAGGAATGGAAAATTTATCTTTAATGGTGAGCTTATTGAGCTCCCTATAATCTGGAAACATGCGCATGATCCAATATTCTTGTGTACCAATACTACAGGAGCAGAGAAAGAACTTTGACTAGGTTGAATTATACTTGCCTCTAACATTTATGCAATCATACGTTCACTTTCACTCTTTTGGACAAAAGGATATCTATGAGGCCTAATGTTTGGAAGAACATTTCTTGGAATCAAATGAATAGCATGATCATGATCACGAATAGGTGGGAGTCCTTTTAGAGTTTCAAAAACCTTGGAATGATTATCCAAGACTTTTTGGAGATCTGCAGAAATAGATGATTTTGATGTTGGAACTTCTAGTGAGCATAATTGTGAAATTATGCCTCGTTGTTCTTTCTTTAGAAGCTTTTTCATGACATTAGAGCTTATTATCTTTCTCAACTTCCCTGCAATACCCCGTAATTCAATTTCCTTTCCTTCTGAAATTTTTTTTAAGAGAAGTTCTTGAAAATTAAAAGCTACCGTCCCGAAAGATTGTAACCATTGTACTCCTAGTACAACATAAACACCTCCCATAGGAATGGAAAGCATTGGAATATTCAATACATATTCCCCCATGGTTAGCTTGATATTATGGCATTTTCCAGAGCAATTTATAGTTCCTCCATTTGCAACCATCACTTGATATTCTGGTGCTAGGTATAGGAAACAATTCAATTCCTTGGCTACATTACAATGAATTAAATTATGGGTACTACCTGAATCAATCAACACTATTACCTTTTTCTTCTTGATATGTCGTTATATCTTGAGAGTTTGAGGAGTGGTAATTCCTTCCAATGCATTACACGATATGGTCGGACTCATTTCTTCCACTTCTTGGGTTGCTTCCTGGTGTATATCCTCTTCTTGTTCATTTTCTTTTTCCTCTTCACAATCTATGTAAAATAATTTCTTCTCACCACACTTATGACCTTTAGTGTATTTGCTATCACAACTGTAGCAAAGCCCTTTTGCTCTTTTTTCTTTCAATTGTTGTGGTGTCAACCTTGTAGGTTGTGGAAATCTAGGAGTAGCAACACTTCCATCTTTATAGAAGTGAGTGGTAGGCTTCCTTATCGCCATAATTTTACATTCAGTTTTTCTTGCCAACCCGAATGCCTTCTCCAATGAATCAGGTTCCAAAAACCGAACTTCATGTTGGATTTTATCCTTTAAAGTACCTATGAAGAGATTAATCATGTGCTCCTTTGGAATATCAGTTACCAATATATTCAATTTTTGGAAGTCCTCAATGTGCTCCCCCATTAAACCCTTTTGTTTGAGATTTATCAATTGGCTAAAGAAGGTGTTACTCTTTGTATCCTCATAATGTGCTATCATTTCCTTCGTAAAAATTGACCAAGTGACAATTTTTTTACGGGAGAAAAGCCATCGATACCATAGAAATGTATTTTGTTCTAAATGTAAAGTTGAAATGCATACCTTTTGTGTGTTTTGCACATTATGGTGATTAAAATATTGATCCATCTGCAGTATCCATGTTACATGATCCTTTCCATCAAACTTCCTCATATCCATTTTTGGAATATGGTGGTTCTTCCCACCAACATTAGATTTTATGAAATCTCAATTGACATTTATTTTGTTCTCATCATGAGTTTCCTCTACTATATTTTCACCATTAGGAAACATTTCTTGTATCAACTTTGTCAAACCTTCCATGTCTACTTTTATATCATTCTTCATGTTTTCCATTTTCTCATCGATCTTAGCTTCCATGCCATCCATCTTAGATTCCATGCCAGCTTCCATGCCATTCTTCAAACCATCCATCTTAGATTCCACACCATCTATCTTAGATTCCATGTCATTCTTCAAACCATTCATATTGGAATCCATGCCTTTCATCAAACCATCCATCTTAGTTTCCACGCCTTTCTTCAAAACTTCCATGTCATTTTTTGTTGCTCTTTGCGAGAGCAAAATTTGTTGCACTTGCTCTTGTAATTTTGATATGTCATGTTTCCATTCTTCGTATTCATGAGTCATATTAGAGCTTTCTAAAGGCTTAATGGGTGTTGAATTCTTTTTAGGGGCCATTTTAGAATCCAATTGTAACACCTCTCATTTCTTATCATTTTTTTTCTTCTGGTAGAATCCCCAGCTGAGTATTATCAAGAGACTCTATCACAAGTAATAACATCATCATTTTATGTACTCATCACACTCCTACGTAATTATGTTATTCAATATACTATGCCATTTTATGTCTATTTGACTATTAATGACAATATTCTGAACTATGAAATCTTGAATTTCAACTTTCACTTAAGTTAAATATACTCTATCCATGTTTACTATCAAAACAATTCTATTACATAAATCTCCCCTTATTCCACTTAGGAACATAATGGTCATACATCTCTTTAACCATTAACATTACAACATAAAAGAATTAACATATTCCACCCCCTTGTGTAACTGTATACTTACCTTTATTTTCAGTGTTTATACTTGTAACTACACTACACTATCACTTGTTATTATAAACAAGAATTTTTAACTATTATCCCGGATATCACTTCGACCATATATATAAGTTGTTAATGGGCTTGGTATAGATTACCTTATTTTGTTTTCTCACCAACACTCATTCTTGCTATACACGACATTTTAATTTAATTCATAATTATTAATAAATTTTCCATATGAATTGATTTCCATCCCATATTACCCACCATATAAATTTGTATTTCTTTTAGTAATGGAGCCATTATCTAGCTTGGGTTATTTTTCCAAAGTCAACATGGTGTATTCGATGTTCATGTTAGGTACAATCTACACGTTGCATTTAAGATAGCACTATCTTAATATTGCCACCATTATTTTAATACACTCTTAACCTTTTGACTCACTAGCAGTTGTATGGAGTGGTGCATCCACTATAGCTTTAACTATATCATATCACGAATACTTTATTTATTTATTTTATTCTTAAGGCTTTATACCATTTAAGTTATATACATCACTTGTTAAAGAGTTTTCCCTTTCGTTCCCATGTCATAAATTAATACGGTATATTATATGTTTTGGGAATGACCACCATTATACTAAGGTTTTAAAGAGTAGTATCATGCTACTCATGGTATTCTTTATGTCGTTTTTTTGTTCATATCACTATAATGACAACCCACTATAACTATACATTTATTTGAGAAGATGCTAAATCACCGTTCATTTATTCGATTTCATTGCGTTGGACCTTTAACCGTATCTTGACCATTTCATATATATATATATATATATATCTATGCAAAACTCTCTTAATTGTGCATATATTATATTCAATTGGTTACTAACATTATTCCTTTGAATTTTGTAAATATGAATGCTATTATAATTAGGTCGAATCCAAAATCTTCATATGGTTGTATTTCGTACATGTCCATGTCTTTGTTTATTCTTACATTATAACGATTTATATGGTTTTATTGACTTCTACCTTATAATACCTTCATAATTCATATAGTATACACTTTTAGACCCACACTATGTAACTCTCATTCATTTGATTCTTCACTTAACCTCCTTCCAGGGTATTTACTTACGATGTGACTTCACTCTAGCGTGTTTGACATGAACACACTGTCCTCCATTGACTCCTTAGGGTTTTCGAAAACATCAATGTCATTTACTGTAAACGTATATATATGGTACTTGGAAACTTATATAATAAGGGATGATAGGTGTCAATTTAAAATTAAATTGTTTATTCGTTATCACTCCATGTGACTCGGTACTAAGCAATTAATTTTTGAAATCCTTTCCATTTAATTCATGGGATTCTCGACAGAACTGGACGTAAATGTTCCTCATATCCCAAGGCCATCATGCAGATCCAACCTTATCTTCGCATCTGCTGCCACGTGTACGATGTGGATGCTGCAAGAATCAGGGTTTCTTTATGGTTATATGAAAGGGTGAATTCTGTAATCTCTATTCCTTTCCAGATCTCATTCTGTTGTCCCCTTCTAAAAAAGAAAACATAGCAGAGAGGATTTGCCTCATCTCCCCTTGTGTTAGTTTGAAACCACCAGCAAACATCACGTCTGCTCACGGCACGATCTATCTCAGGTATTGCAATTTTCGACTTAACCCATTATAATTATCTCAGGTAATGAGAAATTTTCGTAGTGATTTCCAATTTGATGATCTGGTTTTCGATTCTCTCTTTGTGCCAACTCTAGGTTATACTTTTAGAAATTTTCCTGTGCTTTGCTTATACTTTACAATTTGGTTGTCATCTCTATATTCCTATGCGTCTCTTTTTGTTTTGGTTGGATCTTATCATATTGGGTTTTTCTTTCTCGTAGAGAATCCACCTCGAAATGGAGCTAGCCCAACTCAATTTTCTGCCGTGGTGAATGGTCTAGAAATCGTCCTTATCTTAAACAAGAAAATTTCGTTCCTATTGCCCTCTTCAAGTTTAGTTATTGTTCGAAGAACTTTGCGAGGTAAATTCTTCCAATTTTTATTATAAATTTATCTTCCCACTTCAATTATTTACTCATTAAAGTTTTATTTACATTCTAACTCCTCTCTCGTTCCTTCAGGGGATTTCTAAGCTTACAGATGTACCTATCGGTTACATCCAAACCTGTAAGGTAAAAACCACTTAATATATATTTATTTTCTTGCTATTGTTAATCAACTTCTTTTTCTTATATGCTAGTACTAATTTTTCCTTTAGGTTGTCTATAGGTAAGAACTCCACTTCTGTGGTTTTGATTTATTGACAATTGTTTTATCCCATAGTTGGAATTACTTCTAACGCTACGGTCTCATTCGACACAGGTTGGTATGGACGATCCCATATTTTTTGATTTTGGGATAGTATTATCGAAACACTAGTGTCTTATTCTCAGTAATTATAACACTGTGCATACAGAGCTATGTTAAGGAATCATTAAATTTTGTAATAATACTAAACCCCGATGGGGTTGTACATTTATTCTCCGGACTTTGTATAATTAACTTTTTTCTTTTCACAGATATATTTTTCACTCTGGTTAAACCTAAAGAGTTATTTTTTGTATGACCTCTTTAGGATATATCCATGTACCTCAAATGATAAGTGCCATCATATGTATTGATTTTCAGGATCGTTGGTATTAAAGATAAAATATTAGTTACCATTTGATATTTTCCAGTTTTGGTTAAGTTGTTAAACGCACTATTAAAACCACTATCATATTGCATATGTAAAATTTTCACCTCATGGTGCTATGTTATCTTTTTCACTATCCTACTATGTACATAATTTATTCTTTTCTTTTACATGTTCAATTATGATCCTTTGAATAACTGGTCATATAATGAATTTCAACTCTTGCGGTATACTTGAACTATATATATGCTATCTAAACTAATCTTTCATTTGTTTTCCTGAAGCATTAATATAACAAAATCTAATATGTTGTTACAAATTTATTTTGAGTATAGTAGACTATTATTTAGGAACAGATTTATATGATAGTTTATAAAATAAAATAGTATGGAAATATCGTAGTTATTTTTCTGTTATATTTAAAGATTTATCAGTTTATTAACCTCTTTTCGGCAACCAAGTTTATACAATCTAAGAAAAGTAATAATAGTATTCTCTTTTATTACATAGAAGTAATATTTTCTCTGTGATACACCGATCTCCAGATGTAAATCTATTACAGATTTAGATATTCTGGCAGATGGGTCTCATCAGACTACTCCCATACAACTATACAGATTTGAAGTAATTCTACCTCATCAAAATCTGTTAAATGTATGTGTATTAAATAACCCAGCATGTAAAAATTTAACTCACTAGCTGAAGAAAGAAAAAAAGAACTTTATTTTTACATAAGAAATTTCATATAACTGTAAAATAGATTAGTTCAGTGTGCATACCAATTTATTAGACTATTCCTTCTAGCCATAGAGTTCTCTTCTCACCTGAACTCACCCCCAAGCTGAGATCCTATCCAGTGACAGCCCCTCGTCTATCCTGGAGCAGCTTATTTGGGATCCGCTTCCCTTTTGGACTTATTTACATGCCAATTAAAAAGCATAGAACTAGGGGTGTTACATCAATACTGATATCTATTCTACAATATGCCCTTGGAATCAATTCAACTTGATTATTCAAACAATACTTATAGCAAATGTTGAACAAGACTTATGCAATTCAGAAAACAAAATACACACATTTTACTTTCTTGAGCTCGATATTGAAATTGAATTATCTCTATAATTGCAGATCCTCAATATCTAAAATTCATCCCTATAGTAGCCATCTGAAGTTTTTTTCAAATGCAATAGGTCTGATCTGATTTGGATTCATCAAGGCAAATTTATGTCCAATCTCCCACAATGACCCAATTTTGGACTGGTTTAGTGGAGAGAACTTGTACGACTTATCTGATTTGGATTCATCAAGGCAAATTTATGTCCAATCTCCCACAATGACCCAATTTTGGACTGGTTTAGTGGAGAGAACTTGTACGACTTGCCATGTGTCACTGTTTCCTCCTTTGGCTCTAAAATTTATAGAATGAAAACTATAGTTCGTGTACTTGTCGCCACTTTTTACAACATTCCAATCCAATGCTTAGAGAAAGAGATATGAATATTTTCCCATGATCATCTCTTTGAGATGAAATTCAGAAGCCTCAAAAAGTCCTAACTTCCACAGATCATATCTCCAAAAATGTTGTGAACAAATATCTGAATTTTTTTGATGATGTTCCTTGGGATTGTGGCTTCACACTCTAAAATTTCAGCTTCTGACCCTTCGTGGAAAAAAATGTGTTACAAAAATACCATGATGACCTGTTTAGGTTAAATTCAAGAGCTTGCAAAATAACCTAACTTGCACAGATCATATCTCCAAAAATATTGTGAACCAAGATTTGAAATGTTACGAAGATGTTCCTTAGGATTTTGGCTTCGCACTCTAAAAATTTTAGATTCTGAACCTTCGTATAAAAAATGTTATAGCGAAAATTCCACGATGACCTGTTTGGAGCAGCGAAACCCTAGAATCTCAAAGCTCTGATAACAAATGTTGTGAAACCGGCTCCAAAAAGAGAGCAAAAGAGATATCAACACCTTAGAAATAATCCATTTCAAGGGGGAAACCTCCAATACATTACATGAATGAAAAATTCTTGGATGATTCAAATTACAAAACTTCCTTTCTATATATAGAAGCCCGGGCCAGAATGTAATCCTAGTGGGGCCACAATGTAATCCTAGCCGACCTAACAATAATAATTTAAGGACACAATAATAACAATATGGGGGTTACAAGGGTAAAATAATAACAGTAAGGGGGTTACACTAACAACAATAAGAGACTATACTAGTAAAATAGGGACCTAACATCAAGCTTCCCAACTTACAAATATAACCATTTGAATAAAGGTACCAATTATGAACATGGTTAAGACAACTTGATTGCCAGTTAATGATGAAAACAATTATCATGCACCAGAGAAACCACCAATAATGAAGATGTATGTCAAGGTACAATAGCATAATGTACAATTGCGAATGAGTTTGTTGAAGTCGAACACTTATAGAATCATTCGGTCGAAGGCCAATAATGTGAACGTATGGTTGAACACAAAGAACTTGCAATTAAGGTATGCAAGATGCAACATACTGAAAAGGAATTTCTAAACCATATTCCTGAATAATTAGCTAAAGTTGATAGGAAGTGATTTGTCGAAGGAGGGCCATAATTGATTCCACATCATCAACACAAAAAAATAGCGCAAGATCAGAAGAGTGACTCATAATTCTAACAGAGAAGGTCATATAAGTAGAGGATGTTTGATTGTGACAAAAAGGACTTCTCTTGAACATATTGATGACATGAATTCAGAGTATGGTAGAATTTGACTTAAAGAGGGTCAGAGGTCATGCTGGAAAAAATGGTAATAAAATGAGAGGCAAACAGATTTTCCAAACCCATGAAGACAAAGTGATGAATGAAGGATATCCCCAATCTGACACGAACAATAGATAAGTGTCATGTTGAAGAGTGACAAGCTTCCCAAAACACAGATATGATGTTCACTTTTAATTTTTCCCACTATTGCTAACAAGTACCTCTTTATTTTGATAGCCAACATTAAGAGGATAGTATATGCTGAGCATTTAATTTAAATCTTCGACTGAATCCATCCTCATATTTTTAACGAGCCCTAGGAAGGAGGAACTTGATCTCATCATGGTGACAAGTCTTTCATCATTTAAATTTTAATGAGTCTGAAAATAAAACTCCATCATGTCCCTTTTTGTAAATTGTCTCTAAAATTCGAAAAGATAGAAAACAATATCCAAGAGAACCTCTTGACCATGCTTGATCAAGGTATTCCTTTTTCATAAATAGTGAATCTCTGCCCGAAAAAGGGGTAAACGTATAGTGAGACTATGTCAATTCGTTCACTTTAAAGAGTACAAAATGACAAGTATCCAACAATCTTTGCAAATTTTTAGAGTCGGAAAAGAGCCGAAACTTGACTCTTGGGGGGGTTACTTTTTCGTTTATTTTTTACCGAGTCTGAAAAAGAGATAAATAAAATTATTTTGCATCAGAAATAGTCAATATCACTATAAAGATCCTATTACTGCACAAAAAATGACAAACATCACTGATATCAAGGAACAATAATAAAATAATGGCGAAAATATCTTCAAAAATCTATAAATAGATAGAAAGTAAATTAATTTCCACCTTTCTACTTTGAGAAAATTGTAAAAGCACATTTTACCCCTTTTTCCTTCAAACTTCAGATTAGTGTTGTAGTCGATCCAGGACACAATTCAAAAATCTGTGAGCTACAGGTAAAAGCTCAAAATCTCCTCTTCATTTTAATTCGATTCTTTAGTGGTTTAGCTTATAAGTTTAGAGATGGGGGAAGGATTTCAAATTTCATTTTCACTCGCGATCAATGCAGGTTTGAGCTATCTGACCTATGTTGGTTTATCTTAGCTTGTTGGGGTAGTGCGTCGTCAGTGATGAATTAATTTGTGCAGCCATGCTGATCACAGGGAGAAATTTGAAATGATAAATGACCAATTTCTTATGGATTATCTCAAAAAATACTTCGATGAAAAATCCTAAAATTTTAATTAAACATGTTTTGCAGGTGATTTCAGTGAATATGGTCATTTAATGGAAATAAAAAGGCAATGAAATGGAATACCAATAAGCACTCAAAGGCCCAAATTGCGTGAATGCATTGCATAATTTCTGAGGGATGAAAGTCCAACCTTTAGAGTTGAAAGCTCAATTGGAGCTACTTTAGTATTTGATTGACCTATGGAACGTAAATTTCCAAATATTCATAATTGGAGACTAGGAACTAGAGCTTGATGTGATGGAAATCTACTTCATGATAGGCCTATCGAGGAGAAGGTAAAAATATAACTCTCCAGAGCTCACGCATGACATGAGAGTACTAGTATGCTTATTCAGAGACACTATCCTGGGGCAAAAAAGACTCAAATCTAGAAGGTCGATATATGCTGTATCACAAATCTTCCCTATTGAAAATATTAGATTGCATGGCTCGAGTAGATGGAGCCCAGGCATTCGATGAGGAAGTGAAGTATCAATTCGAGTACGTGGTGGATTTTATGGCTCCTACTATGTTTGATTGGTGCGAGGGTCTATTGGCTAATATGGAAATCTAATTGAGCAAGTGCAAAACAGGTTTTCTGAAAATGTTTGGGTATGGTTCCATCATGGTTACCTTATTTCTTGAGAGTGTTCCTTTCTTTCATTATCAATAGTTGGAGATCCATGATCCAACCCCGAGGGACCCAAGGCTATTGAGGTGGTGTGACATCATGTCGAGTCAGGGAGCGGGCCAACAAACTCATATTCCCAAAACATTTTTCAGTTGGTTTCATCATCAACTCATTGTGGTTGTGGACTATGTGTATGGAGGTATTGAATTTAGGAGAGACATAGATCTTCCTATTTCTCCAGGCACACAGTGGACTAATGCAAGTAAATTTTTTTTTTTAACATTTTAATTTTTTTTAAATGCTTTTGTTATGTGTTCTGAGACTCAGACTTATGATATTCGTATAGATGTGGGTCCTAAGAGATCACCTGCTTTGTCATCGATCGTAAGGAGGGAAACTCGCCAGTTCAAGGATGTTCAATATGAGGAGGGGGCATACCCATTAGTCAAGTGATCTAGGTGGATATCAGTGGACACCCACATATTTCATTTGGACCTGCGCCATTAATTCTTGCAGCTTTTCAATTTCAGCACAAATTACTATTTTTAGCAAGTTTTCGGGTCCTGCACTCGCAAAGCCGTTTTGGGGTCATAATGATCTAGGTTGATATTGGTGGCCACCCACATGTTCCATTTCATCCCCCACCATCAGGTCTTTCCTTTTTTAAGTTGTAGCACAACTTACTATTTTTAGCAGTTTTTTGGGTCCTGAACTTCCGAAGTTGTTTTGAGGCCCTAGACTACGTTCTTTGGGGAAACCGGGAACAACATGGGTTTATAGACTAATGTTGCTCACTCAAAAGTTATAGTCGTTAGATAGATATTTCTAATGAGCTAATGAGCATGTCAAACGGAGATGGGATGGCGAAGTTACATCCTCGAGAAGTTGAAACATCAATTTACCTAAACAAGACCCACAATTTTGGCACTTCATCTCCCAGGGTTACATGTTTTGATGTTTTAGGTTTTACATTATTTTTCAATAATAAATAGGCCTTTGAGCCTCACTTTAACACATTTTAGGGGCATGTAGGCATCACATCTCTTCTAATAGATATGTTATTAGTGCCCTCGCTCGCTCATTTCCATTATGTCTCATTGTAACATAGTTCAGAGGCCTTTGACCACCACATCTCTTTTCATAGATAAGACTAATATCACCCTAGCTGTTTATTTATATTATGGTTGTATTGTAACACAGTTCATAGGCCCATAGCCACCCCATCTCTTCTCAAAGATAAGCTACTAGTGCCTTGTCTGTAAGCATATTTTAGTAATTTGATTTTAATAAAAGGAAGCATTATTTTCGTTGCATGTATGTGCCTATGATTATATGTGTGTTTTTTTTCGTTCCTCCATAAATCCAGATCATTGAGGTAGAGAAAAACATGGCAGGCCTCACGCGAGGCATCCCAGAGCATGCTACATTTGATGATATTCCACTTCGCTTTAAGTAGCATATGGTTGGGGTCCCAAGCAGACTGTGCCAACTACTCTTTCGAGTGATCTGAGCAGTCACCTGTTACCATGAGCACCATGTGAGTGCATAGTAGCCATCTGTTTACATTTTTTTTGTACTCATGAAGGCTTATAGAGACATTTGTGTCACCAAACACATATTTTTTAAATTTTGATGTAAGACACTTGATAGTCGATCTATATATATATATATATATATATATATATATATATATATATATATATATACGTATGAATGTTTTTATGTCTACTTGAATTTTCGTGTATCATAATGAGGTATTGGTTTTTACATGTTGCACAAATGTTTATCGAATACATGATTCACTAATGTATCTGTTAATGTGTTTAAATGTCCTTGAATATGTTGGTATGTAATAAAATCAAAATTACTTTCCAATAATGGAACACACAAATTCATACGTAAAAGTTGAGGATTTGGCACTCAATAATGGCCATTTAACTGTAACACAACAAGTTGTGAGTCTAATTTAACAAACAAATCTCTAAGCTCGAGATCAATTGCATCTGGTAATAGCTCGATAAATACACTATACTTGACAATATTATTATTTGTTCGACCCAAAGAAACACATGAATTAATCAACTTGACATCAGGGGAAAAGAGTGCTCATGATGCGGAAGGTAAGTTTCATGTGCTACTGAAAGCACAATCAGCAAAACCAACATAATGATTTGACGACATCTACAAACCAAGTGGGACACAAGGTAAGCAGAGGAAAAATGTCTGCAAAGCAAATAATTACACCAAAAATCAAAACAAAGCACACTAATGAATAAAACAAATATGTACAAAGCATCAAGCTTATGATCAAGCATATTACTTCTTCAGATAGAGCCCATTTCAGGGCTTAGCCAATTGGTTACCTTCATAATCTGCCAGCTCATGAGCACCTTTCCCTAATAGGCACTAAATAATATAGAGCCCATGCTAGATTTTCTTGAGCTTCCCAACTCCCAATTTATCGTGGGCTTGGTCATAAAGCATGACCAAACCACCTTCAGAGAAAACACAAGGATTGATCAATTTTCCATATTGAGCCTTAACTCATCATTTATGTGCTTCAATAACTAAAAAAACAAGTTTTTGTGTCTCATCGAGATGCTCGAGGTAAAGAAAGTATTCCTCTTCTCACGAAGTACCAGGAATTAATTGGATAGCGAGCTTCATAGAATGAATTTGACACTCAATTAGAAGTGTGGCTTCTAGACCATGCACTAATTAAAATGGTGCAAATCTAGTAGTAGTCTTAGTAGAAGTTCAGTAAGCCCACAAAGCCAAGAAGAGCATAATATGCCAATCCCTTATATGTATCGTATTCGTTCATTGAAGCATGGTTACAAATAATTTGTTAACAGCTTCAACCTATCCATTGGCCTATGGATAATAAGGAGTGGAACTATCACAACATAGCCCCAACTAAGAAATAAGTTGTGTCATCATATGATTTCAAAAGTGAGAGCCATGAGTGAAAATTGCTTTCGAGAAACTGAACCGAGCTATGACGTGATTAAATAGGAATTGTGCTGCAATCACCTTCATTATCCTATGTAGGCATTTCCTCGGCCCATTTTGTGAAATTATCGATGGTGACAATAATATAAGCATGCCGCTCGACCCAAAAAGGGTCACAGGTCATGATATATATGCCTGATTTCACAAATGGATTAGAAATAGCAAATCGATGCATGGGTGAGGGTGGGGCACAATCTTTTCGAGAATAGATTTGGAAGCCATGGTATTTTTGGACTGCAAGAATGGAATATTTAAAGATAGGCAACCAAAAATATCGTATGCGAACGTTTTTTTTGAGCGGTAGCGTAACCAGTCATGTGACCACCACACGCCCCAGAGTGGCAGTCATTGAGAGCTTTCTCAGCTTCCTCGAGATTCAAACATTGATAGAGGATGGAGTAAACACCAGTGTGATACAAAGTGTCTCCAACAATATGATAGGGTTGGGACTAGTAACGAATCCGCTGTAACTTAGAGTGGGACAATTTTGGTCAAAAAAATTGGGTCTAGAGATAAATAATGATGTCTCCATACCAGGGATCAAGAGTACTAATGAGAAATATAGATTCATTTGGAATTGAATCTTCAAAAGGAGAGGGATCAACCACAGTGGGAAGATCACAAATCGAATAAGAAAATACAAGGGATTTCTTATGCTTAGCGAAAGTGAACTCTAAGTCAAAATATTGAAGGATGACAATCCATTTTTATTACTTGCCCCCAAAAAACTGGCATGTGAGAATATAAGTCATGGGGTTACAGTCATAAATCACCAAATTTTTTTGGACGATAATGTAATGATGAAAACACTGAATAGCATGGACAATATCCAATGTGAGTTTTTCTACATGATCATAGCAAGTCTCAACATCAAAGAGATTGTAACTCAAGTAGTAAAATACATGCTATGGACCATCATCACCATCCTAAACCATAACCATACCAATAGCCTTATTTTTGGTGGCCAAATACAAAAGTAATTGTGGTCATAGTTGGGAGGATGTAGTAGAGGAGAACTGATGAGGCCTCATTTTAAAGCATTGAAATACCTTTGGGAAATTTCATCCCAAATGAAAGGTATTACCTATTTCAATAAGTGAGTAAAACATTTGGCAAGATTGGCATAGTTTAGGATGAAGAAACAGACAAAATTGGCTTTCCTCTGTAGTATTTTGGTTGATGAACAAAAGAGGGAGGAGGAAAATTGATGATTGCCTCAACTTTAAGAGGATCTATCCAAATGCCTTCCTTGGATACCACAAAACACAAGATTTGACTAGATTAAATGCAAAAGACACACTTATGAGGATTAAACCTAATACTATATGCTAACAACGAAGAAATATGGCTCAGATACTTTCAAAGTAATCTCGAAATTTTGTGGAATGAGGAGGAAGGTCATCGAGGTATGGCTGAACTATGTGTTTCATTTCATGAAAAGCATAAGATATAGTTCACTGGAAGGTGGATCTAGCATTTTTCAAGCCAAAAGGGATCTTTTTATAGTAAAATTTTCCCCATGGACAAATAAAATAGATTTTTTTTTATCAACTATAGCAATGTTGATCTGGTTATAGCTAGAAAAACCATCCATAAAGGAAAAAATCTCACTTCCCGCGCACACATCAATTATTTGATATATAAAGGAATTTGGGTAATTATCAGGACATGCTCGATTAATATCACGGTAATCAACAAAAACATGGATGGTCCCTTATTTCTTAGTAACATGAACAATATTCGAGTCCCAAGCCATCAATGGTATGGGATATATGGAACCAACCTTAAGAAGCTTTTCAGCTTTGCCCTTTATGTAAACAACATTTTTTGGGTGAACGGAATGAAATCGTTGGTGAATGAGCTTTAATTCTAGATAAGTAGGGATTTCGTGCATGAAAATACTAGGATTAATGTCAGGAACCTCTTGGTAAGACTATATGAACTAATCACGAAATTCTGTAAAAGTATCTTTGTAGATCTTGATCACGTTAGGAGAATAAGATGCACCAATGTGAACATTCTCAACAATCCCTGGTTTAACATAGATTTCAATCGGAATGGTTGGAGAAATATTTCCCATGTTCCCTTCAGACAACACTCCATGAATCAAGATGGGATTCTGAAATGGGCCATTCGGTACTAACAAAACATGGAATTCCATATAGGGAGAGATCTAACCCGGGTTTGGGAGAAACGAGGAATGATGATGTCAATCATTGCATGGGGTTTTCTCAAGAGAAATTACCTCCACGATACTATAGTCAGTGCAGAAAGTTTCATTCAAAGGATCATCAGAATCCCAAGAGCCAAACCAAGGAGACTTTGCATAAACATATAGAGAGGATATCAATTCTTCGTTGGTTTCATAGATAGCCTCAGAAGCCATAAGAATACTCTTGTTACACCATTTTTTGGTCATCTAACCTATTCTCATTAGATGGACCCAAGTACACCATGTAAGACCAATTTTACCCTAAGTAAAATTGCCTTCACTATGTTAAAATAGGAAACCCCAAAAGGAAATATTAAACAAACCTATATTTGTTTGATTTTCCTCATGGAATGATTAATTAAACCATAATTTAATTATTATTCCCAGTCATGTTTAACCCAAAATCAAAGAAATTAATTAGATAAACCTTTATTTATCTTATTATTTTCTAGGAATAATAAGAAAGGACTGAGTAGATAATATTCCTTGTTAAATATGACCAAATCACCCACAAATAATTAAATAAATCATTATTTATTTAATTATCTTTCAACCACTTCCTTAAATAATTAAATAAATCATTATTTATTTGTTCATCTTCTAACCGCTTCCTTAAAAAGATAAATAAATCATTTATTTATTTATTTCTGACAAATTAAGGGATTTGACCCAAGTCAAATACCTTTTCCCTCCAACAAATATAATAAAATATTCCATAAAAAGTGCATCTAGATCTGGTTAACCCATGCACCAAGATCTAGAATGACCCAATATTTTTTTATAAATATGAGGGTTTTTCCTACCATTCTTCACCTTTTGTTGCCTATTAGATCACTCTGGATCTATACACTTGGTCACCATTTTCTGCCATCTGCTGTGTGAGCTCCCTTTGAGTTCCATTGTTTGTGTGGGTTTTCTACACCAACAAGAGAGAGTAATCTTAGATCTGAAGCGCTGAGGACTTCCAAGAACCCATCCCACTGAGGAGAATTGGATACGCCTTCTTGTTTTCCTCCCAAGTGCCCCATTAATATAAAAATTCTTTCAAAAATTGTTCTTGTCTTGTCTATTGGTATATGGAGCAAACCCTTATTTTTTCTGCTTAATGTCTTTCCATACATAGATCTGGTTTTTGTAGCTCTTTTATGTCTAACTAACCGCAGATCTGAAGATATTGGCAGCCACTTTTGTTGTTAGGGCTATTAGTTATGCGTAGCTAAAGTGGTCCTTTTTCGTACACTTCGACAAAGGATTCATACCAACAAATGGCAACTCCACACGGGTTTTAAATTACGCCCGCTGTCGTTTTTCATATTCCTGCATATCCAGCTACTTTAGACCCTAGGGTTTCTTTCCAGCTGTTTATTTTTCCCATTTTTATGTTGTTTTTCTCACATAAAACCCTAAAACATTAAAATTTCTAACTTTCGTGTGTTTCTGGCCCTATTGCGCAGGTAAGCGACACCAGCCGCAACTGAGACGGCAACTTTTCTGAAAATCTTTCACCGAGACAACCGGAACGGGGGGTCACACTTTTTGGCCCATAACCTGTGACCTCGACCTCCAGGTCGCACTTTTCTGTCCCTTTTCTGCGACCTGCACTGAAAACAGGTCAGAAACTGCGACCTACCATTTTTTCAGTGATTTTTCTGCAATTTTTCTGGGTTCTGCTGTAGCTTCTGTCAGGGTCTTCCAGCCTCTGTCTCAGCCCGCTTTGACCAAGTTCTGATCTGTTTTTACTCATCTAAGTGGGAACCTAGCCCCCTAGGGCTTTAGTACCCTCCACTCTTTGTGGAAGAGTTTTAGCTGTTTTCAGCCGTCTGTTTTTCAGAGCTTCAGCCTCCTTTTTTCCAGATCTGTTACCTCCCTTTCAGATCCATTGAAATCAGCTCTTCTACCTCTCAAATCACCTCCTGAAGATTTGCTTGGATCTACTTTTAGGGCCTCCACCTTGCCCCCTCCGTTTTTTGCTGATTTACTTCCTTTTTCCGGCCACCATGCCTTTTTCTTTTGGCTGTGATCTGCACCTCTTTTCAGCAGCTTTCTCCTTTAGATCCCTGTACCTTTTGACCTTAGATCTATTGGCCTCTTTTCCGTGTGTTTTGCCTAGATTTTTCCCTTTATTTTCAGATTAGTTTTGAGAGACCCGCCTTCTTGGGTTAGATAGATGCACAAGTAGCTGTTATTTTTCTGTTATTTCAGCATTACATACTGTTCTCTGTAGGTTTATTTTCAGTTACGCAGCACACTTTTTTCTTGCTCTCAAAATGGAAAGGGTTTAAAAATTAAAATTAACGCATGCCACACACTGACCCTAAGTGAAGAAGCGCCTGGTTAACACCGCCTGGCAAAGACTCTAAAATCAATTGTCACTGCACCTTTTCTGCCCTTGACCTCACTTGATTCTGTCCCTTTCTGCCCCTGTCGGTTTCCTTCTTCCTGTCATCATTGTGCCCCCAAGGCGCCTTTCCCAGAGACTTCTTGGCCTTCACCCTCAGTTTCCGGTCGATCGACCTGCTCCGACCCGCCGTCGTCGAGCCAGTCCTCCTCCGAGTCCGCACTCCGACTCCTCTCCTGATTCATCGGGTTCCCCTTCTCCTCCTAGTTCTCCCCCTACCACCATGTCTGGTCGAGGGCCTAACGCTAGCGGTTCTCCTGGCCCTAATGCCGGCCTAACTACTAGCGGAACCGCCACAGGAACGACCCCGGCCACCCCTTTGCTGTCGTACATTGCAGGCCTCAGCCTCCCCGATTTCAATCAGTTGATCAACGACCCTATCCGCCACGATGTTGGTTGGCCTGCCATGCCAACCAAGCTCCCTTCCGACATCCCTAAATTCGAAGGCCAAGCTGGAGAAGATCCAACCAATCATGTCCGATCTTTCCACATGTGGTGTTCCTCTAATTCCATTACCGATGACTCCATCCGTCTTCGTTTGTTCCAACACACGCTTACCGGCGAAGCTTCTAAATGGTATGTTGAACAAGCCACCTCTTCCCATACCACCTTTGCGACCCTTGCCCAAGCCTTTTTGTCTTATTTCCAGCTCCCTCTCCGATACGACACTGGCACGGAGCTCTTGACTTCCTTCAAGCAATCCTCTTCAACCCGCCTTTCCGCCCATGTTCAGGAATGGCGAAGAAGACAGAGCTTATGTCGAGCCCCTCCCTTCGAAGATCGGGTTTATATTGACTGGTTCCTTCGCACCCTTCTGGCTCCCATCGGCAAGGATGTCGCCTCCCATTTTCCTCAAACCGAAGAAGCCGCCCTCCAAATTGCCTTGAAATATGACCTGATCTACGCTCAATCTGGTTATGTTTATACCGTTCTTCCTGACCTCCCCAGGTCCGGTGGTGCTAACGCCCCGGGGGCATCTCATTCCACCGACGGTATCGTTGGAGCCCTTTCCCATCCATACGCTCAACCTCCTATGGGCTATGGTCTCCCTCAGGGAGGGGCCAGCTCCTCCAACACTCTTCCCCCTCCCGGTAGCATGTATCCAGGATACGGCATGCCTCCTCCTTTTGCCCAACCTCCTGCTTACCTCAATGTTGCCCAACCTAACCATTACCTTTATCCGCAGCCTAGTGCGCCAGCTCCTCCAGCATATGCGCTTCCATCTCCCTTGCCTCCTCCAAACCCGCAACAACACTTACAACCTCCTCCAGGGCAAGTATTTGCACAGCAGGGCGCGACTAATCCCCCTTCTTCTCAAAGAAGGCGGAGAGGCAACCCAAACCAATCTGCCCCTGGTACCCGTGGACCCAATCCTGGTGTGGACCCTAACACTGCCAACCAGCAACAGGGCACTCAGCCCAAGCCGGACAGGCCGCTTCACACAAATAAGCCTTGTTCGTGTTGCGGTGTTTATGGTCATTACACCCACGATTGTCCCCTCTTACCCCAGATGCGGCAGATGTGGGAGTCTCAAGCCACATTGCGCGGATAGCACGCCTCCCCTCATGCTCCTCCTAATGTGGCCACTACCCAACCAGCTGTGTTTACTGATCCTTTCCCTCAGCAAGGATTCGTGGCTACCCAACCGCCTGACAGCCAGGTCGCCACTCCCCCTTCCCTTTCTGGTTCCTCTGATTACCAGATCCTTATGATGCACTCCGATCCTAACCCGTCCGTCGCTCTTCACCTTCAAACTCGGTCTCGCCAGTACCCCAAGCCTCCTGCTCAGTCTACCCCTGAGCCTCCTTCTTCAGGTTCTACACAACCTCTTTCGACACCCAGTGGCCCCTTACATATCCCTCAACCTAAAGTTGAGGTTCATACCAAGATTCCTAAGGGCCCATTACGTCGAAACGCTGCTCCTGGTCGAGCTGCTCATTCGTATAGCATAGTAGATGATTTGGCGCAATCTCCTGCCGCCATTTCCACACTGGAACTCCTCCAGTCGTGCCCTTCCCAAAAGAAGGCTCTACTATCTGCCGTGGGCGCTGTAGATCCTGCTGACGACCAAATGATTTTTTTCGACGCCACTAAATCGGACCATCCTCCTCTCCCTCCTTCCGTCGCCTTCCAAATCCCAGTCAAAATCCAGAACGCCAACGTTTCCCGGTGCATAATTGATGAGGGGGCATCCACCTGCGTGATGTCTACTTCGGTTTGGAGGCAACTCGGATCCCCTGAGTTGGCCCCTTCCACGATCACCCTTCGAGCGTGGGACGGACATGCCTCCCAGCCCATTGGCCTATTTCGTAATTGTCCTATCACCCTCGCCGGTAAGATTGTTTACGTTGACGTCGAAGTCATCGACGCCCTGCTAGATTACAACATTCTATTGGGGCGAAGCTACACCTATGCTATGTCTGCCGTCCCATCCGTGGTCTTTCGCAAGATGCCTTTCCCCCATAATGGAAATATAGTCACCATTGACCAGTTGACATATCATGAGCCAAAATCTCAGACCTCCCCTGAGACAACCATCTCTTTTGTAGCCAACAAGCAAACCGTTGATTCTTTGACCAGTGTCTCCCCCAGCGTTTACAAAGATTCCTCCCTGCTTGGAACTTTCCCTAACCTTCCCCCTCCTCCTATCACCGATCCCAGCTGATCGAATGTTTGCATGATTCAATCGTCCCAGGCTGCACGTAAGCGGTCTGCCTCGGCTAGTCAGCAACCTCCCCCTCGCCCTCCGCAACCTGCTCCTAGCCATTCATCTCAGCTAGCCGGACCTCCTCCTTCTGGCCCTCCCCCTATCGCTGGTATCCCTGAACCCCTTTATCCTCCTGGATCAATTTCTCCTGGCCTTAACCATCTCGAAGCCATCCCTCCTGGTCATTACCCTGCTGGGCAGATCCCTTTCCTAGCTCCCCCTCCCGGAGTATTTTCTGTCCCCGTCATGGCCACCCTCTCTCTCCCTAACTTGACCTTGGGCATACCAGTCTGGTACCTTGATCCCCCAGACGCCAACCCTCCTGGTCACCCCAAACCCTACATGGCTTTGACACCGGTTCAACCGGTCCCCCTCGCTTCCTCCGTTGCCACTGTGCCCCCAGCACCTCCACAGGACCCTTCTCCTGTCGTGACGGCTCCCAGGAAGAAAGGCAAAGCCCGCAAGGGGGCACCTAAAGACAAGACCACCATGACTGACCCGGCCCCTTCTCCACCCGCAAAGCCTTGCGCCTTATGTGATGTCACCGGTCATGCCACCCATGCTTGTCCCGAGTTGCCCCGTATTCAGCCCATGGTTAAAGTCGTGTTCCCCAATTCTACGGTCCCTGAAGCCTCCATTCCTTCTTCGTCCGTAACCAAGAACCCCAAGACTCTCCGCACCAACAAACCCTGTGCTTTGTGCAGCGTGCATGGTCATTAGTCCCACCATTTTCCTCACCTGACGCATTACCGCGCCTCTTTAGAGGTGATCCGAGAGTATGAGGTTGAACAGAATCAATCTGCCTCTCCCATCCTCGCGTAGTATGCTTCAGGTCAGCCTGAGGATCCCCCCGATCTCATCGACATTCCCCCCCCTGATGTCCAGATGATGGAGTCTACTGTAACCATTCTTTACCTATCCTCCTCTGCGAGACACTTGGAGCCTAACCCCCCTGCAGCCTCCCCTGTTGTGTCCCTTGACCACCCCTTTCCTAACCATACACGAGATCACTCCACCCGTGTCTCTGTTGACCTCCGTAGCCCGAGTCCTCACCATACTTCCGATAGCCCTCATATACCACCCTCTAATTTGTATATGAGTCATAGTCATCCTGCTCCTTGCACTCCCTCCCGCGGTTGCCGCCCGATGACTTCTGTGCGCTCACGCTGCCGTCCTTGCCTCTCCTCCCCTCATTTGTTGTCTTGTCACACCATTTCACAGGACCCCCCGTCCACACCCTTTATCGGTTACGCCGATGGTGCAAGTCGTTACTCTCGGAATCTAGCCTCAGCAGGTTGGGCCATCTTCACCCCCTTGCATGCCCTTGTTCTTTCGAATGGGGTCTGCATTGGTTCTGCCACCAATAATAAGGCCGAATATGATGCAGTGCGTGGTCTCTTAGCCGATGCCCTCTTTCATCACATCCTTCTTCTACACATTCGTTTGGATTCCCTTCTTCTTGTAATGCAACTAAATGGTGTTTATCGTGTGCATAACCTGTGCTGTTTAGACGCTATTTACGAGTGAAACTCTTGATACGTGCATTTGAAACCATAACTTTCAACCATGTACCTCGAGAACAGAATCACTATGTAGATAGTATTGCAAACCATGTTCTAGATTGGCATTTATCACACACATTTCATACAAGACAATAACATTCATAACCATCAAAAAATGATGCATATCCATAATATGTTTCGCAAAACATGTGTTTAGAGTCCATCTACTCTGATACATATGGCATGCCCATAGCATGTTACAAAAAACCCAAAACTGGGGGCACCACCTGCCCCTACATACATAATAGGGGGCACCACATGCCCCACCCCTAATCACTATCTGAAGGATCCCGGGCCAATGGCCCTGCCCCTGCAGCATGTAGATCACGCATCGCCTGACCGGCCATCGCCATGCGCCGCATGACACCTTGCCACTCCGAGGGTAGACCAACACATGGCTCTATGAACTGGTCGTCTAAATCCTGCCACCCACGCTCTGATACTCCGGTCAACAACCTTTCGCATCTACAACGGATGTCCTCCAGCAGGGCAGCTGCATCCTCATTATGCGCCACTCTCGACCCACTCGGACCTGTAGCTCCAGATGCTGCCGGTCGTCCCATATATCTGGCCGGTTTTACCGGTGCTATATCTGCATACCAAAAGTACATGAATCAGTACTGTAAATTACTATTCAAAAAAATTTAACATGCCCACACAAGAATAGCAATCTGTCACTTACCATCGGGCCCCCAGACTCGACCAGGCGGAAGTGGCAGGTCCGGATCTCCACAGTAGCTCATCCCACTATAGGGATAGTCGTCTATGTACAATGGCATCTGATCCCAATGGGAAAAAAACTCAGGTCGAAACACTCGCCCGACTACCCCTCCTCCTCCTCTGCACAGTAGCCGTCCCCAACGGCGCATCCTGGGCTCTCTCGGGCCCCCATCTAGAAGCTGTACACGAGGCCTCAAGGTCGGGATCTTCTCAAAGAAGAAGGCACACAACAAAGTCCCATATGAGCAATCATGGTTCACCTGCCACCTGCATAGCGACAACTGTCGTTTTGGCGACACCAACATCATTTGGGCCCACCCATAGTAGGTCCCACCCAGCACACTCTCCACTATCATTATCTGCCCCCTAGTGATGTGATGGAGCGCCTGCTTGCCCAGGATACACAGCACAGCTGCGGCCACTGCACGGGTTTCTAGCCTCTCTAGATCCCCGATCGGTATTCGAGTCCCCTTGACTTGGAGACCCGGTCGACAATGACACTCCACGAACTCCCTGATATGCTACCCCCGTGGCAATACTAGCTGTGTGTTTCCCACCATCCCCAGTGGCGGGAGACCAGTCAGGAAATACACGTCCTGGACCGTCAGTTCGATCCTATGCCCCTGCACTACAAAGACCTCCTGATCTGGATCCCAGTAACTGATAATCCGGGCCAACAATGGTTCCCCTGCTCTCATCAAAGGGTTCTCCAAAAACTTGAGAACCCCAAATCTGGCCAATACACGGCGGATGCCCTGATCCGCCTGGATCTCTGCCCGTAGTGTCCCCAGATCTCTCTCTCTCCAGTTAACCCATAAATCTGCCATACCTGCACAAACACATCATTTTTGTTAGCTTACAGATTGGGAAAACCATAACCAAACACCAAAACCCAACTTCTAGCCATAAAACAGCACCAAAACCCCCTCATCTCCCAGGTCGCAGTTTTCTACCCATTTCTGGGATAGGTCACACTTTTTTGCCTGAAACCTGCTTCCCAGGTTGCACTTTTTGGCCCGAAAAGTGCGACCCGGCCGTAGAGATGAAGGAGGGGATGTTTCTGGATTTTTGGGCCCTAAACTGAAAATTCAATCCATCAAAATGCAAGAGAAAGGTTAGGTCTCTTACCTGCAACTGACGGATCTCGATTCCAACGGTCGGTTTGTCTGCTACGTTCGCCACAAGATTTAGGGCTTTCTCTCCTCTCCACATTCACCACAGCAACAATAGCAAATGAGTGATTTTGGAGGGAAAACTGCCTTATTAAAAGAGAACCCTTGTTTCTTCTTTCGACTGCTGCGACCACACCGTAGCCCCGTTTGACGAACCATCTGCACCGTTGGAAAGCTCTCACCGACCCCTCAAATGGGTATCTGTTATTTTTTTTTGATCTGATACTTCACTAGGACACATTTTGTCCAAGAAGGGTCACTTCACCTCTCCTTAAAATCGAATCTCCTCACTTACGACACTTGTACTTGGGGCACCATCTTGCCTCCTTACTTGTCTTCGTTCGTGTCGATTTTCGTCATGAGTTACCATCATGTACTCATGTTTCCATAGTCCCCCATTGGGGCCTTTACTGTGTAGCAGCACCATCGAGTCGCCCTTGTCTAGAGCATCCAAGTTGAGTCATCATTCCCTCCATGGAGTCTTAACCAAGTCCCTTTGTACCCCACTATAGCCCTCCATCCTTCATTGCTTGGTCTCTCTCTTGTGTCACACATTATGACCTTTAGTTCCACTGTCCCCCATCCCGGATGATGTTGTGTCAGTCGCTGCCATGTCATTCATGCCCTTTATGCTCTAGCAAGGGAAGTCGTCCATTAGCTACTCAGTCCTTTCCACTTCACTATCATCATTAGTGTCAGTCTGTCCGTCGCTCTACTCTTTTCTCTCGTGCCTTAGTTGAGGGAATCTCATTGCCTCAACTATGGCGGACCTCCTTCTGTCGACATCAGCTCATTCATTCCAGAAGACAGGTCTAGAGGGCGGTGTACCTTGGTTCCAGCTTCCACTCTTGTTCGGTGCCTCGGATCAGGCAAAGGGATATCTCCTTTCCCTTTGGCTCGATTGTTTCTCCAGCTCCTTTCAGCATGATCGAGATCCGTATACTTGATGGTCAAGTGATCCAGCAGTAGCTCTTGATGATTCCCCGGGTGTGTGTGAGATGTCTCAACCCTCATGAGGGGGTGGCCCTGCAGGTAGCCCCCCACATGCCCGGATGACCTCTTCATTGCAGCCTTCGATGCAGCTCCAGATATTTGATGATGTTGGCCGTAGCCACTTGCAGCGCCTCTTCGACTTGCATGTATCAGTCAGATTTTGTGAGCCCTTCCCCATTTACAGGGGGCATTTGGGTTTTGTTTGTATCTCATGTACTCAAATATTATTGTACAAGTCCTGGCTGTTATCCCAGGCATAGCATGTATTGTATTTTTATCTGGCTCATGATTACGCTAGCTGTACTTTATGGTTTGGTCCCTTGTTCACTGGACACACTATTCTTTTGTACTTTGTCTCGGCGGGCATAGGTATGCCTCCCCCGCCGCCTTTAGCACAGGTACCCTCTCATAAAAAGAGACTTGTTGCACCTGCGAGTCTCGTCTCCTCAGGGTCTAGTCCTTTAGCACACTATCTACCTCGCATTTCTCTCTCTGACTTCCCTTTTGTTGTCTAGTGATTGAGCTCTTACAATGTACTTCGGTCATACGATCTGCTCCTGACACTCGCACGCTGGGGGGCAATCTGTTACACCATTTTTTGGTCATCTAACCTATTCTCATTAGATGGACCCAAGTACACCATGTAAGACCAATTTTACCATAAGTAAAATTGCCTTCACTATGTTAAAACAGGAAACCCCAAAAGGAAATATTAAACAAACATATATTTGTTTGATTTTCCTCATGGAATAATTAATTAAACCATAATTTAATTATTATTCCCAATCATGTTTAACCCAAAATCAAAGAAATTAATTAGATAAACCTTTATTTATCTTATTAATTTCTAGGAATAATTATTTAAATCTTGTTTAGATAATATTCCTTGTTAAATATGACCAAATCACACACAAATAATTAAATAAATCATTATTTATTTGATTATCTTCCAACCACTTCCTTAAAAAGATAAATAAATCATTTATTTATTTATTTTTAACTAATCAAGGGATTTGACCCAAGTCAAAGACCCTTTCCCTCCAACAAATATAATAAAAGATTCCATAAAAGGTGGATCTAGATTTGGTTAACATTATTTTAATCATGCACCAAGATCTAGAATGACCCAATATTTTGTTATAAATATGAGGGTTTTTCCTACCATTCTTCACCTTTTGTTGCCTATTAGATCACTCTGGATCTATACACTTGGTCACTCTTTTCTACCATTTGCTGTGTGAGCTCCCTTTGAGTTCCATTCTTTGTGTGGGTTTTCTACACCAACGAGAGAGAGAAATCTTAGATTTGAAGCACTAAGGACTTCCAAGAACCCATCCCACTGAGGAGAATTGGATACGCCTTCTTGTTTTCCTCCCAGGTGCCCAATTAATATAAAAATTCTTTCAAAAATTGTTCTTGTCTTGTCTATTGGTATATGGAGCAAACCCTTATTTTTTATGCTTAATGTCTTTCCATGCATAGATCTGGTTTTTGCAGCTCTTTTATGTCTAACTAACCGCAGATCTGAAGATATTGGCAGCCACTTTTGTTGTTAGGGCTATTAGTTATGCGTAGCTAAAGTGGTCCTTTTTCGTACACTTCGACAAAGGATTCATACTAACAACTCTGATACATTTGTTCAGCAGGGCTCAAAGGCATTATGTTGCTAAATATTTCAAGCTGGTTGTGACTTGGAACAATCCATGGATCATGACAGCGTGATATCATATTTATAGTTGGGTCATTACGTGGCAGGAGTGGAAAATTTCCCATAAGAGACGAATCTTTGAATAGACACAGCCCGATGTTGTCATAAGGTGTAGCGGTATTCCCAACATAAGGAACATTTCTTGTTGCAGGATGAGAAGAAAAGAAAGTGAGTTAATCAAGAGTCAAAATTTTTCCTTCATGAGGATAGCGGAGGACACGAAAAAGTGTGGAGACCACGTAAACCATTGCATGAGTCAAACTGCATCTAAAAAGGAGGTTATAATTCAAGTTGGCATCTACCACCTCAACTTCTATATTCACCATCTTTCCCTCCAGTGGGATGGTCAAAGATTTTAGAATATCATACTATCAAGAACCTCTACCATCGAAAACTTCCAAATTGTTCGGGGATTGGCTCAATGGAGGAGATTATATGGCTTTCAAGCAAGTGATAGACATGATGCAGGTCGAAGTGCCTTCATCAACAATATTCATATGAATGGTTTTACCCATCATAGTAACTTGAATAGTAAAATATACTTGAGATGGGAGGAGAGGAACGAAGTTCTCAATATCGAAATTAATGAGATTGTAATCTATCAGATCGATCTATCCAATAACAAATAGTAGTGCCATCCACTGTGATGGACATGACTGAAGGACTTCCAAAGTTGACATCGTCGAAGGCGCTTGATCTAGATCCTCTAGAATGTTGTAGTGTTGTGCACCTCTATATTTGAATTATAATATGATTTCCAAAGAACAAATTTTGGGGGTGGTTAGACGATGGACTCACTACTAGGTCTCTCGATCTAGAGAAAACTAGAACTAGGAGGTATGGAAAGAAAAAAGGTGATCTGTAACATCTTGTTCCATAGGAGCTTTGGATGGATTGGGGTTGTCATTCGATCTCATGATAATAGAAATAGGTTTCATTCCAACCATAAAAACTTCATAGTTTCCAGATGATTGGGGTTGATATACCATTTTCCTCTGCTAAGAATGGAATGGTCCTTTCGAGATAGTTGAAGTCCCCGATGCACCCTTTTGAATAAGGGAAACTTCGGCATGCTGAGGAAAATCCTTTGTGTAGTGATCATAATCACATATTAAGCAAGGAGATTTTGACTCATCTGTTGAAGAATCATCAGCAGATGAATTTTCAGAATTCTGTTTAGGGTTATCGGATTTGGATTTTCCTGTACCCTTTTTCATACCTTTCAATGATTTTTCTGCCGTGGTAGGTTAGACAAAATTTACGTTGGAGGTTTTACTAGGATTATTCTGGTTACTTGAAGGAGTGGAGGGTGCAATGGAAGTAGTGTACTTATACTTCTAGGACACCTTAAGTACACTACTATCAGCATGGGCCACTGCCCAAATAACGACATCAATTAGAGGTGTAGTAGGAGATAGAGATGATCTCATATTAGTTTAAGACCGAGGTGCCTTAGGGAGGATCTTGTATAGCATTCGAGATTGGGAATAAACCAAATATAGGTATTAAGCTTGGGTAATGACTTCCTCTTCCATGACACATCCACCCATGGAAATATCTTTAGCAATATTTGGAAAGAATTATTTCGTAAACCATTTACTCAACAAATTATCAGGGATATCGAATTTTATGAGGCAACGTTGGCACCTCCATTCGGGAATGTGATCCAAAATGTGAGTAGTGGTTAACTACTTCAATGATGTGAGAAGGTGGGTGTCGGTTTCGTACCACACAGGTAATTGGAAGTCAGTGAGGAAATCCATAGCAAAGTTGTTGAAAGCAAAGAAAACACCTCGAGGGAGTTCAATATACTATTTGGTAGCAGCATCAGTCAGAGTGTGTTGGAAAAGATGAAGATGAATTGAATCTTCAACCCAAGAATTAGATCATCACCATAATTGGTATGTCATTAAATGGGCTTCGGGGTGTTCCCTATATTTTCCTACAAATTTAAGATAATCTCTTGGGATTTTGGTCGGAACTGATGGGAAATGAAATTGATGTTGGATGGGGTCATTTGTAAGCTTTGACACATTCGACAGCTCCAATGTACCAAAAAATTGCAAGAGGGGATGATTAGAAGAAATTTGTCAGGGGTTCCAACCTGGTTGATACAGATCTTTCCCTGAATAGGGTGGATTTTTACCTGGGTATGGATACTTCCCCCATTACAGGTAAGGACCTTGTTGCAGTTGATTTTGAATATAGGGACCATGCTGGGGTTGTTGATAAGACCCTTATTGTATTTTGAATTGTATCCCTTGCTGGGTATATGGTCTAGTGTGTGGTCCTTGCTAAACATGAGGTCCAACTTGTCATCCCTATGGAACATGGGGTTGAGCCTGTGGTCCTTATTGAACATTATTTCCAACATGAGGTCCTGGTTGGGCCTACTGGTACTGAGGAATCTACTAATATTGAGCACCTGGTTGAGGCCCAAGCCAGGGTTGTTGGTACTAACCATGAGGAATTTGTTGGTACTAAGTACCAGAATGATTGGGGTTAGGACCAAATTGAACCATATAGATATTCAAACTAGTTTGGGTTTGAGGACCAAACTGAGGGTCAGTCACAATAGTATTTGCGGGAAGATGAGGCTATTGGACATAATTCTGAGAAATGTTCGGTCGAGGAACATAATGGTACTGTACATTGGGTTTTTTAACATATAGATAAGATATGGTGGGTTCCTAAACATACAAGTACTGTATATTTGGTTGTTGGAGGGGCTACTAAACCTAGGAATACTAAACATGGGGCTGCTGATAGAAATATTTACCTGAAGTATGTTGACCATTGGATGAAGTAGCTCCTACAACATGTTTTGTTAGTTGTTAAAGTATTGTTCCACCTAGACTAGCATTGGGTTGTCCCACCCCCGAAATGGGTCTAGAGTTAAGTTTCCCCCACCTGAAAGGGGAGGTACATAAAGAGGACTAGACTTCCCCCAGACATGGATGAAACTGCAGATTCTCCACTTAATGGCGGAACCGAAGTAATCATAGATGATGAAAGGGGGGTATAAGATCCTATTGAAATAATCATATGACCAAGAATGATGGTAGGTCGAACAACAAGTAGAAACCTGATAGCCACATTTGAAACGAATGGGCCAGATGATGGGGGTATTCTCGTTGCCCAAATGAGATCTGAGAATAGAGATGTGGCTCTGTAAGCTCCTTAACCAAGGCTTCCAAAAGAGTTATACACATGCGGTAGTGAAGATACAACTTCATTAAAGGGTATTTTAGTTCCACTTCCTGAATATTTAGGGGTGGGGCCAAAAGAATTGCCTTAAGGAGGAAATACAGATGTAGTGACTTCCAAAATTTAGGTGTCAGTGCTTTCATGTAGAGTACTATGAGGAGCACTCACGAATGGAACACCATCAACACTGGATGCCATTTCGTCAAGAAATAACTGACATGAAGTAGAGAAAGATGTTAGTAGAGAGGCAATAGGGGGAATGTTGAGTTGATCAAAAGGACTATAAGCATGTTGAGGTGAGACCACAACTGGACCCACAAGAAGATTCTCACGAAAGACCATAAACTATGCAGATGGTTCGGGACATTCCGGCTTAAGATCCTTCGATGATGTCCAATGAGAATCATCATGGGGTGGCCACGACGAAATGGGTTGTACACATACAAAAATCCCAAGTTCACCACCTTGAGCTTCAATTGGTCCAACTATAAAGTGGAGGACCTCACGAGGATGATCTTGAGATCCTTCAGAAGAGGAATAGCGTGAGTGCGATGATTCAACCACGGTGACCTTTTAAGAAAATATCAAGGAAGGAGGAGGCGAAATTATTAATATTTACTATTTACCAGGAAATAATGACGTCGGAGACCTACACAGGTAGCATGTTTTCTTGGAAAGTTAATTTTATAATTAAACAAAAAATAAATCAAAAAGATGTGTGCTAGGCATAAAGGTTTACCAAATGTCCGTGAATTGCAATATACACCCTACCAAATAAATTTAATAAGGACTTAACGTACGAAAAAAATCTCACTTAATGTTTTGTTCAGTGTATCACTTTTATGAGGCTGACTCGGTTGCTTACATGGTAGGCTTTGAAACTAATGGTGTCTCCCAAAATGTAAGTGATGGTACATGGGAGTCCAGTCTGTAGTAGTGTTATGTAATGTGTAAACATTCAATGAGAACGCCCCCAATACACTTATCATACGTGGAATATGATTTGATATACTTCCATACATGGGGTTAGATATCACCCCTAGATTCTAATATATACTGTTAGTGACAACTCCTACGTTTAAGGATGCCGGAACACATTTCTATCCTAGACCTCTAAATTTTCTCGTTAATTCCAAATGCTCATTAAGGTAAATTGGGTAAATTTTAAAGTTTATCATGACTTAAGTTTTAGTTTTGTAGCTCAAAAGCGATGTCACTTGAATCCTATAATGAAGGCTAAATGAAAAATGAAAATATTTCCATTTCAATGAAGTTTAAATTATAGAGAGAAGAGATGCAAAAAAAAGTGCAATCAGTGCAACAAACAATGATGCCCCCCCCCCCCCCCCCCCCCAACAAACTAGTTCAAAACTATGCAATGAAATTTTTTCAAATCCAATTCACTTTCCCCAAAATGCAACTTATTGAAAAAATGAAAATATTTATTTTTTCCTCTAAGATTCAAAAATGATTCTTCTTTTTCTTTTTACATTGAAATGCAATAAAAAATAAGATGAACGAAACGAATGAAGAAATGCAAAAAAAAAACACATTTCACTTTTCTTTCAATCAACGGAAATCAAAATCACTTCAAAAATGCATGAATGAAATACTTTCATTGTTTCTCAAAACGATAAAGACAAGCCAAATCAAAGAATTAAAATGAAAATTATTTTTAGTTTTATTTTGAATTTGGAAAAAGGCACTCTTCTAAACTTGTAAATCAAATAAATTGTAATCTTATGTTCGATGCTAGATTGAAGGTGATATAAAAATGCAGTGATGACCAAGGAGTGTCCTTTCTATAGCAGTCACTTAGTCCCTCTTCAAGACCTCATATTATATTCAAGATTAAGGTAAAATCATAGGAGGTATAAGGACATTATTAGAATCTTCTGAAGGTGGTGGAAGATGTAAAGGCACTTTTTTTTTTTCTGTGTTTTTCATGTGGTCAGAGGTGGAATCTTGCCGCTATATTTGTATGAATGTAGTGGTGATTAGCATGAAGGAATTTAAGTGTAACTCTCCCAAAATTTCATAATGAAAATAGGATCTTTGGGGCTATTTTTCCAAGTGGATCACCCTCCTATAGCGCTTATGGATGCTCCTATAGCATTTCGTGCCAATTTCCTAGAAAAGAATTATTTTATCTATATATCCCAAACAATATATTGGATTGACATGAAAGTGTTTGACCATATTTCCAAAATTCTTATGCACCTCCCCATAAAAAATATTAGACAATAGATGCACAAATATCGAAACTTTTTACAAATGGCTATAGGTGATGGAAGCTAATTTCTGGAAAAGTGTGCACTGGAATTTGCTAAAATTTGTTCTCCATGTTACCATCATCCATACACATCTCCGCATGAAATAACTTTCCCAATGGATGCATGGCTTCAGATATATGGTAATAAAAAAAATTATTTCCCTTGTATTTTTGCCTCTTGTAGAAAAACAAAACTCTGTTGTAGTATTTTAAGACAACGAGGAAAATGAGTGGGAAAGGCTTTAAAATAATTGGTGGATGTTGGAAATGGATGAGGGTGATTGATTGCAATGGCATTGGTCATGTTGGATCATCTGAGGAAAGGAGGAGAAAGACCAAGTTTGACTTCCTTTGACTAGGTTTTTTATCATGATTTTTATTTTGGTGCCAAATTCTTCTTGTTTATTAAAAAGGTTAGAGAGAACTTGCATTCATGAGAGATATATACATGGAGAAGATAATTTTTTCCCTTTATATTCATTTTTTTGTTTTTACCCTAGGTCTACTAGCTGCCTCAATGAGGTTTTCAACTAGTACGTGTTCATAGGCACCTCAAACAAGGTTTTCAACTATGATATTTTAATTTTAACATTCTACTCTTGTTCAAATCCATTTACTACCTCTTGGATGTTTTAAATCAATGATTCAATCTTAGGAACCTGAAAGGAGGTCTTGAACTGAGATTTATTTTGTTTTCCTCTTATTTTCTTCATATTTTCATTTCTTTTTTCTATCCTACTCTACTTGAAAAAACAAATTATCTTTCAAGTATAAGAATAGTTCAAATGGATCCATGTGCACATAAATACGACAAGAAAATTCACATGTAGGCTCAAAATATATGATTTGACATGTGCTTGAATTTTAGGGACAAAATTGTTTGACTTGATGATATCAAACACTATTGAAGAAGAGAGTGATGCTCCATCTTGTTTATTTTATGGAACCAAACATAAATATAACTTGATTTCCTTTGTTTTCTTTCTCATCTAAATCATTCTTCATGTCTTGTTTTAGCATGACATTCAAATATTATTCTTTTTTTTATTATTCTCCTGAACACATGGAGGGCTTCATGGTAAACATGAGGGAAAATTTTCAATATTTGATATTGATGTCTTCTCTTCTTCAAGTGAAACCCATTATTCTTTAATCTTGTTTTTCTGAATGTTGTCCTTCAATGACATGAAGATAATATGTTTTTTCAATAATATTATTGAGCTAAGATGAATACCATTTAGACCAAGAGGATATGTCTCGAGGTGCTGTACCTCATAATTTGGAATGGGTTGAGAGACTTCCTTGTGTCGGTTTTGAAATGGTGGTATAGGTAGTTGAGTGCGAGTGGATATTTGAGATGGATTTCTTTGAGGTTGTGGTTGTGGTGGAGGTGGATGGTAGGGATAACATGGAGTTGGGTATGGAGCATATTTAGGAAGATATTGAGGATATTGTTGATTTCTCCCATAATTTCCTTTCCAACCTTGTTTCCAATATTGGTTTTGGGGTTAAGATGACCAAGGTTTCCAAGGAAAGACTATGTTCCAATTACTTTGAGATGGATGTGTATGCAATTGAAGTTGTGATGGATCTTATAATTTTTTGATCCACAATGCTAAAGAGAATGTCTTTCGAATTATTGCATCATTAGGATTTGATCATATCAGGTTGACTAAATGGTCATAATATTCCTGGACCTATATAATATAGCTTCTTTAGTGATCGAATTTCTTCAATTTCCTCTTCATAAAGATCCTTCAAACTTGGTAATGATGGGAAATATTTAATAGAATGTGATTCTAGATGGACAACACAACATCAACGTCTTCTTTTTTCTCATCTTACATTCTTAACAGTTCCACTTGTTCATTTATCTTGCTAATACCTTTTTAATTTATCATGCAAATTTCCAATTTCAACTTGATATACTATTCTTGATGTTGATTTACTTACTCTTTCCCTTCTTCAAGATATGTGCTTCATTTGTCCACAAATTTATTCAAGTGATAATTAGTATGCATCAAACAATGTTACCGATGAAATGGGAACTATTACCTCAAAATAGGAACTCTAGCCCAAAATGACTCAAAAAACATGAAAAAACGCCCCAAAAACAAAAAGTTTGTATTCCAGAATGCATTTGTTTTTTTCTCACCTTTTTATAAAATTATGCTAAAAATGAAATTGTTTCTTGAAAAAATGATTGAAAAAACACCCTTAAAACAAAACTAGTTGATGCTGGAATAACAAAAGAAAAATAGTGTCACACTTTTGACACATCGTAACATTGGACTTAAAGACAACATATTAGGACATTAAAAAATCTTAAAATTCTAAATTTTTTTATAGATGATGTTAAATATAAACAAAATCATGTCTGAAGGGCTTATCATTTCGAACAATTTTTATCCATTTTGTTAAACATAAAATATCTTGACTCTAAAAAACCCTAAAATTGTAATTCTTTTCAACCATAACATTAAAGATAAAATTTCGCAACGCATAAAAACCTTAATGACAAGTTGCAAATATCACGTTTTTAAATCTTAAGTTTTCAAGATACTTGAACCATGAAATTATGGAGAAATTATATGACTTAGACAATTTTTAAAAATGAACAAGTAAATTATAATTGTTTTAGTTTTAAGAAAATAAAAATTAAAAATGAAAGTCTTCTTATATATGTTTGTTTTTATTTCAAAACATATTTTAATTTTTAATTTTATTTTATTTTATTTTATATTTTAAATAACAATTGTTTTAATTTAAAAAAAATTAAAATTTAAAAATATTTTTTTTTTTTATATTTGTTTGTTCATTTTTTAAAACGTATTTTTTAATTTTTTTTTACTGTTTTTTTATATTCTAAAATTATAATTGAATTTTTTTGTTTTTGTTTTGTTTTGTATTTTTTTTTGTTTGAAAAAAAATAAAATAAAATAAAAATTAATTTGTCGCCTGCCGGGGGTCGGAGGCAGGCTGGGCAGCCATCGATGGTGCCGCCTGGCTGGCCTCTGGCCCCGGGCTGGGTAGAGGGCGACTCCGAGAATCACCCTCGATTGGGCAGAGGGTGATTCTAGGAATCGCCCTCCGCCCAACCGGGGGTGATTCTCAGAATCTCTCTCTGCCCAGCCGGGGGTGATTCTCGGAATCACCCTTCGCCCAGCTGGGGGTAATTCTTGGAATCGCCCTCCACCCAGCTGGGGGTGATTCCCGGAATCACCCTCTGCCCACCTGAGGTTGATTCTCAGTATCACCCTCTACCGAGCATGGTGCTGGAGGTAGGCCGACAGATGTAGTCGAGCGCTACCCAGCCTGCCTCTGGCCCCTAGCTGGGCAGAGGCAGGCTGGGTTGCCCTTTATGGTGTCACCTGGCTGGCCTCTGGCCCTCGACTTGGCACAAGGAGATTCTCAGAATCACCGTACGCCCAGCTAGGTGCCAAAGGATGGTCAGATGGCACCGTCGAGAGCTGCCCAACCTACCTCTGGCCCCCGTCTGGGTAGAGGGCGATTCTGAGAATCGCCCTCCACCTAGTCGCGGGTTAGAGGGAGGCTATGAAGCCCTTGACGGTGTTGCTCGGCCTGCCTCCAGCCCTTGGCTGGGTGGAGGGTGATTTCTAGAATCACCCCTAGTTGGGCAAAGGGCAATTCCGAGAATCACCCCCATTTGGGCGGAGGACGATTTCGAGAATCGCCCCTCGCTGGAAGAAGGGTGATTCCGAGAATCACTCACAGCTGGGTGGAGGGTGATTCCAAGAATAACCCATGATTATGCAGGGGGTGATTCTGAGAATCACCCTCGGTTGGGCGGAGGGCGATTCTAAGAACCACCCTCAGTCAGGTAGAGGAAGATTCCGAGAATCACCTCGAGCTGGGCAGAGGGCGATTCCGAGAATCTTCCCTGACTAGGCAGAGGGAAATTCCAAGGTGATTCTCATAATCATTCTCCGCCCAACTGAATCACCCTCTGCCTAACCAGGGGTGATTCTCATAATCGTACTCCACCCAACTGGGGGTGATTCTAGGAATCGCCCTTCAACTAGCCAGGGGTGATTCTCAAAATTTCCCGTTGCCCAATCTACAGTGATTCTCGGAATCGCCCTCTTCCCAACTAGTGGTGATTTTCGGAATCGCCCTTCGCCCAGCTGGGGGTGATTCTCAGAATTTCCCTCTGCTCACCCATGGGTCGGAGGTAGGCTCGGCAACTCTTGACGATGCTGACCAGCCTACCTCTGGCCCTTGGCTATACGGAGGGAAATTCCGAGGATCACCCCTATTTGGGTGGAGGGTGATTATGAGAATCACCCCCAGCTGGGTGGAGGGCGATTCCTAGAATCACCCCTGGTTGGGCGGAGGGTGATTCCAAGAATCACCCTTGGCTGGGCGGAGGGAAATTTCGAGAATTACTCCCGGCTGGGTAGAGGGCAATTCCGAGAATCACCCTCAGCTAAGCAGAGGGAGATTCTGAGAATCACCCCAAGCTGGGCAGAGGGTGATTCTAAGAATCACCCTCTGCCCATCCGCAGGTTATTCTTGGAATCACCCTCCTCCCAGCCAGGGGCCGAAGGCAAGCTGGACAGCCCTTGATGGTGCTGTCCGACCTGCCTCTGGCCCCCGGCTAGGCATAGGGCGATTCTAAGAATTATCCCTGGCTAGGCGAAGGGTTATATTGGAATTTCCCTCTGCCTAGCTGGGGGTGATTCTCGAAATCTCCCTCCACCCAGCTGAGGGTGATTCTCAGAATCTCCCTCTGCCCAACGAGGGGTGATTCTCGAAATTTCCCTCTGCCCAACTAGGGGTGATTCTCGGAATCACCCTCTGCCCAGTTGGGGTTAGAGGTAGGTCGGGCGGTGCCATCAAGGGCTTCCCAGCTTGCCGCTGACCCACAACTAGTTGGAGGGTGATTCTCGAAATCACCCTTCACCCAGCAGTGGGCTAGAGGTAGGCTGGGCAGCCCTTGATGGTGCCGCCCGGCTGGCCTCTGATGCCCAACCAAGTAGAGGATGATTTCGAGAATCTTCCTCTGCCTAGACGAGGGTCGGAGGCCAGCTAGATGGCACCATCGAGGGTTTTCGAACCTGCCTGTGCTGAGCCAGGGGTCGGAGGCACGCTGGGTAGCGCTCGACAGTGCCGCCCAGCCTGCCTCCGGCTGCCAGCAGGGCGAAGGGTGATTCCAAAAATCACCCCTGGATGGGTGGAGGGTGATTCTAAGAAGCACTCCCTGTTGGGTGGAGGGCGATTCCGAGAGTCACCCCTAGCTAGGTGGAGGGCGATTCCAAGAATCACACTCGATTGGGCAGAGGATGACTAGGTGTGTCTTCGAGGGCTGCCTAGCTTGCCTCCAGCCCTCGGCTGTGTAGAGGGTGATTCTCGGAATTGCCCTCTGCCTAGCCGGGGGTTGGAGCATGTCTAGGTGACACCGTCAAATGAAGGAGATTGGGTTTTTGATCTTTTTTTAGGTTCAGGCAAGTTTTATTAAACAAAATTAAAAAAAAAAATTATATTTTACTTTTTATGTATTTATACTAATTTTCTTACTTATTTCTTTTGTACTTGATGATTAGGTACAACATTTGCATGTTGCCTGCCAAAAGGAAGAAATTGCATTGCCATTGAGAAAGACCCAATGCAATGTAAATTTATTCAACAAAGAATTAAGGCTCGTGAATTCCTTCCAGATGTGAAGCAAGAAGTTGGTTTGAGGAAAGGGGATTCAAATGAATCACGTGTGGAAAAAAAAGCAAAGGAACCTTAGCCACTATTATATGGAATGACTCGAAAGGGACACTTTGGAAGATTTGCAGACATGAAAGATCCATTAGAATTTGACAATGACAAAAATGAAGGAGAAATGTTGCGGAAGAAGCCATCAATGATGTTATAAATGATGTTGAACATGTATTAGTTGATATTGTTGAGGATCTTTAAGCTATGCTTGCAAACAAAGCTCTTTTCTGAGATCTATTAATCAGTTTTACTTGTAATTTTTAGACTTTGATATTTTATGAGAAGAATCCTTATTTTTTGCAAAAAAACATGTGATTACTATTATTTTTTGACACAAAATTCCAAAAAAATGCTATTTTCTTAAGTTTTTTTGTTAAGATTTTCCCAAAAATTATTTTATTTAACATGTTTTTTTAAACAAAAAGTCTTTAATAGTGTATTTTTTGCATTCTATTTGTATTGAAAATTTGTATTCTTTTGTCATATCATTCAAAATATCAGTTTTTTAGCGAAAATTATTTGATGTGCATTGAAAAATTAATTATCAATACATAAACTTGTAGAAAAAATAAACTTTATAATATTGACCCCTTTTTCATTTTTTTATCTATGTGAGAAAGTGAAGATATCATTACAAATTTTTATTTAAAAAAATTTATTTTTTTCCTTTTAAAACACAAGTATATAAATGCACTTAAAAACAAACATCTCATGGAAGAAGAAGACATTACAAAATGTATAGTGTCAAAATAAATCCTCTAAAAAACATTGGTTATGATATGCACCACTATTCAAAATCGACATAAAAAGCATCACAGATAATATATATATATATATATATGTATATATTAAAGTGCAAGAAACATGATAAAAATAAAAAAATGATTCTGCATCACCACTTTTCAAAATCAGGTGTTTTTCTTGCTACGTCAAAAAGTAGGTACCAGTGCAGTTACCTATTTCATCGGAAATAGTGTTATCACCTCCCACTCATCCCTAATTGTTCTAATTAAGAGGGCTTTTAGTGTTTCAATTCCTAAATGAGGCGATATTTCCATCTTAATGTAATACATGAATATCTCTATTAGATCTTCAAGGCTCTCATCTTTGTTTTGAGTATTTTATATGTTTATTCTCTAAGATCATGATATTTATATTTTTCTAGAAATATCTTTTGCATCTCATTACATGATCTTGTTGAATTAGTCCCTAAACACATGAATGGTTTAAGAGCTCTATCCTACAATATTTCCAAAAACAATCTCAATTTTTGAGTATTTAGTAAGTAACGATAATATCTACAAAGGATTTGAAATTCAAAGAGAAAGGTTTTTGAATCCTCTAACCTCATACCATGGAAGTTAGGAAGGAAATATGGAGGGATATTCTTTATATGAACACTGATATTGGTATCCCAAATGGGAAATAAAAAAGGATCTTCTTCATTTTCATCATCTCCATCCATTTCTCCTATTGTCTCTTCCACCTCCTATTATTCTACCTGCAAATTGAATGGTGATGTGACTCTTACTACACCAAATGATCAAGTGGGGTCGTTTGGTGTTGCAGAATTATATTTTTATTTTTTATTTTTTAATAATAATGTTAATGCAATTCATTTTTTGTGTCTTTGAAATGAAATATTCCTATTGAAAGTTTTGTTCTTGCATAATGTAAAAGAAATTAATAAAATGTGGAATAAAACAATGCATACTTTGATAACAACACGAAAAAATGCCAAAAGGTGGAAATCCTCAGTATTTCATCAAGAATTTTTCCTAACTCAAAAGGATCCCAGCTTAAATTTTCAACTTTCGTTTCATACAAGCATAAGAGGTGTTGGAACTATATGTGAAACATGCAATGTGTCCTTATTTCGTTGATCTGATGCAATGAAGTGAATGTCATCTAACCTAAAATAGTTGCACAAATGGAGAATCTCATCTATTTTCATGAATGGAAATTTTATTCTAATTTTTATAAATGTAAAGTTTAGCTTAATTTAATGAATGTAAATGTTTTTCTATTTCCAAAATGTAATTGTTACATAAAAAGGAAACCTATTGTATGCAATATAAATATCAATGTTGGAAATTCAAACCATTGTTTAAGATGTATGAAAAAAAACATGATCATGAAATAATCCTTCAATAAGTGTCTTCAAGACATATTTTTTCAACTGATTTCATAAGGTACTACATGAAGTAATTATGCTCGTCAAGTCATGAATCTGTCCAGTAACCATAAATTTAAAGGTGAATTGCAATGGAGAAGAGACAAGGCTTAAGAGATATTTTTCTCTTAATCAATCATAATTAAAAGCCTATATTTCATTATTTAATCCTAAGGGATAAGCACCACGATTTTGGAGAAAATATAGTCAATTTTACACGTGCTAGATGAGGTGCTATAGGAGGCCATGTTTTGTTAGACGAGGGAGATAACTTGTCCAATACGAAATTAAATCAAATGAAAATGAGATTCGAAGAAATATTTTATTAAGGACTTCGTTTCAAGTGGATTCACACCAAAATAAACCTATTAACAGGTTCTAAAAAAAAAAAAAATTACTATAAAAACAGGAAATTCAAGGATTAGTGAGCTAGTTAACCTACTAGATGCCTAAACTAATGAAGTGAAAATTGTTGGGAAAAGCATCGAGAGGGGGGTGAATTATTTACCGTATATTCAAACCTTTACTTTTTCATTCTTGAAAACCTAATACGCTACTTTACTCAAAGAACCAGAGTATACGCGGTTCCTCTTTATGAAACTAGCGTATACACAAGATTTAGGTACAAGCACAATCTTCACGAAACTATCCATCATTTATTCATCGTATCTTCAACAAGGAAGAAACAGAAAGGTGAAGAACGAACAAACCATCACACAAAGCATCACACATGAACACCAGGATTTTTAGGTGGAAACCCAAGTCGGGAGAAAACCACCGCTGCAGTTGCTCAGCCTTCAATATTTTATTATAGAGAAAACATCTTACAACATATGTGCTGGCGCAGACTTGACCAGCACGCAGGCACCCACCTGCGCTCGTTTACCAGCCTCTCCCGGAAGGGAGCTACGACCCCCTGACTCGTTTACCAGCCTCTCCTGGAAGGGAGCTACGACCCCCCGATCTCGTTTACCAGCCTCACCTGGAAGGGAGCTACAACCCCCTGACTGAAGGCTACAACCCTCAGCACCACCTTGGACCACGTTTCATCAATTTTCACACTTGATCCAACCACTTCAATAGAACACAACTTGCAGGCACAACTTGCAGGCCAAAATTCATCATATTTCCATACCGAACCCTTTCCATACTTTTAAGCTCAACCATACATCATCAGCAGATACATATCAACACAGATCAGATATCAGAAAAACAGCAGAACAGATCAGATATTTCATACCCCTTGCTTCAGCAAACCCTAGTTTGCATACGCTCTTTTACTTCACTGATTTCGCGTATATACGCGCTTCCGTCCACACAAACCGGCGTATACCTCAGTGTATATTTTATTGCGCATACGCGCTTTCTCTTCGCTGAAGCTGCGTATATACGCGCTTCCTCCGCGTCGAAGTAGCGTATAGATCTTCAATCATAACAGAGCAGCATACTTCATCAGATCAGATATTCAGTTCAGATCTACCCTTTTGCTTCAGACAGATGTTCGCCTAGATGCTCGCCTCATCACAGATCTAAGCCTTCCATAATCAGATCTAGCAAATACAAGAGAAATTTAGATCTAGATCCCCTTCTTCATCATTGGTGCATCATACATTCAGATTTATCATTCAAGTGTAACCCTTTCCATTCAGATATACTTCAGAGAGAAGTATTCATTCAAGCTCAGACATCTTGCACCCCCACTCATGATTTGCACAATGAATTTCTTCTCCTTATATATGTTTATCCTTTGTCAATACCATGAGCCCCTTTTTCAATACCACGGGCACCAATACCATGAGCCTTCAATACCACGGGCACCTTCTTCAATACCATGAGCCAAACCAATACCATGAGCCTTCAATACCACGGGCCCCTAGATTTGCACTTTTTGAGCGCTTTAGCCCATACGCGACTTTGCACGTTCTTTTCCGCGTGCATACGCGATTTCCCCTAGGCCAATCCGCGTATACCAAGAGACATACTCCTTTTCATCATACTTTGAGTACATTATGAATTCCTTTCTTCATTGCCTTTTGTTCACACTATAGATACATCAGATTTCCTTCATCAAGGACATATGCTATCAAGCACAACTTCATCAAGTAAGTTGTCATCATCTTCATCAAGTGGGTTGCCTTTCAAGGACAACACTCAGCATCATATTGTCAGCAAACATCAGATTTACATCATTTACCAAGTCCATCAAGTCAAGCATAACTTCATCAGGTGGATTGCCATCAAGGACAACACATGTCAACAGTAGCATGTCTTCATCTTCATTCAGTGGGTTGCCATCAAGGACAACACTCTGCATCATATTTCCAACAATCTCCCCCTTTGGACTTGATGGCAACCATGATGGTGTTTGGTTACCACAACAGATAGATACATTAAGAATACAATGACACCATGTCATTCTCCTTATTTTCCATGTCACTCTCTCCATTTTTGGCATCATTCAAACACCATGACACTCTCCCCCTTTGACATCAAGGGAAAAGGGCACATCATTATCTTCATTCACACACCATGTCACTCTCCCCCTTTGACATCAAGGGCAACGGACAAAACCAGCAGATCAAAACCAACACACTCTCCCCCTTTGACATCAAGGGCAATGGGCGGATCAAAACCAACACACTTACCCTTTTCTCCTCATGTGGAAGAAACATTCTGCAGATCTGATATGTGCTGAAGTGGCCAAGCTCCCCCTGAGTTCATGCTGAATCTTCAAACATATTTGTCAATGAAGTACATGACTCTATGAACTTCCTATCACCAAAGACTCATACTTACATCAATTATCCATCCAAGTGGATTTACATATGACACTCAACTACCCAACCAAGTGGGTTTACAAATTTGATTCAGCTACCCAACCAAGTGGGTTTACAAAAATTGACTCAGCTACCCAACCAAGTGGGTTTACAAAATTGACAAGTCCTTAAATGACTGAATATTACAATTTTACAACATGAGTCTCAACAAGACCTTTTCATCAAACTACAAATATGACTTTTCATGACCAATACCAAGAAGACCTCAAGAGAGATCATATATCAGAACCACCATAATGCCTGCAATGCATTATACTCAGCAAAACTAATGCTCCCCCTGAATCTGTGCGACCAAGCAATCTTTCCAAATGACTAAGGCTCCTCCTTAGTTTGTGCATCCTGAAAACTTCCACCAACAAATCATCAAGGCATCTTCATCAAAACATTAGGAACAGAATTATGAGAACTGGAACACCACCAGAGATACCAAACAATATCAGAGATACCAAACAGCACTGCAGCTGTGCTGAAGAGAGCTGAACCAACCAAAAATTGTCAGCAATCAGTAATACGCGGTTTTATGTGCAGGAACTTGCGTACATACGCGACTGTGTTTCAGTAAACCCGCGTATCCAAAGCCATCTTCTAAATTCAACCAGAACTGATCCTCTGTGAGAAAAATGCAGTGTTCAGCTTCTTTCTGAGGTATTTGAATGCTTCCTTGGACTACAGCTAGATGGAACAGGGTAGTAGTTTCTTCAAAAGTCATCCAACGGTTGTAGCATAAGCACATTAGTAACCAAGCCTTCAGATTCTTTGCAGCATCAATACAATATTTCCAAGAAAGTTTATCATATCAAAACAACAACTTCCCATAAGTGTCAAGCAATCATTCATGTGGTCCACCACCATCCTACATCACCATGACCTTTAAGATTTAACATGAAGTAACATATGTAGGCAAAAGATCTCAACCATAGTAACAAATTATGCATGATCTAATCTTATTTCTGAATCACACGACATCCAACTCATCCATGTGTGAGTACAAAAGATACTTATTAGCAACCAGGGCTCAAAATCTCATCATAATAAGCCATGTACCAAGTCATCTTCATTTGAGCATGAGTATCACAAAAACCAGAGAATAAGCAATCATATTGCCAACAATGCAATCATTAGTATTCAACCTGCTGCTCCCCCTAAACCAGTGCTCTTCCTTAACTTGTGCAATCTGAAACACCTTTAACAGCAAACAATTTCTGCATGATCTGTCCTTCTCTCTGAATTATAAGATTTCAACGAATACTCTTCATCAACAAGCAAACAGGACTCAACCATAACCTTCAACATAGAAAACCAAGTATCATGTCATTATAATCATGAATGTAACCAGAATAATGCTAACAGTGCAATCATCAGCAGTCAGACTGATGCTCCCCCTGAACCTCTGCTCCAGATCTTCAGTTATCATATGAATTCTCTTATCCTCAATGCATACGCGACTGTGTCTGATTAAACTCGCGTGTATACGCGACTTTGGTTCATCGAACCTGCGTATGGAAAGTGAAGCATAGAATTTTTCATCTTCCTTCTTATTCCTGTGCTTGTACCTCCTGTACCTGTCTTTTATTTACACCAGATGCTCTGTAAGAAATTCATATAACCAAAGTAATTAAATCAACCATGAGAGTCATCATGCATTGCTCCCCCTGTGACGATACATTACTAAATCTCATAATGTATCTCACATCATTCCTGCAGTCAATCAGAGAAGTAAGCTTCAGAAGCGGATGACTGCAGTAGGGTCTGAATTCCCTACGTTTCTGATCGGTCCTCCTTCTTCTTCCAGATTTGTTTGAACTTTCTATATGTGTGCTGGAATTTATCCACTTTCCCAGATCTGTTCATCCTGCATTCTTTTTCTACATGTCCATACTTGTTACAAGCATAACATCTCATGTGGCCAGAGAAATAAACATAAGAATCATGATGAGTATTTCTAATCTTCCTCCTTTTACAATCAGCTGCTGTATGTCCATACATGTTACATGAGAAACAATATCCCCTGAAGAAACTAGAGTACATTTTTGAATAGAATCTGTTTGATTGTGACTGAAATGATCCGCTCCTGCAATTTGCTGCAACATGCCCATAATTATGACATTTGAAACATTCAACATTATTGAATGATTTCCTTTGAGATTTCTTCATTGTTGGTTGACCTTTTGTTTCTTTCAACACTTCAAGTTTCGTATTGACACCTTCCTTTGAATCATTAGCATTCTCTTGTGAACTAGATTCTGTTTTAACAGTTTCATGAAAACCAAGACCAAGTTTGATAGAAGGAGACCTTTGACTACTAAGAATATTATCCAGAATCTTAGTACTATCTTGAAACCTCAAAAGTCTAACCTTTTCTTCTAATTTACCTTTGAGAATGTTTACCTCAACCTCCAGGGCTTGGCATTGCTTTGTCATGCTTTCTTCTTTCCTTCTTCCATTTTCTACTTGATCCTTCAGATTTAGAATTTCTTCTTTCAACCAATTTTCGTTTTCTTCACATGTTTGTTGCAGCTCTTCATTCTTCTTCTTCGATGCTTTGAGATCTTCTTTCAGAGATATGTTTTCAGCTTCAAGTCCAGCATTCTTCTTATTTGATTTTTCGAGACCTACTTTGAGGGAGATGATTTCTGCTTCAAGTTCTTCATTCTTCTTATTTGATTCTTCAAGATCTGCTAGTAGAGAGATGATTCCATCTCCAAATCCTGCATTCTTCTTGTTTGATTCTTCAAGATCTGCTTGTAGACGTTCTATGACAGACCAGATTTTTGCTCCAAGTTCTTCATTTTCATTTAGTTGTAGAGGTTCCTCACTCTTCTTTCTTGATGCTTCTAGAGAGATGACTGTAGCTTCAAGACCTTCATTCTTCATTTTTCCCATTGTTACGGATCTCCTTTAAGCGATCAAGCTTCTGCACAAGGACCCGCTCTGATACCAATTGTTGGGAAAAATACTGAGAGGGGGGGGGTGAATCAGTATTTACTGCATATTCCAACTTTTTACTTTTCATTCCTTAAAACCCATACGCTACTTTACTTCAGTAAACCAGCGTATATACGCGGATCCCATTTATGAAACTAGCGTATACACAGAGATTTAGATATGTCATTAAATCTTCACTTAAACCATTCCATCATTTATTCATCAGATATTCAATAAGCAGTAAACAGGTGCAGTAAGAACAGAATAAACCATCACACAAAGCATCACACAGGAACACCAGGATTTTTAGGTGGAAACCCAAATCGGGAGAAAACCACCGCTGCAGTTGCTCAGCCTTCAATATTTTATTATAGAGAAAACATCTTACAACATATGTGCTGGCGCAGACTTGACCAGCACGCAGGCACCCACCTGCGCTCGTTTACCAACCTCTCCTGGAAGGGAGCTCCAACCCCCTGACTCGTTTACCAGCCTCTCCTGGAAGGGAGCTACGACCCCCCGATCTCGTTTACCAGCCTCACCTGGAAGGGAGCTACGACCCCCTGACTGAAGGCTACAACCCTCAGCACTACCTTGGACCACGTTTCATCAATTTTCACACTGGATCCAACCACTTCAATAGAACACAACTTGCAGGCCAAAATTCATCATATTTCCATACCGAACCCTTTCCATACTTTTAAGCTCAACCATACATCATCAGCAGATACATATCAACACAGATCAGATATCAGAAAAACAGCAGAACAGATCAGATATTTCATACCCCTTGCTTCAGCAAACCCTAGTTTGCATACGCTCTTTTACTTCACTGATTTCGCGTATATACGCGCTTCCGTCCACACAAACCGGCGTATACCTCAGTGTATATTTTATTGCGCATACGCGCTTTCTCTTCGCTGAAGCTGCGTATATACGCGCTTCCTCCGCGTCGAAGTAGCGTATAGATCTTCAATCATAACAGAGCAGCATACTTCATCAGATCAGATATTCAGTTCAGATCTACCCTTTTGCTTCAGACAGATGTTCGCCTAGATGCTCGCCTCATCACAGATCTAAGCCTTCCATAATCAGATCTAGCAAATACAAGAGAAATTTAGATCTAGATCCCCTTCTTCATCATTGGTGCATCATACATTCAGATTTATCATTCAAGTGTAACCCTTTCCATTCAGATATACTTCAGAGAGAAGTATTCATTCAAGCTCAGACATCTTGCACCCCCACTCATGATTTGCACAATGAATTTCTTCTCCTTATATATGTTTATCCTTTGTCAATACCATGAGCCCCTTTTTCAATACCACGGGCACCAATACCATGAGCCTTCAATACCACGGGCACCTTCTTCAATACCATGAGCCAAACCAATACCATGAGCCTTCAATACCACGGGCCCCTAGATTTGCACTTTTTGAGCGCTTTAGCCCATACGCGACTTTGCACGTTCTTTTCCGCGTGCATACGCGATTTCCCCTAGGCCAATCCGCGTATACCAAGAGACATACTCCTTTTCATCATACTTTGAGTACATTATGAATTCCTTTCTTCATTGCCTTTTGTTCACACTATAGATACATCAGATTTCCTTCATCAAGGACATATGCTATCAAGCACAAGTAAGTTGTCATCATCTTCATCAAGTGGGTTGCCTTTCAAGGACAACACTCAGGATCATATTGTCAACAAACATCATATCACATCAGATTTACATCATTTACCAAGTCCATCAAGTCAAGAATAACTTCATCAGGTGGATTGCCATAAAGGACAACATATGTCAACATGTCTTTATCTTCATTCGTTGGTTGCCATCAAGGACAACATCCTCGATCATATTTCCAACAAAAATGCTATGGGATAATTTTTTTTTTTAAAACTTGAATATATTTATGACCAAATAGTAATGGAGTCAACTCAAATTAAGCTAATTAAGATGTTATAAAATATAGCATAAAATTAGTGATTTTTTTCTACACGACTTCCATATATTCTAGATTTGTGAACTAGTAAACCAATCCAAGTAGTTCAATGATGAATATGGATTTTAAAGCATGTTATAATCATGAATATTTATTTTGACTCTATAAATAACGTTAAAAACACTCACTTCAATGAAATCCCAAGGGAAAGTAGATTCCAATGAAGGAAACCAATCTTTATAAGCTAAAAAGTGCATCAAACTTCAGTATCTGAATCAATCCAAGTACACCCCTTCTAGAAATGAAACTAGAGTTGCTAAATAACAAATTTTCTCCATAATATTACTAAGAAATACATGCCTATAGAGGAAAATAATAATTTTAAATTATAAAAGGTTATGAAGAAGCATTTTCTTTGAAAGGAGTAATATTTCTCCTCCAAAACCCCTGAAATAGTGGATATGGTTTCCAACACTAGGGATTTGCATTAAATGAGAGGGAAAACATTCCTATATTTTTCATATAATTGGAGCTCTATAAATTTCTAATAATTTCATGATATTTTTTTCATTTACTATCAAATACTGATCCTACTGTACTAGGGAGCAAGTTTGTAAATTATCTCCTCCTCCAAATCTTCATAATCAGCCCAATATTCTCACAATAGTCTACAAAAATTAATAATATAAGGCAAAAATATGCAATTATATCTAAACCTTCCTAACGAACATATTAAATTTAAAAATATATTATATAATACAAAAGGAGAGGTTTAATGTGTTGAAGGATAGTCATAGGGTCTTTAATTTTTTCCTAATTTGGAGGCCCATCAGTAAACAAAACTATTCTTGGATCGATCCCTACTAATTGTGTTCTACAATTCAACTACTATTAGAGATTTATAATTTGTTCCTCAATCAAAATTTTAGCAAGTTTCCTTCTCATCTGTTATAGAGTCCTACTTACTAATGAATGAGTTAAATTCAATTGACTTTATGGCTGTGCGGTTATGATCGAATGGTTTTGTGAGGATTGATATCAATGAGTGTCATTTAATTTTGCAAGTGTGATTTCATTCCTATCATTGCGTGCAATGAGCTACTTTAATGCAAGTGAGGGTTTGACAATGAGATTGATTTTAATTCCTGCAAGTGTGAATTCTGAGAACTTTCTTCTCGTAAGAGAAATCTTAGCATTAAGATTTAGCCAATGTTATTTAAGTATGTTTGCATGCATATATTTTTCATGATAACTTAAAAATAACAATACCTACCCGGATTGATATTTTATGATTGATTGAATTGCCATTTTTTGCTAAGACATTGTTTTCTTGAAAATGCCTATAGGTGAAGGGTTACAGGGAAAGAGGCTAGGGTAAAGGGATAGTAGAGGCTTCAGACAGGGAGAGACAAGGGCTAAAGAGGGGTGGGGCATAGTCTAAAATATTTGAAAAGGAAGTGGGTTGTGCATACATATTAAATTTAATAAAATAAAGAGTCCAAGGAAGAGTGATTAGGGATGTACCTCTCGGTGTTGCATCCTTCTAATTAAGTAGTGAGGTAGACTTAGAGTTATCCTTCCATGATGTACTTGAGTTTTTATAATCGAGTTCGATTTGTATTCCCTATTATTTATTTGGTGACCTAGATTTTGGATCCGATTACCTTGTGCTTTTTCTCTTTGTGGGAGTTGATTGTGCTTTTCCATGGAATCGGAGGTGATAGTTTTAAACAAGGTTCCCATAATTATCACACCTTCTGGAAAAAAAAGGGATCCCATCATAGTCCATCAATTGGAGGTTGTATAGCCCTCTTCTAATGCCAATTTTTTCAAGAAGGCCTTTTCGTAGGTCCACTTGCACCAGAATATGAGCAACATTCCTTATGCTACACCCAATATAGGAGTATTTTTCCTGGTATTTTATTAGCAAAATTCCAAAAGCTTGAAACACTCAAGCGTCCCGGAAATTTTCCAGTAATAACGATAGTCTAAACCATTTGGGAACTTTATCAATTCTCTCCCTTTCTGCATCAAATAGGGGAGTCTATAATTTTGAATAAGAATGGGGTTCTTTTGATATACCATACCTTTCACTTGAATTTTGAGGCCTCCTAAATAGTCTCGAAGACAAAATGATTCCACACTTTTACTAGAATCATGACCTTGGAGTTGTGCTACAAAATCAGTGACATCTCTTACATAACCAATGACATTATGAATTACGTATTGAAATGCCTTCCTCAAGGGAATCCAACAAGTGATTTTTCAGCAATATCTATTGCATGATGCATAGGTACAACTCTTCCAAGGTTCAACAAAATTCTTACTCCATTCAATTTTTCTATGAGATGAGGATTCTTCTTCTTTGATCTCTTCTTTCCACTACTATTAGACTTTATATTCTTATATGAGGATTTGTTTTACTTTCTTTGATCCTCAACTGCTTTCTCCACTTCAATATAAGAATTATTCTCCCCATCTTAAATTAGGTATTCCCGAATCATACCACTAGCCAACTATTTAGGTGAGAGTTCAATAGGGATAAGGTAATATGCTTAGTATTTAAATATCATTTTATTTTTTGTGTGTGTGTGTGTTGCAATACATTAGCTCTTTTTTTTCTTGTTGGGTATACCCTTTATAAAATGTAAATAGTAAGTTTGGTATCATATATTGGGCTACTTTGTAACTCGTTCATTTTCATATGATTATATGCTTCTTTGTTTCTTTCCCATAAACTATATTTTTCAAATTTTCATTGATATTTTTGTTTATTTTATATGGATATCATTTCATTTATCCATACATGAACTCCAATGTGCGTTGATTTCTTTTGCAGGAGTTTTATGAATATCAACGGCGAATGGTTTGCAAGAAAGGACAAGGTGAGAATGCATGTAGAGTTGTTGGAAAGTAATATTGTGGTGTTTATACCATATTAAAAGGAGGTAAATCATGTGTGCCTTAAATTCATATTTTATGTTTCAAAGTGTAAAATATGTATTGGGGGATTGCATTAATATTTTTTATTTTATGGAATATAAATATATTTCCAATGGAAAATGAGAAATAATTAGGTATGACATGAATAATCTAACTTAATAATTCGTAGTTATTTCCTCATTTCCATCGGTATGGGTTTTTACTGTGATCTAATTCTGTAGATTACTATGTGGGATATGCTTCGATTGTTACCTCCATTGTTGTGTAACCGACTCCAAAAATAGAAGAAAAGAGATATCAACGCCTTACAAATAAGCCACTTCGAGGGGGAAACCTCCAATACATTACATAAATGAACAATTATTGGACGCTACAATTTACAAAACCTCCTTTCTATATATAGGAGTCCATGTGGCCATAATTTAATCCTAGTGGGCCACAATGTAATCCTAGCCGACCTAACAATAATAATTTAAGGGCACAATAATAACAAAATGGGGCTTACAAGGGTACAATAATAACAATAAGGGACTATACTAGTAATATAGGGACCTAACATACCCCTCTCCTTCAAAAAAGTGTTGTCCTCAACGCTTGAGTAGCTCTGGGTGCTTCTGTATAAACTTCTCATCCTCCCATGTAGAATCTTCAGTGGGTAAGTTATTCCACTTGATGAGATCCTCTGAAATTGATTGATTTCGTAGCTATCGAGTTCTTGTTTCCGTGACCACTTCAGGTTCCAATATAATTTTTCCTTCCTCAACAAGTTCTGGCAATATTGTTTGAATTAGAAGATTTTTACCTATAACCTTCTTTAAGCATGAAACATGGAAAACTGGATGCACTCTTGACGAAGCAAGAAGCTCCAATTTGTATGCCATAGTACCAATCTTTTGCAACACCTTGTAAGGACCATAGTAATTTGGTGATAATTTATTATCCTTCTTAGCTTGCTTGAGGGACATTTTTTTGTATGGTTGTAGCCGTAAAAATACCCAATCTCCTACAACAAAACTTCTCTTGCTGTGATGTTGATCTTCCTGTTGTTCCATTCGATTTTGTGCCAAATTCAGGTTATCCTTTAAGAGTTGGAGAACTTCTTGTTGATGCTCAATGTGATCTTCCACTGCTTGAAACTTCAAATTTTCCCTTAAATATGATGTGATGGATTGTGGATGATATCCATAAAGTGCCATAAATGGGGTCATTTTTTTTGCAGTATGGAAGGAAGTGTTATACCACCATTCAACGAGAGGTAACCACTTGACCCATTATGTTTGTTTATCATATACAAAACAACGAAGATATCCTTCCAAACATTTATTTACTATCTCAGTTTGATGATCAGATTGAGGATGATAAGATGAGCTATGAGCTAATTGAGTACCCAAACAAGCAAATAACTCCGTCCAAAAATTTCCAGTAAAAATGGGATCTCTGTCACTCAAAATAACCCTTGGGCTTCCATGTAACTTTTGAATTCTGTCCATAAATGTAGTAGCAACTGTACTTGCTTTAAATGGATGAGATAATGCACAAAAGTGTTCATACTTGGTAAGTCTATCAACTACCACCATGATGACACTCTTTCCTTCGGACTTAGGTAAACCTGTGATAAAATCCATTGAAATTTCCTCCCAACGTTGACTTGGAATGGATAAAGGTTGTAGAAGTCCCAGGGTCTTAATTGTTTCAACTTTATTCTACTGGCAAGCCAAAAATTCCGCCACAAACTTTTGAATATCAGATTTAAGGCCATCCCAAAAAAATTCTTTCTTCACCCTGTGGTAAGTTTTTAAGAATCCTGAGTGTCCTCCTAAAGGAGAAGTGTGCAATTCCAGAAGAATATTTTGTTTTAGTTGGGAACTCTTACAAAGATATAAGCGATATTTGTACCATAAGGAATCATTTTTCCAACTAAATGTATTAGATGTACTAGGATCTTGCTGCAACTTTTGAATTAGTGTCCATACATATTTTTCATTCTTCCATTCATCTCTTGCTTCAGTTATCCAATCTGGTTGGATAATGGAAATGGCACAAAGCAAAGCTTCCACCTCTTCATTCTTTCTTGAGAGTGCATCTGCAACCACATTAAGCTTTCCTTTTTTGTAGATTTTTTCAAAATCATAACCCAACATCTTTATGACCCATTTTTGCTGCTCTTCTAAAGATAGTCTTTGTTCCATAAAGTGTTTAAGACTATCATGATCAATTTTTACCTTGAAGTGTCTTCTCATTAGGTAAGTTCTCCATTTCTTTAGTGCATGCAGGATTGCTAACATTTCCTTCTCATAAATAGGTTTTTGTAAATACTTTCCTTTGATTGGACGACTTTCAAAAGCAATGGGTCTTCCTTCTTGCATTAAAAAAACACCAATTCCATTTCCTGAGGCATCACATTCCACAATAAAGTTTTTTGTAAAGTCTAGTGTAGCTAAGACCGGTGCTAGGCACATTGCCTCTTTAAGATGTTCAAAGGCCTTAGTTGCTTTAGGGGTCCATGAAAATGCGTCTTTCTTCAATAATGTTGTTATAGGTGCTACTATTCTCCCATAATTATTAACAAACTTGCGATAATACCATGTTAACATGAGAAATCCTCGCAACTGATTTATGGTTGTGGGGACTTTCCATTCTTTAATGGCTTTAATTTTGTTAGGGTCTACTTTAACATCCGCGTGAGATACAATATGACCCAGATATTCCACCTCTTGTACTCCAAAGAAACATTTGGATGTTTTTTCATATAATTGTTTCTCTTGCAATAGTTTGAGCACCCTGTCAACATGTTCAACATGATCCTTCCAAGACCTGCTATAGATTAGTATATCATCAAAAAATACTATCACAAATTTCCTAAGGAAGGGTTTGAAAATGGAATCCATCAACCCTTGAAATGTAGAGGGTGCATTGGTAAGGCCAAAAGGCATGACCAAAAATTCATAATGACCCTCATGAGTTCGAAATGATGTTTTTGGAATATCTTTAGTCTTCATTCTAATTTGATGATATCCTCAACAAAAATCCAACTTGGTAAAATAAATTGCTCCATGTAATTCATCCAATAATTCATCAATCACAGGAATGGTAAATTTATCTTTAATGGTGAGCTTATTGAGCTCCCTATAATCCGGACACATTTTCCATGATCCATCCTTCTTGTGTACCAATACTACAGGAGCGGAGAAAGAACTTTGACTGGGTTGAATTATACCCGCCTCTAACATTTCTACAATCATACGTTCAATTTCGCTCTTTTGGACGTAAGGATATCTATAAGACTTGATGTTTGGAGGAACACTTCCTGGAATGAAATGAATAGCATGATCATGATCATGAATAGGTGGGAGTCCTTTGGGAGTTTCAAACACCTTGGAATGATTGTCCAAGACTTGTTGGAGATCTGCAGAAATAGATGATTTTGATGTTGGACCTTCTAGTGAGCATAATTGTGCAATTACGCCTCGTTGTTCCTTCTTTAGAAGATTTTTCATAACATTAGAGCTTATTATATTTCCTGGCTTCCCTGCAATACCCCGTAATTCGACTTCCTTTCCTTCTGAAAAAAAATTCAAGAAAAGTTTTTGAAGATTAAAAGCTACCATCCCCAAAGATTGTAACCATTGTACTCCTAGTACAACATCAGCACCTCCCATAGGAATGGAAAGCATTGGACTAGTCAATACATATTCCCCCATGGTTAGCTTGATATTATGGCATTTTCCAGAGCAATTTATAGTTCCTCCATTTGCAATCATCACTTGAAATTCTGGTGTTGGGTATAGGAAACCATTTAATTCCTTGGCCACCTTACAATGAATAAAATTATGGGTGCTACCTGAATCAATCAACACTATTACCTTTTTATTCTTGATATGTCTTTCTATCTTGAGAGTTTGAGGAGTGGTAATTCCTACCAGTGCATTACATGATATGGTCGGATTCATTTCTTCCTCTTCTAGGGCTGGTTCCTGGTTTATATCCTCTTTTTGTTCATTTTCTTCTTCATCTTCACAATCTATGTAAAATAATTTCTTCTCAGCACACTTATGACCTTTAGTATATTTGCTATCACAACTATAGCAAAGCCCTTTTTCTCTCTTTTCCTCCAATTTTTGTGGTGTAAACCTTGTATGTTGTGGAAATATAGGCGTATCAACACTTCCTTCTTTATAGAATTGAGTGGTAGGCTTCCTTTTCGCCATTATTTTACATTAAATTTTTCTTGCCAACCTGAATGCTTTCTCCAACGAATCCGGTTCCAAAATGCGAACTTCATGTTGGATGTTATCCTTTAAAGTGCCTATGAAGAGATCGATCCTGTGTTCCTTTGGAATAGCAGTTACCCTTATATTCAATTTTTGGAACTCCTCAATGTGCTACCCCACTAAACCCTTTTGTTTGAGATTTACCAATTGGCTAAAGAAGGTGTTTCTCTTTGTATCCTCATAATGTGCTGTCATTTCTTCCGTAAAAAATGACCAAGTGACAATTTTTTTACGGGAGCAAAGCCATCGATATCATACAAATTTATTTTGTTCTAAATGTAAAGTTGCAATGCGTACCTTTTGTGTGTTTTGCACATTATGGAGATCAAATAATTGCTCCATCTGTAGTATCCATGTTACAAGATCCTTCCCATCAAACTTCCTCATATCCATTTTTGGAATATGGTGGTTCTTCCCGCCAACATTAGAGTTTATGAAATCACGATTAGAATTTATTTTTTTCTCATCATGATGTTATTTTGCTATCTTTTCACCAATAGGAAACATTTCTTGTATCAACTTTTTCAAACCTTCGATATCTGCTTTTAGATAATTCTTCATGTTTTCCATGTTGTCTTTCATATCATCCATCTTAGCTTCCATGCCATCCATATTAGCTTCCATGCCATCCATCTTGGATTCCATGCCATTCATCTTAGCTTCCATGCCTTTCTTCAAAAATTCCATTTCATTTTTTGTTGCTCTTTGAGAGAGTGAAATTTGTTGCACTTTCTCTTGTAATTTTGATAGATCATGTTGCAATTCTTCATCTTCATGAGTCATAGTAGAGCCTTCTGAAGGCTTAATTGGTGTTGAATTATTTTTACAGGGCATATGTTAGAACCCAATACTGATATCTATTCTACAATATTCCCTTGGAATCAATTCAAATTGATTCTTCAAACAAGACTTATGCAATTCAGAAAACAATACACACATTTTTCTTGATTTTGAGGAGCTCGATATTGAAATTGGATTATCTCTTTGATTACATAACTTAAATATCTGAATTTTGGAATCAATGTAGCCCTTCGAATTATCTTTCGAATGCCACAAGTCTGACCTGATTTTGATTCTTCAAGACAAAGTTGTGTCCAATCTCCCACAATCACCTAATTATGGATTGGTTCAGTAGAGCGAACTTTTACGACTTGCCACATGTCACTGTTTCATCCTTTTTCTCTGAAATTGATATCCAGGAAAATAAGGTCCGTGTACTTGCGACAAATTTTTATGGCACTCCAATCCGATGCCCAGAGGGAGAGTTATTGAACTTTTCCCACGATCACCTCTTTGAGATGAAATTCAGGAGCCTGAAAAAGCACTACCTTCCACATATCATATCTCCAAAAATATTGTGAACCTAGCTCTAAATTTTTTTGATGAATTTCCTCAGGATTATAGCTTCGTACCATATGAATTTCAGATTCTAAACCTTCGTGTAAAAACATTTATAGCACAAATTCCATGATGACCTGTTTAGAAGCCTGAAAAATGACCTAATTTGCACAAATCATATCTCCGAACATATGGTGAACCAAGCTCTGAAATTTTTATACAATATTCCTTATGCTTTCGGCTTCGCACCCTAACAATTTTAGGTTCTGAAACTTCATAGAAAAAATGTTACAGCAACAATTCCACGATGACCTGTTTGGAGCAGCGAAACCCTAGAATCCAAAGCTCTGATACCAAATGTTGTGTAACCAGCTCCAAAAATAGAAGAAAAGAGATATCAATGCCTTAGAAATAAGCCACTTCAAGGGGGCAACCTCCAATACATTACATAAATGAAAAATTCTTGGATGCTACAATTTACAAAACCTCCTTTCTATATATAGGAGTCCATGTGGCCATAATGTAATCCTAGTGGGCCACAATGTAATCCTAGCCAACCTAACAATAATAATTTAAGGGAACAATAATAATAAAATGGGGGTTACAAGGGTACAATAATAAAAATAAGGGGGTTGCACTAATAACAATAAGGGACTATACTAGTAATATAGGGACCTAACATCCATAGTAGAAAAAATGTGGTTTCTTGTAGTCATCACTTTTGTAATGCATGTTGGACACATCAGTACTCAAAGGAACATATTTGTTCTATTTTTTTTTCTTAAATTTTACCAGCTCTAATATTAGAAGAATCAGGTATTATATAACCATTTATGATTGTAGATAATGTGGATGCATGATTTAAAATTTTAATTTCTATGATATGTCACACTCCATAAGTGAAATTTAGTTGTTTTAATGGTTATGTATGGATAAATGTTTTAATTTTGTTGAAACTTTTGCAAATAATGTGAGAGTTCATGATTATTCATGCAAAGTAGAATGTGTTGAGAAAAATTTTGAGTGATATTGATCAGGTATTTTGCCAATGATAACATGATTATGTTAATTTTCCAATACTCTATGTTGTAAAAATCACTATAGCGTAATTCTAAACTTAAATTAGCAATCAATTCAATGTTACAATAATCAATTGAAATTTTATGTATAATAGTAAGTTCAATGTACATTAAGATACAATCATAAGGACTATAAAGGGCCACCAAATTTGGTGAAAGACTAGGGAAAAAACCCATAAGGGGAAAAACACTTTAAATTTTTTCTTCTTATTATATTGTTATAAAATGTTCAATATCTAGAGTATAATTATCGAATCATCAAGATGTTAAAAGTAAACAATTTTGACTCATCCAAGAAACCACCCAACAAATATTGAAAATATGAACCAATACTCAGTTTTGATCAATTATTAAAATCTACAATTCTATCTAAGTCAACTATAGCTAAAGCGTTCCTTAACTAGTCAACAAGTTAACAATCAATGCCTTATAAAGAAGCTCCTTAAAAGTTTAACACGCTTGGCCTCAAATTTTGGTAAAATTCATCCCAAAATAGTGAATTAAACTACGTCTAAAGAGAGAAAAGTATGCAGTCAATGTAGGTCAACGTCTGCGGCCAAACACTGCAGTCAACATAGGTGAAATTTCTTAGAAATCTTTAGTTCCTATGATAAAAATGTGGCCTACAAAAATATAATTTCTCCAAGGAATAATGAATTCAAACCATGCAAAAATAACTAAAGTCAACATTGGTCAAATTATGATACACGAAAAAGCCACAATTGAAATTTCAGAGCTACCAAGGACCCTCACATATGTGAAGAAAATAAGTTACCTCATACCTATACAAAAAAATCAAATTTGGAGAGATAAGAATAGAAGTGTTGTTTTGATACCAATGAGGTGTGTCTTACCTTATATTTATATGAGTTGGAGGGTTGCCAATTTTTCTTCTAACATGACCTTAACATTTGTGTCGTTGTTGGTTTTTACATAAAAATTACATTTTTCTGTAACAAAATTGAGTGCTTCAAAGGTAAATTTTGGGTCTCTCTGGATGAGGAAAATTTTCCAATGATTGAAATGTATTCCTAAGATTTGAAATTGGCACTACCTCTTAGCTGAGAAATGTTTGACTTCAAAATATGTCCCATCATAAATTTCTTGTCATTATCAAGTGAAATGTATCTCTTCTCATTTTCTTGTCTTCTTTTCTTGTATACTGACAACTCTCAAACATAAAAGAAGAATAATTTCACATGATAGGGTAGCTCAAGCTAGAACCATCTATCCAATGAAAATAGGAAATATACATATGCTAGGAAAGGATCAAATCCATCCCATTGTTAGATAAAAAATAAAGATGAAACTTGGCATAGAAGGTAATGATCGCATTCATCCTATCATCTACTAAAATTTGGTGAGATCCATCTACTTTCAAGGATCACATCCATGCTATTATATAATAAATAGGAGATACCAAATTTTCCATACAAGGTAGTGATCACAACCATCCCATTGTCTATCAATCTTCCCACATTGAAACTCAAGAGTTGTTGGTGAGAAGTCAGGTCTCGCGGGCAAGACCCAGGTTCAAGAGTTCTGGCCAACAAAGGGGTCCGATGTAGTCTAGGATCACGCCGACATTTTCACCCTACTCTGGAGAGCAGTGAGTCTCACCTGAGGCTTGCCACAACCACATGCAGAAGGGGACGAGATCGATGGCAGGGAACAAAGTCGCAACTCATGATGGACAATGTATCGATTATATAGACAGAGTCATGTACGCAAGAGAACTTAAGAAGCATTCAGATATTAGAAAATAAAATTTTAAACCAGCATAAACACATTACATGCATGTAAAATTCTTATTGAGACAACAACCTTTCATTATATTAATCTCTTGGCCAAGCACATGATTACATAGCATTTTCAGCGATAGCTTACAACTCTGATACAGATGTCTTACGGAACAGAAAGGTAGAATAGAGAATATTAGGAACCACAGAAATGTCATGCATGATTTCCTGCAGTCGCTCTATGCTTCTTCTCCTGTCACGAGCCTCGCAACCTCTGCAGCATTCTCTTCTTTCAGCTGGGTGACTGTTATTTATTCACCCGCTATCGTGACTATCAATTCCTCTGTGTCCTTTCTTCAGCTGCTTCCAGCTTCTCTCCTGTTATCTGTGTGTTCCTCTTTCTGTCTTTTGTTGTGTGTTTTCTTCATCTGTACTTGTGCATGTTCTTTCTTCAGCTATCTCATGCTTCCACGCCACCTTGATAGCTCCGCGACTCCTGGTAGTTGCGAAGCGGTCGCAATTGCCATGTGTCTTCATGCCGCAACTCAAAAGGTTAAAATTCAAAATGTTCTAACCAAGATTTCAAAAACAAGGGCCCCAACAAGCCCTGACCACAGTTCCTTGACTCGTCCCCGAGTCAATCACAAATGACAGTTTCCACCTCCATTGCCCCGCTGGCTCTCGTGCCTTGTTCGGCCTATGTGTCTTCATCTCGTGCCCTTTCCTGTTGTGTGCCTCCAAGCGGCTGTTCAAACAAGGGCCCCAACTCCGGGACCCTGCGGAGCACTATATCTTTAAGCTCGGTGAAGTCTGACACCGCTTGCTGCCATCCCTGCATTAGCAAGTCTGCTTCCTCAGTGATCCTGGTGGCAGCGGCATCCTCTATATTCGTCGGGACAACCCCGAACATCGTGGTAAGCTGGGTCTCGGCCTTTGCAGCTAGCTGTTGTATTGATTTGGCACTAGCTTGAATGGGCGGACGGATTTCCCGAATTATCTGCTTAGCAGTTGCTGAGTTGGCCTCGGTCTGTTGCATTTGAACCTCAAGCTCATCCGACTGGGCATATAGTTGATCTAACTGCGCGGGGTCTACGGTCTCCTGAATTTCCTTGGAAATCTGTTGCAGCTGGGTGGAGATGGGCTGCGTTTTGACAGTGAGGGCGAGTGAACACTCCTGCAAACTTCGCAGGAGGTCGTAAGCCTCGCGCGCTGTGGAGTGAAGGGTCGCCTGCATGTGAGCTGCCTTGGTCTGCTTGGTGGCCACCTGTTCTGAGTATACAATCTGTGGGTCGGGGAGCGCGGGCTGTGCGGCTAACGCCGCTTGAAGTTCCTGATTCTCCCTGCGGAGGCCAGTGAAGGCAGACCGAATGTGGTAAGCCTGGACGGCCACATTTCTCTCCGCTATATCGTCAGGAAGTGGGGCATGGTGAGCCCTTACAGTGGGCCATAGGTCTGAGAACGCTTGAGTGGAAATGGTGACCTGCTCCTGCAGGTAGGTCTTCTCCTTGGTCAGCTGGTCGCGCTGTTCAGTAAGCGCTATGATCTGGTGGTGCTGCTCATCGCACCACTGCTGTAGCTCTGAATGAAGCTGTTCAACCTGCAGGGCCGCCCGCTGAATGAATAGGTACAACTGGGCTATACCCCATATTTCTACGTTGGGGTTGTCGGAAGCGCCCTACTCCAGCATTCGCTCCTGCAGAGGTTGCCCACTGGCCACTGACCTGTTGGAATTCTCAGGAGGGGACACCGGTGTCTGTTGCTGCATTGAGGTGCCCATGTCGGAATCTAGCCGTTCTTGTTGAGTGGTCTGGTTTGTGGCGGGAGGTTCAGCATGCTCAGGCGGAGCCTCGACCGAGTTAGCCCCAACGTTGGCCATTCGGGCAGATATAGTAGAGAAAAAACCCTGGGGTGTGGCCACGTGGTCGACTGGTGGTACCACGGCCTTAGTACTGGAGGTGACTTGAGCCCCGTGGTCTCCTCCAAAGAGTTATTGGATAAGAGGGTTGGATACAGTGGCAAATGAGTTTGATGGAATGGATGAAGTGGCAGGTGGATGGACGGTGGAGGGAGCGGTGTATGGTGTGGAGGAGGTATGGGGGAGGCAAATATTGATGAATTCTGATGGGTCGATCAGGGGTTACTCTGGAATTAATGTCCCTGTGAGTGAAGTGGGTGGCGGATCATCATCAGTAAGGTTCACCACCGGATCAGTGACAGTGGTGCGGGCCCGCTTGGATGGAGGGGGGTCTAATTGATCAGGTCCCGGGCTCGTTTCGCCCATTGGGGTGATGATGGGGCTGGTAGAAGTGAATAATTTGGTAGGGATGGGAGAAGTGAGAGGGGAAGTATGGGACAAAGAAAGCGAATGACTGAGCTGGAATTCATAAAATAAAGGAAACAAAGGGGCACCGCTGGAAATAACTTGGGTCGCCACATTGAGACTTCGTACCTGAGTATTGACGTGTTGGACGAATGGGACCAGTGATTCGGGGAGTTCCTGTGAGGTCCCAGCTGCATCCTGAGAAGGTCCCGCCGCTGCCTGTGAGGGCCCTGCCGCGCCCGTCTCGGCAGGCCGTTGCATCGGCAGCATCCACTCAAAGTTGTACCTGGGGATCTCGTCGCAGATGTGCTTTGTGACCCCCGGCCACGCAGAGACCTCGCGGTGAAAGGTAGCATCGTCCAGCTAGAATTTGAGCGGCGCCATGTGGAAGGTGGCTTCCGGCCTGCAAGTGGGGTGGAGGTAAGTTTTCCTGTGGCTTACCCCGAACCATACCTGCTCACTATAGTCGTCCAACAGATTCCTGGGCACCCGTTTCTGGTTAGCCACCACATCTCTCATTAGCCCGTACCAAGCTTGAAACGCTTCCACATTCACCTGTTTAGTGCTGGGGTCAGAGGACACCTGCCATGGGGTGAATTTCATCGCGAGGGGATGGCTCGCGGTAGTTTCTGCCGGCAGCCGGACAAGAGGAGTGTGCCATTTCCACATGGCAAAAGCTACAATCAGGTAACCATAGATGAAACTAGTGGTGCGCTTATAATTCTCTTCGCATGCTGCAAACAGTTCTTTGAGCACGAAAGAACACCAATTCAGCCTGGTGCCTTGGACACAGTGCTCTGCAATGGAGATGGTATCCAAGGTGCACTCTCCTTTGGTATAGTGTCGCATCGTCTTGCTAGCAATGAGATAGCAAGCAAACCGAATCTCCAGCTTGTTGATCAGATCAATTTTGGCACCTTTCCCCCCTTGGCGAGTGCCATATTTGGCATAGAGGTCTGTATCACCCAACTTTCGTGCGCACGTGGACGATGTCTGACCGGCAGCGGAGACGTCTGCGCCATTCTGGGATAGCCCTGTGAGGCGATGAATGTCTTCAGCGTGAATGGGGATCTCCTCGTTTAGCCACAAGGACCCATTCTGAATTCGACTGAGGAGGAACCAGGTGCATTGCAGGGCCGGTCCTGTAGTCCCAAAGATAAGAAGAGTTCTTAAATTCATCAAGGACGATTGCTGGAGGCCCCTGTACTCTGGTCGCATTCGGTTGGTTGAGATACTGCCTGGTGTGTAGTGATGCTCCATATATGTCTGCCAACGGAGGTAGGGGAATTCGACTGGGTCGGACAGGTTGGCGTCTATCAATGTTGCACTGTGATATTTTCCAACCAGTGACTCTGTTTTGTCGATCTGACTGTCTAACGCCGGTTCAGCAATGGATAGGAGAGCCTTTGGCATTTTGGCACGGCGCTAGTAAACCTGGAGAATTTGCTTGGAGCTTCTGTCTTGGTGTGGTGCATTTTGAGACTTCAACCGCTCTGGTGTCGCTGCAATTTCCAAATTGAATTGGTCTGGCATTCTCATGCTGTTGGTCTCCATGAAAGTTATGTCATCACCTAGCACGAGCGGAGTTGATGAGACCCCATAACGATAATTAATTCCTGCTGGCCTTCTTGCCTATGATAATTGTGCGATCGATCGCATGCCTGTGTGTAATCTGACAGTTGTTGACGGCGGCATGGGGAAATGGGCGGACGCGAGGGCTGAGGGAACTACGGATGACGGCAAATGATTATGGTACGGTTACTTCCTACTTATGGTAATTTATGATGCAAATCTGAGTGATCCTATGGACTGACAAAAAGGACTGACGGAAATGACCTGGACGGATACTGGCATGTGGATGGATCCTACAAGGATGATATGTTGGACGCGCGTCGCCCCGACCACAGTCGGTTGCGGTGCTGCCCCCATAACTGAGCGGTTATTGACAGACTACCTATTAGCGAAAAAGACTCCCTACGCTCATCCCGGTTGTGGGAGAGTTATTCGACTAAGCTACGCTACGGGTGCTCTCGGGTGCGAGAGTTATTGATGAGAAGTGAAAGGTACCTACTCCTGGTAGGGTTTCAGCCGTGTGCCATTCACCCACCCAGGGAGAACTGTACCGTCCAGCTGTGCCAACCAAACGACTCCTGAGTCGCAGATCTCAATGACAAAGTAGGGTCCTAACCAGTGCATCTGGAGCTTGCCGGGAAACTTCTGGAACCGGCTATCATATAAGATAAATTTTCCGCCAACTTGGGAGGCTTTGTTCTTGAGGTGGCGGTCATGCCACGTTTTCTGCCTGGCCTTCTGAACCTTCTGGTGGAATTCCGCTAGGAATCGGGCCTCATCCAGCTTCTGTAGCTCCTGGAGGCATTCCCGAAGTGACTCCTCTTCTGAGAACTGAAGAGATGTAGTGATTAAAAGACTGGGTACAGTGAACTCAGCGGGAATCACAGCTTCCTGGCCATACACCAACTGAAATGGCATCTGATTGGTCAAGCGTTTCACCGTAGTCCGATAGGCCCACAATGCCGCTGGGAGACGCTCATCCCAATTGTCGCGCCGAGGATTGTAAATCTTAGTCAAGCATTTTTCAAGAATTTTGTTAAATGCTTCCACAGTACCATTGGCTTGCGGGTGGTATGGGCTACTTTTGTGATGTTGAATCATAAATGTGTCCAGTAGTGACTTGACCGTGGCATTAATGAAATGCATACCCTGATCGCTGGTTAAGCTTCGTGGGCATCCAAACCGGCTGATGATGTGTTCAAAAATGAACCGGGCAGCTGTCTCTGCCGAGCAGTCATGTACCGCCACTGCCTCAGCCCACCGGGTGAGGTAATCCATGGCGGTAATGATGTACCGGGCCTTGGAGTGTCTGGCGACTGGGGCGATGGGACCTAAAAAATCGACAGCCCACTTTTCGAACGGCCGCAACACATGCACTGGGTGTAGCGGAAACTCCTCCCGGTGAGAGGGCCTTCCCGTCTGCTGGTAAACATCGCAGCGCTTCATGTAGGCCTTACAGTCAGCATGTACTGTCGGCCACCACAGGCCAGCTTGGAGCACCTTTCTTGCAGTGGGTTTCGCACCCACATGCCCTCCCGCAACACCGCTGTGAAATTCCCACATTACCGCTTCCCGTTCATGGTTAAGAATGCATCTATGCAACACCTCATCGAGGCCCAGTTTGTATAGCTGCCCCGCGATCAATTGGTAGTCGGCTGCCCAGACAACCAGGTGGCGTTTCTGGAGCAGGGTGTAGTGCTGAGGGAATTGTCCTGTGGTCAGATAAGTGGCAATGTCAGCCAAGTAATCCGGTACTGCTTCGACTCGGAAGAGGTCGGCATCCGGCAACTGATCGTCCAACGAGCCTTTGTTCTCTCCCGTCTCCAACCTGGATAAATGATCGGGACCGATATTCAACCTGCCGGGCTTAGCAATCACCTCAAACGTGAATTCTTGGAAAATTAGAAGCCAGCAACAGATCCGTCCTTCCAAAACAGGCTTATTCACCAGATACTTCAATGCATATTGGTCCGTAAAGAATTTGAATTTTCTGCTCAGAAGATAGTGGTGGAACTTCTGGAGGGAGTACACCATCACCAATGCCTCCCACTCAGTCGTGGTGTAATTCTTCTCCACATTCAATAACCTGCGGCTGGCGAAGTAGACGGGGTGGTCAACTGTCGTCTCCCTGGGTTGCGCCAAGACAGCCCCAAGTGCAATACCGGACGCATCGATATGCACATGGAACTGCTTATCCCAGTCGGGATGAACAAGTATGGGCGTCGTCGCCAAATTCCCCTTCAATGTGTCAAGGGCCTTCCTACACTCCTCCGTCCACTGGAATACTTCTGACTTCGGCAACAGTTTCTCCGAAGGGGCTGTAATATTTGCGTAGTTGCGGATAAACCGCCTGTAATATCCTGTGTGCCCGAGCAGTGCGCGCAACTGCTTCACGGTTTCGGGGGCTTCCATGTGAACTATGACCGCAAACTTGGCGGGATCGACACAGAACCCCTGCTTTCACACCACGTGGCCTAAGAGTGTGCCGAATGGAACTGCAAAAATACATTTCTTCAAGTTCAAGGAAATCTGCAACTGACGACACCGGTCAAACATAATATGCAAAAGGGTGGCCTGTTTCTTCAACAGGCTGTAGATGGTCTAGTCGTCCATGTAGACCTCCAGGAACTTGTGAATGTACTCCCGGAAAGCAGCAATTACAATCCGAGAAAACACAGCCGGTGTGTTCTTCAGACCAAACGGCATAACGTGGTATGCGAATGATCCCCACTCAGTGGTGAATGTCGTCTTTGCTTTGTCTTCTTCGGCAATGCGCACCTGATGGTAGCCTGAAAACCCATTAGTGAAGGAATAGGTTTTGTTTCCCGCAACATGATCTAGAACTTCATCGCTGAAAGGAGTGGGAAACAGATCGTGGATGTAGGCATTATTCAGACTCCGGTAGTCTACGCAGACACGTATCTTTGCTTTGTCCTTCTTGTTCTAAATGACAATGGGACTCACCCACTCTGCTTCTTCTACTGGAAAGATAAGACCTGCAGCCAGCATCTTGACGATCTCCGTCTTGACCTTTTCTCTGATACGTGGGTTCAGCTGGTAGGGTCAGTGCTTCACCGGCCTGGCCCCCGGTTTCAGCACGATGCGCATTTCGCCAAGCTCCCCCTTGATCCCCTTCAGGTCTGTAACTGTGGACGGGAACAAGTCTTCGTATTCCCGGAGGAGGCTGAAAATTTCTTTTGTCGTTTCCTCGTCCCAGTAATCTCCCACCGTTGCCAGCTTGGGTTTCTCGTCTGTTCCAATGTTCAGCTTCTTCGTCTTTAGTGGCTATAAGTGGACTCCTTCAGTCGTCGGGTCTTCACTGATGTTCCGCTCGCCTTCCCTTTCATCAAAATAGAGATGCCTGAGGTCCTCCAGACTCCTGTAGGGCCCGAGATTCCTGCGCTATCTCCCCTTCGAACAAGAAGCACCGAACGAACTTGTCAGTGACTTCCTACCAAGAGCGGGTTCCCCGTTTCCTCTCTTCCTCCAGGTACCAGGCCTGGGGGATTGTATCCAGGGAGTGGATAAACCTGTGGACCCACAGCTCTTTAGGGTGCCTGGTGCTACGCCACTGCTCCTCACAGGCCCGCAAATGGTGTCGCGGGTCAGAAGTTTCGTGATACTCAAGCATACTGCGAGGTCCTTCATCCTCTTTAAAGCGTGCCCGCAGGGCATCCGCCACGCAATCCCATCGCAACAGAGTGTTGCGGTGATTTTTCCACCACCGAGCCGATGTGGATTGCAAGGCCACATCCAAAAGTGGCATCCGGCTTTCGGCTGGGACCATGTCTTTCACCTTGGTAATAAAAGTATTGACAGCTTGCATGTTCGACAAGGTGGGATATCCGCAGATCTCAGTCCCCACCCACCGGACTTGGGCAATGGTAGCACATCTCCGCGTGGTAGTCTCATACCCCACTTGCTGCCAGTATTCCCACGCGATTTTGAATCCGAGCTCCGAGCTCTGCGCACTCCGCCAACTGAGAGAGCCAGTCGCGGTCGGATTAATATAGTCGTCCCGCTTTCCTGCAGTCATCTGATAAAGGTGGTCCATCATCTGAGCATCCTCCCGATTGTCCACTATTTCTGTATATCTCAAGCCCTGATACGGGTTAAGGGGCTGGGTGACCCGTACCTCCCTATCCTCAAAGATCATCAGCTCCTTTTTAAGGTCGATGATGGCGTAATTCTCAAAAGCCCAGTCAATGCCGAGTAAGGCAAGATAAGGATCCTTGTCGCCCATGATATCAATAACCTCAAAATCGGTGTATGTCTTAACCCCCAAATGTCGACCTCGACACCCTCGAGCTGGCTGATTGGCAGAATGCAGTACTGGTTCGCCATCCTGAGTTGGATTGGCGAGTAGGCCAGCTGTGGCCTTCCAAGGGCCTCCCACGTCTTTCATGGTAGGATGTTGACGTCGGACCCCAGGTCTAGCATAGTATCGCTGATTTGGAATCCCGCAACCTACGTGTTAAGCTGGAATTATTTGCCTGTTCGTTTCTTGTTCTGCTTGACGTGCTGCACATATTGAGGGGCAACGTTGGCCAGATCTCTAAGTCCTGTGTGCCCCTGCAGTGCTCCTTCCAAAGCATGCTTGAGCTGCTGTCGCAGCGCAGCATTGTCAATAATCCTGAGGAATAGCTGGAGCCAGTCCTCGATCACAGTACCCGTGACGCTCTGCGACCCAGATTCTAGCAGCACGGGCTCCTTCGGACCTCCCACGTCCCGCAGCTAGGTGAATGCCTCAACTGCCTCCTGGAAATACTTCTTCTGGGCTTCGGGCCTGATTAACATCTTCGGGGATGCCGACCGAACCACTCGTGCTGGCTCCTTCCCGTGGACATCCTCCCCAGTTTTCTTCCCGCCCCTCGTCACAATTGCAATGTTCTGCATGTCTGGGGTCGCGGTCCCTCGCGGCTCTGAGTTTATCAGATTCGCTCCCCTTTGCCTCGCCCGTCCTTCCCACTTCGTGATGAGCTCTGGACAATCCTCTGTGGCGTGGGCGTTCACCCAGCACGGAACACCAGGGTCATCACGGAAGGGGACATTCTCGAGCCACGTGACTCTCCTGGTCACAGTTGTAACATTTCACTGGACCGCGTCCGCCTGTGCATCCTCCCCGCATGCCGCCGCCTCTTCCCCTTGGGGCCTCGTTCACCTTGTAGGAGGGACGATCCAATCGATCTGAAAGTGCGTCGAGCGCCCTGCACTACTCAGTGTTGTGAGTCGTGGAAACACAAAATTCACAGTACACATTGTTTGGGACCATGGAGTACTTCTGTAGTATCGGGCACATTCGAGGAGGATGCCCCAGCGTCCGGCAAATCTCGCAGTACTCTATGCTGGAGGAACCCAGTTGAGGTGGGAACCCTGCGTAGGGCTGTTGTGGCTGGTAGACCCCCTGCGAATTCATTGCCGTGCCACCACCAGGTGGTGGACCCCCCTGGATTGCCGCGACCGAGGGTCCTGCCCCTGCACCACGCAACCAAGGACACTCGGTTGCGACGTGGCCCTCGACCAGGCAATGAGTGCACCAAACATTTGGCTGCGCTGGTCTCACTGGTTGGAGCTCCTTGAGCTTCTCAGTCAAGCTGGCGATCTGGTGTTGCAACCCTATCAAGGAAGGATCTTGCGGGGCCGCCCCCCCCACCTGGTATTCCTGGGGGTAGCCTGCCATGGCTTCAATATTCATGGCCTGCTCCAAAGCGTCCTGCATATTATCATTCTTCTGCTGAGTGAGAGGGGTTCGTGTCAAGGGAAGCAGAGCCTTGATGAACTAGTCCCTTTGGTGGTTTGGATCAATCGGGTAGCTGAGTTTCCCGATCGTGTCCTTGAATCGCCACATCAACTCCCACGCGGTCTCACCTTCCTTCTGCTTAATTTCCCACAGCTCGAACAGGCCCTACTGGTCTGTATGGGGAAGCTTGAATTCGCGGACAAAATCCCGCTTTACGTCCACAATTATGGGGTTAGGATGAGCCTCAGACCACTTGATAAACCATCGCAGAGCCCTCTGTCTGAGCGTGGTTTGGAACTCTATTAACTTCCCTCCATCTGGCATCTTCCGAGCCCTCTAGATGGCTTCGCATAGATACCAGTGTTGCTCTACATCGTCGTTTCCCTGGCCATATAACTCTGGATACCGGGTGAAAGATCCAGCCATGTGTACTTGCGGAGTATTGACCAGGATAAATCCTCCAGGTCCTGGTTGCCTAACGGTTCCACTAGGGAATACAACACTACTAGTAACGCTGCTATTACCGGATGTTACTGACGCTGATGAACTACTTTATAACTAACTCAATGCTTGTAACTGAATGAAAATATTACTTAAAGGTTGATACAGTACCAGGGGAAGGTAGGGATCCTGGCCATGCAGAATGTGGGAAGTAGGGCTGCCTGGAGGGGTGAGTGTCGTTTGCTCTTGAAACATCCGCTGCATCACGCCGTGTCATTCGTCATCGGAACTCTCTTCGGGCTGCATCTTTCCATCGTCTTTGTTAGTCACCATCTCTCTTCCTCTCGTTGCTGGGCTCCCATGCACCTGCCGCACTTCTACCGTTGTCCCGTCTTTGTCCCGAGTATCCAAATCCATAATTCCTATCCTTTGAGGCACCTCCTTCTGATTTTTCCTCTCAATATCCCGTCTCTTCAAATCTCGCATCACCCTTCTTCGCCACCTATCGGCGATCTGTGCCCGCCGATGTGCACGTCGCTCCCTCAACTTGCATGCGGCCTCAACATCCATTCCCTGCTTCCCGCTTTCACATTCTACGTAGCATCGGTCCCCTCAACCCTTCCCCCAGCACGGGTGGTTTACGCTTCCATACTCGTTTTGTGGAATTCAATCAACCCTTCATCCACCATCAAAGATTTAATCCACAGCGGAATCTCCTTAAGCAGCTTCTCTCTTAGCCCTGACTGGAAGACAGCCTCGGCTTTCGAGAAATATTAATAGCACTCAGCAACAAACTCCACAGTGTATCCTTCCAACGTGGTCCTTACCCAAAAATCCACTGCGCGGGTTAGTTCAGTGTTCACCCGATGCAGCGCCACTAGATCTTCGTGTGCGCACCTGCAGTTTATCTTTTGCAAGCCCTCTCGAGGCACCGTTGCTCGTAATCTCCGCAACCAATTGTAAAGGTTGGTAGGGAACCTTCCCAGAAAATATCGTACGTATCACTGGCTGAGTCAGAGAAAAGGATGAACTCCTTGATCATCTCCTCCTTTTTCTTGGTCAGCTTTTCTTGCTAAGCAATGAACTGGTCGAGATGATTATCCCACCATCGTCGTATCTCTCCTTAAAAAATCCTCGATACCATGATCTAGTTCCCCTCATAACATGCAGGTCCTGGTAACGGAACCATTTGTTGGCGAGAAGTCAGGTCTCGCAGGAAAGACCTAGGTTCAGGAGTTGTGGCCAACAAAGGGGTCTGATGTAGTCTAGGATCACGCTGACATTTTCACCCTACTCTGGAGAGCAGTGAGTCTCACCCAAGGCGTGCCGCAACCACATGCAGAAGGGGACGATATCGATGGCAAGGAACAAAGTTGCAACTCATGATGGATAATGTATCGATTATATAGACAGAGTCATGTACGCAAGAGCACTTAAGAAGCATTCAGATATTAGAAAATAAAATTTTAAACCAGCATAAACACATTACATGCATGTAAACTTCTTATTGAGAGAACAACCTTTCATTATATTAATCTCTTGGCCAAGCACATGATTACATAACATTTTCAGCGATAGCTTACAACTCTGATACAGATGTCTTACGGAACAGAAAGGTAGAATAGAGAAGATTAGGAACCATAGAAATGTCATGCATGATTTCCCGCAGTCGCTCTGTGCTTCTTCTCCTGTCACGAGCCTTGCAACCTCTGCAACATCCTCTTCTTTCAGCCGGGTGACTGTTATTTATTCACCCTCTATCGCGACTATCAGTTCCTATGTGTCCTTTCTTCAGCTGCTTCCAGCTTCTCTCCTGTTATCTGTGTGTTCCGCTTTCTGTCTTCTGCTGTGTGTTTTCTTCATCTGTACTTGTGTGTGTTCTTTCTTCAGCTATCTCATGCTTCCGTGCCACCTTGATAGCTCCGCGACTCCAGGTAGTTGCGACACGGTTGCGATTGCCATGTGTCTTCATGCCGCAACTCAAAAGGTCAAAATTCAAAATGTTGTAACCAAGATTTCAAAAACAAGGGCCCCAACAAGAGTCAAGTTGTAGAAAACTTGCATCCTCTATACTTGAGTGAGATACCACTTGCTATGCAAGGATCACACCATCTCAAGTAATTTCAAACCATTAGCTAGATGGGGAGGAAATTCCAGAAATCCCTACTTATGGGTAGGATTTATACCACAGTATACTATGTCAATCATGATAGGGGAGATAACCATATTTTCATAAATGACAAGGATTAGGAACACATTATGGTTACAATAGTAAAGAGAATAATTTCCTTAGAGGGTAAGGATTACAACAATCCTATTTTCTGGAGATCCCTTAACCCTAGGAGATATTACGAATAATTACTTGCCCTATGATGTTGAATAGGGGTAAAGAGTATAACTCAGTGTTCTCAATTAGTCAACACCCTTACCCAGGAGTGTCACATCCATGAGACCAAGCTACTCTCTGACGACCAAGAACATACCTTTCGACAAAGCATTGGTAAGTATATTTTTTATCTACTTGTCTATCAATATGTTATGGAGTCTTACTATTCCTCTCTATACCATGTCTCGAATTTAGTGGTACCTGATATCTATATGCTTAGACTTGTCATGAAATATGAGATTCTTATCCAATCAAATATTTCTCTTGTTGTTGCAATATATCATTGTATTATCTAGGATGTGCTCAAATAACACTCGAAAGATGTTTCTCAATAAAAATGCCTCACATCTATTCATGCTAGCAACAATATATGATTCCTCGGTCCTGCTTGAAGCTCTGGAATTTTATTTCCTTCTCATCCTAGATATCAAAGAAAACCCCAAGCTAAAGTCACACCATGAAGTTCTCTTCCTATCAATAATTTTTTTGGCCCAATCAATATCAGTGTATCCATGTAGTTGTACATATCTAGTAGTGTATCTCAAACCAATGTTTATTTTCCCATGCAAATATCTCAAAATTTGTTTGTCAAGAACCCAATTTTCATGGACTCGGTCAATCAGGAATTGACATAAGGTGATTACTATAAAGCATACATGAATATGGGTATAAACAAGGAAAATAAATGCCACAACCAATTATCGATACTTGGAATGGTTAGTCAAGTCAGATCCAAGAAAATCCCAACAAAGTTTCTTAAAATCCATTTCCATTATTGTGGCGAATGATTTACATTTTTTCATTCAAAGTATTTCCAATAGCTTGACGACATATTTTCATTGTGAAAGGAAAATATCTCTAGGTCTCTTCCAAACCTATAATTCGAGGAAGTAATGCATCATACAAAGATCGTTCATCTCGAACTCAAACGAAAACTCTCTCGTACACTTGAGCATCATGGTCTCACTGCCTATCAATAATATACCATTAACATATGAAACCAAAATAATATGAATATGTTGTAACATCGTAAAGTAGAGGTTAGGGTCTGCAATACTTCTTGTGAATTTAAACTTCACCATATAACTACCAATATGGACATGCTAGGCTCTAGCGTCTTGTTCTAGGCCATATTATTCCTTATTAAACCTATAAACACTTGTCTTTCATTCATTCACTTCAAATACCCATGGCTTCTCAATTTAAACTTGTTCCTATAGTATGCCATGAAGGAATACCATCTTTACATCCATCTATTGAAGATTCAATCTTTGACTATTAGAAAGGGAAATTATCAATCTAATGGTTGTGTAGCGAGAAATGAGAGAATATATATCATTACAATTTTCTCCCTCTTTTTGGGAGACCTCTAGGGCCATCAACCTTGCCTTATGCTTTTTAATGGCTGATTAGAAGTTCATAAATTTTGCTCAAAATTCAAAGTTACAAGATTGGGTTGAAAATAGGATGGTTGCATAGACCTTGTATTCATGATTATGGCATTGTGAATGGTTCAAAAAACCAATGTTGCATGAGGGAGATATCGCATTCTGATCGAAATGAAAAATAGGTTAAATTTTGACAAGTTTTGCTGGGATGCACAGTCAGTAGGGTGGAAGTACAATTAGCAAAATGGGAATATTCTAAGGAATATTCCTTTCCTTGGAACCAACCCCAGGATGAAAAGTGGTGCAATTTTATTGGTCAATGGTTGTGTGTTTTGGTTGAAGAGTCAATCAGAGGGTGACATGTGGCCAGCCATGAGGCCGCCACGTGTCCCAGAAATGGCATATTAAAATTTTGGCCAGGTTCGCAGGGCTCGACCCTACGACCTTCGGTACGGCATGCACATGCCACACTACTTGAGCTACAATTATTTCTTAACCATCATAGTAGTTGGGTTTTATTTCAAGTTTAATCTGTTAGCTTTTATGGGTTGGGGACCATCGATGGTCCCAACCCGCCAGTGGTCCTGTATTGGTGGTCACATGTTACCATCAAATATTAAAACCCAATAGTTATTACGACAACCTCTAGTTAAAATGTCCACAACAGTTGCGTTGCATGTCACATGCAATGATTAATCCTTCGCGCGGTCAGCTAACCAACCACATCAACCCAGAGTTCCAACTTTGCAACCAGGGTTCTGCAAACCTCCAATGGTTAGTTCCACGGTTTCGGGGTTATCATGTGGTTGCCCCAACCACTAACCTTAAATTCCACAGTTTATTCGGCAGGTTGTTTGGCCAATGCACCCAAAAAGGTGAAAGTTCTTAATTTAGCTCTAGATATGTGGAGTTCTCCACTTTTAGTGGTGTTTTTCTAGGTGTAACTGGGAAAAAGAGTAGGAGACTCCATTTTAGCCCATTATGAGTGAATGAAGAGTCATTTTTGACTAAATAGAACATTCAGGAGGCATTGGTGCAGCAAAAACAACCATTAGAGGCTTGAAGCTACATGTATTTGAAAAATTTTGAGCATAGTGAAAGATGGACATGCCAAGAAATGTAGCCTAGGAGGGGTGAACTACTTCATCTTGTCTACTATTTATATTCTATGTGGTGACTTATTTCTCTGTTTTACATTGCTGTTCAATGTCATTTAATCTTGTTTTATGCTTCTAATTCACCTAAAATCATGTACAATTCATGGTTAAATTCCTCAATCCTTAAGAAAACTAACGAGACAAGTATGCACATGTTTATAAACTGAAAATACACTTATCACAAAAAATCTAATACAGTCATTTCAGATCATATTGGTATCGGAGCTACAATTTATTCTCAGGTGTTGTTTTGTCCAAAGAATTGTTTAATTGTTTTCAAGTTTTAGATGCTTACTAGGCTCAATCTCAAGATAGGAGAAGGAAAATTGGTGGGAGAAGAAGGATCTCAATAATATCCAAAGCACATGAGAGAAATATTTCCACAATCTCCATCACCTAGTTCACCTCCTAAGGAAGCAGAAGCTACATTAAGTATGCCTCATGAGGAAGGAGAAATCCATGAAGAAGTTGATCCCAAAGAGGAAGAAAGAGTGTTTAGGAAATCATTTCTTGACATGAAAGAGATGGTTAGAATCCTTTATCAAGAAAATAATGACAGATTAGAAGGAGAAGGATCCAAACTTCATAAGGAAGGACAAGGATCTTCGGGAGGTCAGAAAGATGAAGCTAAGTCAAAGAAGGGAGATGGAGGAAATGGAGGCAATGGAAAGCCATCATCCTCACCCTCATCATCATTATCCTCTACTTCTACTTCAGTACATCACCTACACAAGTCAAAGAACACTGTTAAAATCTAATATCCCATAATAGGGATTGCACAACAAGCCTGCTGAAATAACACTCTTCTGATAATTGTATGCAATGAAATGAGTTTATAGCTCCTGGATCCCTTAGATCAACTCATCTAAAATCTAAATCCGCAAGGAGAGCAAATAAAAATCAAACTAGGTGGGTTAAACAGATCCCCCACAACCTAGTCTAGCTGAAAAACACCCAATGAGAGGGGCTTTAGCTATATGCATAGGACTGCTTCAAAAATAACGCAGTTCCTCTAAAGAAAAGTAGTAGGCTGTATGGATGTTCAAGATTAGATGTATAATAGCAAATCAGATTTACATTACAACCCATACATTGTACAAGAGAAAGAATAAGACTATACAGGAAAAACTCTCAGAAATGAGGTGATACAACCATAGGAAAAGTCTGCATAAACTCAACATCGTTATTTTATTGGGGTTGAAGCAACAGTATATTATATATCAGATATAGAGAAGATATGTACATAAAATGATAGATCTAATACATATCTGTGTACAAGAAGAGCTCATCTATATGTTCCCCGTGGGGTTTTGTCCAAATCATGAAGCACAGAGAGTAGATCTGAGATCTAGAGTTGCAGATCTGTAGAAATATTCAGAAATTACAGAGTCATATAATAGAACAGCAGATCAGATCTGATACAAACATGTATTGGTTGGCCAATCCATGGATCACCACAGTGAGAGGGAAGATCCTAACACCAGAGATCTCCCCTCCAATATGCGGACAAAAAACCCTGCAACTGCAACCTTGCAAATAATGCAGTCCTGGGAGAGAGACTGCACTATAGGCTCTGAGAATGATTTGGCCTAATGCCAAAGTCTGGATTTGAAGCTCAATCAGCTAATTCACTCTTCCAAGAGGTTAAAAGACACACTCACTGAGAAGAGGCACTAATATCATCTAGATCTGAGCAGATCTAGGATTTCCACTTGCTGCAACTCACAAGGAGAACATAACCCTCAAGAGGATCAATGTTGTAGGTGTAAGGTGAAGCTTGGCCCAAGCATGATAGTGGACAACACAAACAATACTCCTCCAAGATCTGCTCAAGGAAGGAGGTGGGATTCCTAAATAGGAAAACCCCCAATGAGGGATGTCTCAGTAGACAATACCTTTAGAAGATAATATCTTCAACAACCACTTCATGCTGCTTTCCTCTTCCTTTTATAATATTAGAGTCTTTTCAAACCCTAAACCACTTAATTATTTTAGTCCCTTTCACATGTAGAATATCCATCTAGAACTTCGTTGTGCCTCAAGGAGGTTAAATGCATCTAGACTGCACTGTTGATATGGTCATGGTTGACTTGGTAAAGTGATCAACCTCTTTCACACTCAAGTGTGTTTTATAAAATGGCCTAGATTTAACCATGTTCACAATGGGCATTGATTTATTTTTTTATTTTCAGGAGTTTTACATGTGCTCCTTTACATTTTATTCATCAACATGAAATGCAAAAGAAAACAAGGAAAAATAGAATATTCTCATTAGCTTGGGCTAATTGGGAATATTAGAGTCCTCCCCTCCAATATTTTGCTTGTCCTCAAGCAACTGATAAGGTGAGTGCTGCAAAATCTCGCCTCCTTCTCTTGTGGCCTCCTCATCTTATAGTCTCCACCATTGCTTCAGAATATCTGCAAGAATCTCATCTCTCAATGGTTCCTTCCAAGTTTACAAGTTGGCCTTTGGTGAATGAACCCAATGGCCTCCCTCATAAAACAATGGAAGGTCTACGTGAAAACCTTATTGCTGATCCATGGCCTCCTTAAGGTAGAAGTGATGACAATCATAGGGAACTTCATTATCCATGAAAGATTTCCATCTCCATGCTATCATCCAAATGAATTGGATCACCTTCGAACCTGGAAATCCATAGAAAATCTCCTCCCCAATACGTAGGAGATGCATGTCCCGAACAAACATATGGCTCACCTTAAAAAGAAACAACTGGTCTACCATAGTGGCCATATAATATCTCATGCTCCCATTGAAGCATGTAGTGAAAAAAGAGTGGGAGACTCCTCTGCCCAAGGACACATCCCACTAATGTGCTACTTCTCCAACCAAGTTCACAAGAGTAAGAACATTCCCAACATATGGAATCATGATTAGAATAATGCTAGATTCCATGTAATATAAAGGAGAAGGAAGATGTTTCTTCATGTGCAACTAGTGCAATTTTACCCTTAAATACCATAGAGTAGGATATGACAAGTGCCTCCCCCAACACTTGTTTGATGTCCCATCCCTCTTGAATGCTTGGAGAAGGTGCATCATAGTTGGTGTAAAAGAATCACACCAAGAAGGATATAATAACTTCCCAAGAGCCTCCAAGGGATGACCTACATCAACATAATCCATGGCCTTGAGTGGCCCATGAAACCCATCATAAATAGTGCCCTATCTTGGAGAAATTTTATACAAATGAGCGTTAGAAAAATATAATCATATAGGAGATGCATCATAATATTCAGAAAGACAAGTTCCTCCATATACTTGTTTTAAATTAGTGAGATGACTCATGGATGAGTCCCCTCTCACACTCAATGAGTGAGGAGGTGTGAATGATGGCTCTTCCCAAGAGCTATGTTCCTCCTTATCTAACAAATAATCCATGCACTGCTTCATATGAGAGTGCACCTCTTCCTTGAAACCTTCCCACATGAATCCATCTAAGATAGTGTGATATGCTCTAATGAAACCAGTGGGTTTGGAAAGCAGGATCTCATAGGTTGCATTAAGCAATTTCTCCTTGAGCTTGGAGCCTCTAGCCAAATAGATATGTTCATGGAAATAAATGATTCCCTCAACTACCTTATACCTCCCATCCATTACCTTCCCATTGATAACCTCACATGTGAAAATCTCCTTGGAGTATTCCATCATGAGTTAGAAATCCCAATAAGGATCTAGGCTCCCCAAAAATGACAGTGTTGTAGAGGTCTGAAATGTTGCTCCTGTCATATCATGGCTCTCCTCTTTGACATGCTTGATGTCAAAATCACATGCTAGAGCATCATAATCTTCCCTTTGCTACCTCATTTGCAGCTGATCTTGCTTAAGAAAAGATTGAAGCAGATGGAAATCAACTTCCCCTTGGAAATTCCTTGTCTTCCAATACTTCCTCAATTTGGCCCATGCATGCAAGAGTGTTAACATCCTCTTGCCATGTTCAGAAATCTCCTTTGTGAATGAATATACCACGGGCTACCCCAAAGATATGGAGTTGCCATGTGTCCTCATGCCCATGCCATCAGAGACTTCTGATTTCTCCTTCGTCAACGTAGATAACTGAGTGGGAGATAGCAATTCCCCTTTCAGGAAATTTCTTACCTCTCTTCTAAATTCATGAGAGATTCTCCACGTTGTGTTAGCTTTTCCCAAGGCTCCTTCCTTAGCCAAGTATGCAAATGTTACCCATAGTTGAGAGAACAATTTAGTTTCACTCCAATCAAGAGGTACTTGAGGTGCTCTTGTTGTGACTGCATTATCATCTCCTACCTTCCCTTCCTCCTCTTAAATAGTTGAAGTTTCCTCATCATCAATAAGAGACCTCAGATCTTGGTATTTTATTGAAGGAGGAACCTTCATGCCTTCCTCTTGAGAAGAAAGCCCTTCATCAAATGGATATATTGCCCTTGGCAAGGTATCAGACAAGCTTACACCCTCTTCCATGGTTTTCAGAAATGGAGTTGGATCTATAGATCCTTCCAACTCATGTAAAAGATTTGTTTGATATGGTTTGATAGTTTCAATAAAAGATGTCACACATGAAGTCTCATCAAACCTTTCTACTAATATTTCGATAAAATTTGCATAAGTAGGTGTATTTGCATTCCTTAAGGAAAAATACTCAAACAACCACCAAGAATATGCTTTACCTTCAAAATGTAGCCCTGCTACTTTGATGGCTTCATTTTCTGAAACTTGATGTTGTTGCACAAAGTTTCTTAGCTCCTCCACCCAAACCCTAACTGAACATTTAGGTGATCCATCAAAAGCAGATAGAGAGAATCTACCCACACCAGGCTACTTCCCCTTTGTGCTTCTATCCTCCCTGATCTTGCAGAACCCTTGGAATTTCAAGTAATGTTTGAACTCCTTATATTGGGCTTCATATTCCGACTAATACTCTCCAAGAGTCTCCTTCTTGGGCACAACTCCTTTCTTCCTCTTCATGAAGAAATCACTGACAGAATGTTGAAGATTTGTTGATATGGCTGAGTGCACATATCCATGAGATGAGGATTTAGAACTTTCGTCATGTATAGATCTTGTAGATATTTTTGAGGGATCTTCCTAATTTTCCCTCCTCATTGCTTTGATGTCTTTCCTAATACCTTGCAGAGCTTGAGATAGAAGTTTTCTGAACCTATTTTCTCCCGAAAACAAGGGTTTTCTCTGGTTTCTCTTGCAGATCTCCTCCTCCCCATGAGAAGACTCCATAATGCTTGAAGGTCATAGGCTGAGCCAAGAAAATTTTCTCTGATACCACTGTAATATCCCAAAATAAGGATTGCACTGCAAGCCTGCTAAAATAACACACTTCTAAGAATTTTGTGCATTGAAATGAGTTTACAACTCTTGGATCCCTTATATCAGCTCATCTAAGATCTAAATCCAAAAGGAGAGAAAAAATAAATCAAACTAGGTGGGTTAAACAGATCTCCCACAACCTAGTCTAGCTAAAAAACACCCAATGAGAGGGGTTGTAGCTATATGCAAAGGACTACTTTAGAAATAACAAAGTTCCTCTAAAGCGAAGAAGTAGGCTGATATGGAGGTTGAAGATCAGATGTATAACAAAAAAATCAGATTTACATTACAGTCCATACATTGTACAAGAGAAAGAATAAGACTATACAGGAAAAACTCTCAGAAATGAGGTGCTACAGCCAAAGGAGAAGTCTTCATAAACTCAACGGAGTTATTTTATTGGGGCTGAAGTAGCAGTATATTATATCTCAGATCTAGAGAATATATTTACGTAGAAATATAGATCTGATACAGATCTGTGTACAGGAAGAGCTCATCTATACATTCCACGTGGGGTTTTGTGCAAATCATGAAGCACAGAGAATAGATCTGAGATCTAGAGTTGCAGATCTGTAGAAATATTTAGAAATTACTGATTCATATAATAGAATAGCAGATCAAATCTGAAAAAAAGCATGGATTGGTTGGCCAATCCATGGATCACCACAGTGAGAGGGAAGATCCTAACACTGTAGATCTCTCCTCCAATATGTAGACAAGACACCTTGCAACTGCAACCTTGCAAATAACGCAGTCCTGGGAGAGATACTGCACTATAGGCTCTGAGAATGATTTGGCCTGATGGCAAAGTCAGGATCTGAAGCTCAATCAGCTAATCAACTCTTCCAGGAGGTTAAAAGTCACACTCACTGAGAAGACACACTAATATCATCTAGATCTGAGCAAATCTAGGATTTACACTTGGTACAACTCACAAGGACAACCCAATCCTCAATAGTATCAGTGTTTTAGGTGTAAGGTGAAGCTTGGCCCAAGCCTGATAGTGGACAAGATAAAAAATACTCCTCCAAGAGCTGCTCAAGGAAGGAGGTGGGATTCCTAAACAAGAAAACCCCCAATGAGGGATGTCTTAGCAAACAATACCTTTAGAAAATAATATCTTCAACAACCCCTTCGTGCTCCTCTCCTCTTCCTTTTATGATATTGGAGTGTTGTCAAACCCTAAACCACTTCATTATTTTAGCCTCTTTCACATGTATAACCTCCATCTAGAACTGCGATGTGCCTCAAGGAGGTTCAATGCATCTAGACTACGCTGTGGATATGGTCATGGTTGACTTGTTCAAGTGATCAACCTCTTTCACACTCAAGTGTGTTTTATAAAATTGCCAAGATTTAACCATGTTGACATTGGGAATTGATTTATTTTGTTATTTTTAGGAGTTTTACATATCCTCCTTTACATTTTATTCATCAACATGAAATGCAAAACAAAACAAGGAAAAATAGAATATTCCCATTAGCTTGGGCTAATTGGGAATATTACATAAAAGACCTCTTTTAAAACTTTATGTTAAGTTTGAGTTGCCAATGTTTAATGTTGAAGTCAATGAATAAAATATTGATAATTGGATTAGGCAATTGGAGGTCCGTTTTAGAATCCAAAACCTTCAAGATGATGATACAAAAATCCAATTAGCTTCATTGATAATCGAAGGTGCAACACTTGTTTGGTGGGAAGCCAAGACAAAGAAGGAGATAAAGAAGCATGGTAATATTATTTCATCATGGTCATATTTCATTACTGCTATAAAACAACAATTTTGTCCAGTAGCTCATATGCAAAAAGCCATAATGAACTGGCAAAACTTTAGGCAATTGAAGGGACAAAATGTGCAGGAATAAACCTAAGAATTTAGGAGAAGAGCTCTCTTATTAGGGGTAGATATGCAATGCCAAGATACTTTTCTCAAGTACATAGGAGGATTACATAGCTACCTAAAACATACTATTCTCATGTTTAACCCCACCATTCTATATGAAGTATGTGTTCAGGCCACACATCTAGAAGTTAGAGGGAAAAACATTTCTGAAGAGGGTAGAAAGAAACATTTTAAGGGTAAAAACAAACAGAGAACCTCGAAAGGTAAAAGAAAAAGAATGCATCTACTAGGAAAGAGGGAGAAAAAGTGGTTTGTAAAAATTTTTCAAAAGAATTCCATGATGAAAATCATTTTTGGAAATTACATCCTGAAATGAGGCCAAAGAAACCCAACAATAAAGTGAAACAAAAAACTACTTCTACAACTCAACATGATATAGGAGATGATTTAGGTGATGAATCTAATATCACAACCATGTAATTGAAGAACATGAAGGGGAAATAATTTGAAACTAAACCCAGTACTAGTACATCAAACTGTCACATACATGCTCCAAATGAAGAAGAAAGAATAGAGTTTTTTCATGTCAGGGTCATATCCAAGCATACCAAGATTGAAACACTGTTTAATAGTGGGTCACAAGAAAACTTAATCTCTAAATACTTGGTCAAGAGACTTAACCTTGACACCATACCACATCCAAAACCATGTCCATTGGGTTGGATTTGCAGGGATGAAAATTTACAAGTTTGAAAGAAATGTATATTGCGGTTTGCAATCATTGCAAATTTTGTTGACACATTTGAATTAGATGTGGTTCCGCTTGACATATAGGTATTGTGTTGGGGAGTCCTTACTTGTATGACAAGAAAGAGATATTCCATCGCCATGAGAACAAATATCATTTATTCAAATATGGTAATGAATTTAATGTTAGACCACATTGCAAGAAGACAAATGTTTCTATGGCAAATGCTGGACAAGTAAAGAGGTTGTTAAATTCAAGTAAGAATTTTTTTCTTCTTATTATTAAGCCTAAAGCTGATGTTAATCATGAATAATTTGAGGGATGTGATCCTAATTTGAAATCAAATTTATATAATGTATCTAATCCACATCTTGAGATGTTTCAAAAGTCAACAAGATTTTCTCCAAAAAGAGAGATTCAACATGAGATTCATTTGCATCATTCATCATAATTGATTCATATTCTTCATCCATTAAATCCTTCTAAACTTATTCTTTCACATATTCTTCAAAGGTTTAGGGCTCATCGTGAATGATCATACTCATGGCTAAAATGCATTCGCGATACATAAAAGCTTCTTTCTATGTCTAAAGGTATCTATTGTGATGACATGTATCTCAACATCATGTAATATAACTTGAAGCCATAATGGTCCCTTAATTGTAGGAGGATCAGTTGGATGAGAATCCAAAGGGTCCATACGTTCCATGAGATCATCAATAATGTCCTTCTCAAAATCTCATATAGAATCTCCTTCTAGTAGCTCCAAATTTTCATCCTTCTTCTCAAGACGAGGAGCTAGAGGAAGGTCCCTTTAGTTTCCAAAAGCAACATATTCGTCAAATGTTACATGCTTGCTAAAATAAACCTTCGTTTGACCACATATATATATATTCTAAAATATTTAGAATTTTCATAGTATTCAACAAATGTATCTTTCTTTTTAGTGTATTCTAGTTTGTTCCTCTCGTCATTCAACACATGGAAATATACAAAGAATCCAAATATCCTGAGATTCCCAATGTCAGGTTTGACACCTGTGAATAATTATTCAAGAGTATTGTTGTCAAAATCTTGATGGTTTTTTCCCATGTTATGTTGTATATATGATCCAGGGAACTATGATTATCTTGTAATCCATGGTTAATTGATTGGGGTTTATGAATTCATTGGAATGTATATATATGTAGTGTAGCATTAAAAGGAAGATAATGAAAATTCAATGTAGTTTTCTCAGTTTTGGTTCCAAGATAAAATATTTGTGTATATTCTTTGTTCTCACCATTGTATTTTTTCTATTTTGTTTTCAAAATTCATTTGCGGGTACTTTTTGTATAGGGTTAAAATCTACAACATATAAATATATCGTAAAGATAATACACCAATGTTTGATAGTAGAGTTCAATCATAATGTGTGAGTTACATCTTTGGGACCAACTTTAATTTGGAGAGCCCTCTCCATTCATAAAAAAAAAATATAAAGGAAAGTAAAACGCATATTACATAATTATACCTCACTTTTGGGAGTGACCTAAAAATATTTGATGCTCAAATCTGAAATATTACTACACGAGTGAAATACTTGGAAAATTTTGATTAAAATTAGTATAACATCAACCATATTCTAACATCATTAACTCTGAACCCCGTCAGAATCTCCAATATTCCAAAGCATAATATTTTTGGAATGTGCCTAAGAATATTTTAGGGAACATGCACTAGTAATATTATTATGAAAAAATGCACTCGCATGGTTTCACTCAACAATGTTCTAGTTCCATGATTCTGGGTTCTGCCACCTCGCAAAATTGTTCCTCTTTCGACCCCCTTTACCCGCTTATTGCTCTGTTGAATGGAAATTTTAAGTTTAAATAGATGGATGTCCAAAAATATCACAAAGTTTGCAATTTTTCAGGTTGGATAGAATGTTAAAATTAGTGTGTTGATTGTTGGTGGGTCGTAGGTTCAAATCTCGCTAACTACATTTTAAAAAATTCGACATATTTTTTTAAGCTATTATTTTAAAACCATATGAAATTAGGTGAGTTATTTTGTGAGACCACCAACTTTGGTGCAATAAACACATTTAACCACAATTAAAAATTGTCACCAAATTTATAAAATCTATGATAATCTTAATGACTCAAATCGCCAAATTTGGCTATGGAAACTTTTATTTGGATCCAACTAAATTTCCAAGTTTTACTATAACTTTGGTCAATCATAAATTTTGCATACGAACTCAGATTAGGTTGTCGCTTATGCAATGAGATTCGTTGTGATAAAATCTTCAACTTGATGTCGGTTTCACTGAGATTTTGGGACTTTTATGTTTATGCGTTTTGGGATCCTCCTTTATTATTATCAATTGTTAATATAATTCAATTATTTTATTCTTGAAATTTTTTATAGCTACCTGAGTTATAAACTCTAGTTCAAAACCATTTGCAACATTAGTGTTTTCTATAACTAAGGAGCTAACATATATTTTGAGAATATTTCCTATGTTGTCACCAAAACCCCTTAAACATTGTATGTGATTACCTTCACAGGCTATATAAAACTCTCCTTTCATGGTGCCCCCTGGAGGATCATTCCATTTATTTACAGTGGAGATTTTAGACTAGAAAGGATTAACTATCTCAGAATGAGTGGAAATGGAGAGGCCAAGGGATTGTATATTTTTTTCTTCTTGATCATTATAGATCTAATAGTGATATGTCCAAGTTTTAATTAGAACAATTTCTTTTATGTTTTTCTTCAGTAATTTTCCATACAGATTCTACCTAGGTGGAGAGGTTTGTGAAGATCCTCTAATTCCACTCTTTGTAGATTTCATAAAAAATTAACAATGGGAATGATTTCCATGTTATCTTAATGCTTGGTCATGTGAAAAAATAGGTTCTCCAATTTTGTTTTATAGCATCAATGTTCTTGGTTGGCCAATTTGTATGTGGAAAAATGAGGGAATGTTTATCCCATAGTAAAGCATGAGATATTTGAACATTAAGTGAATCATTTACATATTTAGAATTATTTTACATAATTGGTAGATACCTAGCCTCTGAAATCCCTTTCTTTGTAAACAATACCATGTTATTATTATCCTATGGGCTAGTAGTCACAGGAAAAGGGATATCTTGGGTGAAATAGTTTTCTTCAAATTATTGTGCTAAGAGTGGTTGTTTGGTATTGAACATGCATTAATAAGGAGGTTGTATGCTTCTTTCTAGTTATATTTTCCCATAGGTTTATATCTCGAATGAAACTTGTCGGAACATTATTATAGTTATTTTCCTGCATGTATGTTCTTTTAAAACATTTCCTTGTTGTTTCTCATTCACCTCATCATTATAGTGGCCTTTGGATAACCAATGAATTCATCTTAATTAATCTTTAAAATTGTACCAATATTGAGATTCAATGCATCTCTTGTATTTGACCATGATGATTTGTATACCTTGGGCATTGCCAATAATTTTTAGTTTCGGCATCTAATTCGATGAAAAGTTGAAAAACAAGGCCTACTTTCCATCCTATACCTCCCATAAGTTGTAATTTTGGACAAGATATCGACTCTACCATGTTGAATTTCATATCTGTTAACCTTTGATTTGGACAACCCATATCATATTTCACTCAAAATTTAATAATTTTGCCTTGTTATCTTTCCCCAAGGCTCATTGTGGCATTGAAGGAAGCGGCCCAAAATTTTGCTATCCAAGGAGCTTCATAGTGTCTCTAGGTCTCGAATGCCATAAACCCCGTTAATGATAATAAAACTAATTACATCATCACAAAAGTTTAAACATGGCTTCCATAGACATTAACTGCAATAATAGGTCCATCCCTGAAAATAGTGAACATTAAAAGTAGAAAATATAGGGGTGTTACATATTTAATGAAATGTCAAGGAAATACTAAGAATAGTTAAGGATGTGTTGGTGATATTCGTTTTGATAATTTTATTATTGCAAAGAAATAAATTTTGTTCCATTCTATTATAGGGCAAAATAGGGAAAAATAGTGAAATGCCATTAGTGCAAAATTGCATATATTTGAAGATATGAATAATTTTAATATTACTAACTAAAGAACACTATTAGAAGCATATGAAAATATTGTTATATATATATATATATATATATATATATATACTCAAGGCTAACATGATAATGTGGTTCTCAAAAAAATATTTGTGATATTGCAATAAATGAAGTTAATAATATACTTTGTAATACCAATCTTGAGGATAAACCAAACTTAATCGAAGATAATGTTAATGATATATGATTAAATGATGAGATAAAAAGTTTGATTCAAGACATTATTTTACCCATAGATGAGGATGTGCTATTGTGGATAGGGGATTTGTGATAGCCCTCTTATTGATCGAGCAATGAAACCCCTTTATGAAAACATAGCATAAAAAAAAATGACGTGTCCTAATAATCGTAAGACAAACTAATAATTGTAACATAAACTATGGAGAAAGCGAGATATATCTGAATCAATGGATGAAATGTCTAATTATTAGGTATCACATATATGTTTACAAATTAGTCTTCAATTATTGAGAAAAATGTCCCATCTTTAGACATGAAATTCGTAATGTTCAACTTTCCATAGTAAATGATGGTGTTAATCCCTTCATAATGATAAAATCCATTTACTAAATATGGAAAAGATTTATTATAAATAATAATATTTGGTATTGGTAAATAAGGATGTTGCGATATTGTGATTAATTGCAAGAAGCATTGTTCACAGTGGTCTTCTTTCAATATCATAAAAGGAAGAATGTTATCATTAGTCTTCCTTGCTAAGTCGTGTTGAAAAATAAGAAGAATGCAATTTTACTATAAATCAATAATCATGGGAAGAATGATTCATCTCTTAAGTATGAAGATCATTTTACCAATAATTATTTGGTTCATAAGGTATAGAGTACACTGTATGTAGGAGATTATTATGGACGATCAATATCTTCCATTTGAAAATACGAAACTAGATGACCTTTCTTTGTTTTCTAATTATATATTTGTAAATATTTCACCTTCATTATGGTTTTGAAATTGTGTGGAGTGCGCATTACAATGAAGTAACTCTTTGTCCATGTATTTCTCTTGTAAGAATAAAATCTATAAAAATCTCTCTACAGTTGTGCCAATAAACCTGCCCACCTGCCCATAGTCTATAGGTTGATGTCCTTACAAACTATGAATGCATGGTTTAAAGTATTTTTGGCTTTTCCTATATCATATAATTTTGTTTAATGTAATTTTTTTTTTCCCTATATGATATTTTTATTATTCATTCTATTGAAGCTAAGTAAGGAAGCTAAGAAAGGAAGTGTCAAAAATATTTTGTTTCCAAGCATTTTTTATTGTCTAATTTTACACTTTTTACTAATTATGTTGATAAGTCTTACTCTAAAATTTTAATTTAAATATAAATGATAGGGATTTAATATCCATCATATACGGAAACAATACTTTTAATAGTAGTGGGATAGAAGGTTGATAGTAGTGGGATAGAAGGTTGATATTTTCAGCAAGTAATGTCCACAAGTAACATTAAAGCATTAATGCTTATTGTTACTTTTTATGGTGTCCTTGTTTCATGGTTGAAAATCTATATATATATGCTTAAATCATATATTAATTTATTTTTTATTTATCTTAAATTTTTTAAAGTGACTCAATTAATTATAAATTACAGTTAGAATAATTTAAAATAATTTAATTTAATTATTTTTTACAATTTTTTTAAATTATTAAGATAATTGCCTTCATATTTATTTTGTATCGATAAATATTAACATTTACTACCTATCTAATTTATACGTTTGTCTTAACAAAAAATTCATGAAATTACTCCATAATTGAATTTAATCACAAGTTTGGTGGGGAACTTTTACATAGGTTTTTCAGAATATTAAATCTGTATATATATATTAAAGTAAACCAATTTAAATAACACAAATCAAGATTTTGTTTCAAATTTTTCTTTTAAATTACAACATCAAAACATCTGAAACATCTTACTAAAAACAACTCTCTCTCAAATTTATCATTTATATAAAAAAACTGAGTGTACTATACTATTTAATCATTCAAATATATATATTTTTTTCCTGAATTTTTGAATATATTGAAATCAATATTTTAAAATAAATATTTTAAATTTACTTCGGGTATTAAAAATTAAAGCAAAATAATAATTTTAATAAAATAATATATTATTCGTTGCTGCACTTCATATTATTTAATTTCTTACCACACTTATTTATATATATATATATATATATATATATATATATTGAGTTTTGTACATATCTTCTTAAATTAAAATGACCATTAATGGCCAACTTCATTCACATGTCAACAACCTTAGGTTTTTGAACACATATTATTCAACTAAACCATTAGAAACTCTTGTAGTCGATCTTCCTATTTGGGTGGGGTATAAGGGTTATAATGTCCAATTGATATCAAGTATATTTCTGCGAGATTTTTGAAATCTATAGCCTTTGTACCCCACCCAAATAGGAAGGTCGACTACAACAGTTTTTAATGGTTTAGTTGAATAATATGTGTTCAAAAATCTAATGTTGTTGACATGTGAACGAAGTTGGCCATTAACGGTCTTTTTAATTTAAGAATTTATGTACTGAATTTAATGACTATATATTTATTTATTATTTATATATTTATATTAATATTTATTATTTATAAGTTTGGTAAGAAATTAAATAATATTGAATAATTATTATTCAACGACTATTTGGGTTAAATCTCCAATTTATATCAAGTATGTATAGTCATAATTATTGACAACATTTTCGGCCTTTGGGTTTCGTTTAAAAATTAAACTTGTGCGTGAAATATTATCGTTAAACTAATCAATTAATATATATAGAGTGTAGATGTAGTAACATTTAAATGGAATTTTATTTTGGATAATGTCTGGTCTAAGACCCCAAAAGAACATGTATATACATTATCTATAAATATGCTAAAATTGTTTTAAAAAACCTTTGAAAATAATTGATGTATTTTTTATGTTTGGATATGTTTAAGAAAACAAAAGTTGATGGCTCTTTATTAAAAACATAAAGTCTAAGGAGCCACTCTATATCATCTGTAAATATACCAAAAATTGCTTTAAATGACTCTTCAAAATAATTAAATGCATTTTTTATATTGTATTTTCAAAAGTTGATGGTTGTCCATTAAAACAGAAAGTCTAACCAGCCACTCTCGGGAGACACAATATTTGGTGCACTATATCTTGCCAAATAGATCAGATGAAAATGTTGTCGTGTAAAAACAATTAAATAGTATAATAGTCGTAGAGAAAATGAAAGGAAATAGACATTTCAAAATAGGTTATTTAAAATTATACTAATGCAACATGTGAGAGTTGTACAAAAAATTGATGTGCAATTTATGCCTTTGGGCAAGGATGGTGGAAACTCATGGTGTCTTCATTGTTTGGTTTGGAGTTTACACTCAATTTAGCTAGTGTCAATCTTTTTTTTGAAACATGATCAAAAGTTTTGTTCTCTTGAGTGTAGGTATGTGAGGAAAAAAAATTATTTTTTTAATGAGATTTGATAGAGTGGAAGGAGCATGCGATTTTTAGCTTGGAAGTTTTTTGCATCTATTTAATAATAACTAAGGAATATCCATATATATGAACCTCACTAAGATGTAGATGAAAATCTAGCTGCAATAATAATTTGAGATAAAAAAACAACTCTCCATAATTGTTAGATGCATCTCTAATGCTCCAAGAGTATGTGAAGAAATCTGATTTCCTAAGATGGATGCTACCTTCCATGGCTGACATAGAATGAGTTTGTTGTGAAACCCATAGTTTTTCTTCCAATATTTCCATTTCACCTCTATTTCAAGTTTGAGTGGAAGGTGGAGTCTCCTATATGGAAGAGAGTAAGAAGAGACTATTGAAAACTACTTGGATGAAATTCCTCACTAGCTAGATAGCAGAACAAATAGGTAGTGGGAGTGCTTCAATGTTTTGTTGCATGTTCATTCCAAGTTGGTCCTTGAGGCATTCATCCATTGAGACCACACCCCATATATGAATGTTTCCAATTGATTTAATAAGGTTTTCCAAAACACTAATCAATTGATGAATAGAGGTGGGATTCTTTTATCTTTTTCTATCCATAGAGAATGTATGCTAGGCCCCCAAAAAAGACAATTTATGAAGGATATTCCATGTTGGTTCTTTTCCTATTAAGATCAACCTCATACACAATTTAGTTTTTGGTGGGAATACATATTTCCATACCTTTTCCCCCCACCAAGGAGGAGGCTGGTCATTTGGGTCATGAGCCTATGAGAGAAAAATAAATTTTAGGTTGTATACACCAAAGGAGGCATATGACCAAAGAAATGAGTGATACAAGGTTATGATGAAGGGCTTCAAAGCACTTATTACATTCATTTTTAGGGGCACCTTCGAGGAGTAAATATGTTTCCCTTTGCTAATGTTGTGGTCCCATTAATCCCCTTTTGCCATAGGGATGAGATAAGTGGAAAATGCCTTAAGTATGGAGGACTTGTATGAATTGATCATAAAATATATGTGAGTTATCACTACCTATCCATGAATCTTTCCGCACTTAAAGTTTAGACCATCCCCTACCTATTGAAAATTAAATTACACTGATGAATTTTTGAACAAGATAATTATGTGTGACTTTATATATATTTTTCTTTTAGAATTTACTTAATTCATTAAGTCATCAAGAAATGATACAAAAATAATGCATAAAAATACAGTAAACACCAAAAATTAGGCTAGATGCTAGGGAAAAACCTAGAAAAGGAAAACCCAACAATCCTTTCCTTATAGAATAATTTAAACAACCAAATAAAAACAAGTCATAGGTAAATTCACAAGTATTACAAGCGCCAAGTTAGCCCTACCCCATATATCAACATGAAGTTTGTCACAAGATATTTCATAAGTATATTCATAATATTCCATCAGTTTGTCTCCATTAGGACAAAAAAGTGGGCCTATAATCAAACCTCAATTTCATAGTATTTATGTTCCTTTAATAACTTTCATAACACATACAATTTGTCCCTCCAGTCCATCGCATAGCACATAATTTTGGTGCCTTAAATATCTTACTTGTCACAAAATTATCGACCCTCAAATAGATCACATGTAACTTTGGTTCATAAAATAACTTATATATCATATAAATGCAGTGTCATAGAAGGCTTGCGAAAAAAAACATTCCAAAGATGAAATATTTCCTTAGACATTTGAATTCTTCTTGCACATATGAGCATTGAATTGCTTGGTAAATGGTGGAGCAATGTTTCCAATATATAATGGTTTCCTCATTCTAAAAGCTATATCTAGGAGGAAAGCTGATTTTCTCCTTGGAGGGCTCACTTGGAAAATTGGTGGGACAAATAACATTTCAAAATTTTAGATTTAATTTTTTTACAAATCCAACAATCCCTCTTAATTAGGGAGGTATTCATAACCACTTATTGAGATATTCTCAAGGTTAAGACTTATATAAGAAATTATCCAAATTAATAATCACCATTGATGATAAAATCGTCACAACCAACATTGTCAAATTACCAAGGCATTGACAAGTAAGCTCTATTTTAAAACTAGATTATAGCACATTGTTGGGTGGCACTAAATAGGACACCACACTACCTCTTCGAGGCACATAATCCACCTACATTCAATAGAGTATGTCTTCCATGGGATCATTTCATGCGTGTCATAAGGAAATGTGAATCCACTAGACCATTATTTATGTACTTGACTTATAGATATTAGTCTTTTCCACAATACATGACTTAAGAATGTCTCTCTAATATGAATTTTCTCCAATCCACTATTCTCCCTATGGGTGTCTATGTACTTGAGTTATTGTTTTTATTCCTAGCCAAAATACATGACAAAAGTAGAACTAGGTGTCCAAGCTCACTTCGTCTCAATGTGTGAGGATAAATCCACAATCCTAAACTTGTCTTGGATGTATTCCTACTATCCTTACATTAACTACATGTTCATCTATGGATATTTTTTATAGCTTCTCAACTTGTCTCTACATCATACTCTTGAATCATAAAGTTGATTTGGAGGATCCAAAATATGCTCAGAGCTCCAGAAAATTCTAAAAAATCAAAATTTTGAAATGATTTTGTAACCAGCTTCATGGCATATATTTCATCGTTTTGAATCCAGCACAACTTGAACGGGTGAACAAGGATATCATATGATGAAGTTATAGCTAGTCAAAGTTTAGGTTGATGTAGGAAAAAAATTGAAAGGTCAATAGGTCAGAGTCGAAGTCAACGCTCAAGATTCTAGCAATCAATGGTGAACTCATGGTTCGAGTGGTCAGGGTTTCAGGCTCACATTTTGAGTTAACACATGGTGTTTCTAGTGATCAATACATGTCACTATATGGTTTGTTGAATATAGACCAATTGCAAGGCGACATGGGGTCTTATCAAAGAGTGATATGCCACATTTGCATATTGGCCAAAATTATGTTTAACAAAACAATGAACTAAACAAGATTTGATCCCATGACCTCTTCTCTACAAATTTGGTGCATTAACACCTGCGTTAACAGTGATAAACGTTATGTATACTTTGTGTTAGTATGAATCTTTTGTCGTAAAAGATCACTTTAGCTACGCATAAAAAATAGCCCTAAAATCGATATGGCTGCAAAATATCTTTAAGTTTGCTGCACAAATTCAGATCTAAGCACAAAAGACATTAAGAAGATAAAATACAATATGGCTCCATGCATCCAATAGACAAGACAAGAATAATGTATTTAAAAGAATTTTATATTATGTTAAAGAATGGGGCACCTGAGAGGAAAACAAGAAAGGTGTTTTCTGGTTCTCCTCAGTGGGACGGGTTCTTAAAAGTCCTCAGTGTTTCATATCTAACATTCCTCTCTCTTATTGGTGTAGAAAAAAAAACATAGAACTCAATGGGAGTTCACAAAGAAAAATGGAAAATGGTGACCAAGAGTAGATCTAGAGTGATCTAATGCAATGAAGGTGACTAAAGAATAGGGAAAACCCTCCTATTTATAACAAAACATTAGGGTGGTCTAGAACTTAGTGCATGAATAAAATATTATTAATCGAATTCTAGAAGCACCCTTTAGGAATATTTTATTATATTTGTTGGAGGAAAAAGGATTCTTGACTTGGGTCAATTCCTTTATTTATAAATAGTAAATAAATAAATGGGTTATTTATCATTTTAGGGAAATGATGGGAATATAATTAAATAAATAATGGTTTATTTAATTATTTATGGATGATTTAGTCAAATTTAATTAAGAATATTATTTAAATAATGATTTAAATAACTTATTCTTAGGAAATAATTAAATAAATAAGGATTTATTTAATTAAGTTCCTTGTTTTGGGTTAAATATGACCAGGAAATATAAACAAATAAGTTATTTTATATGGTGAAAGAAATTTTACTTAGGGTAAAATTGGTCTTAAATGGTGTACTTGGGTTCATCTAATAATAATAGGTTAGATGACCAAAAATTGGTGTAACAGATTTCCCCCCAACGTACAAGTGTTAGGAGCAAATCGTATGACCAAAGTACATTGTAAGAACTCAATCACTAGACATCAAGAGGGAAGTGAGAGAGATAAATGTAAGGTTGTCTGATGTGCTAGAGGACTAGAGCTTGAGGAGACGAGACTTACAAGTGCAACAAGTCTCTAAGTTATGAAGTGGTACCTGTGCTAAAGGCGGCAAGGGAGGCATACCTATGCCCGCCGAGAAAAAGTACAAAGAATAAGGCACCCGGAAAACCATAGAACGCAATAATGAAGCAGGTGTTGGCCTAAACATGAGCCAGATAAATAACAGGATGAATCCCACATACATGCGATGCCTGGAATAATTGCTAGGACTTATACAATAATATGGTAGTACATGAGATACAAATACACCATTTTTTTGGTCATCTAACCCATTATCATTAGATGAACCCAAGTACACCATGTAAGACCATTTTTACCCTAAGTAAAATTGCTTTCACCATATAAAATAACACTTGTCTATATTTTCTAAGTCATATTTAACCCAAAACAAGGAAATTGATTAAATAAATCATTATTTATTTAATTATTTCCTAGGAATAAGTTATTCAAATCATTATTTAATAATTTTCCTAGTTATATTTGACTAAATCATTTGTAAATAATTAAATAAATCATTATTTATTTAATTATATTCCCACCATCTCCCTAAAATAATAAATAAATCATTTATTTATTTATTGTTTACAAATAAAGGAATTGACCCAGTCAAAATACCTTTTCCCTCCAACAAATATAATAAAATATTCCTAAAGGGTGATTCTAGAATTTGATTAATAATATTTTATTCATGCACCGAGTTCTAGAACACCCCAATATTTTGTTATAAATAGAAGGGTTTTCTATCTATTAGTTTCATTAGTCACCTTCATTGCATTAGATCACTCTGGATCTTCTCTTGGTCACCATTTTCCATTTTTCTTTTTGAACTCCCATTGAGTTCTATGTTTGCTTTTCCACATCCATAAGAGAGAGAAATGCTAGATCTGAAACACTGAGGACTTCCAAGAACCCATCCCACTGAGGAGAACCGGAAAACACCTTTCTTGTTTTCCTCACAGGTGCCCCATTCTTTAACATAATACAAAATTCTTTCATATACATTCTTCTTGTCTTGTTCATTGGATCTATGGAGCTATGTTATTTTTTTTATCTGCTTAATATCTTTTGTGCTTAGATCTGAATTTGTGCAGCAGACTTAAAGATATTTTGCAGCCATAATCAATGTTAGGGCTATTTTTTATGTGTAGCTAAAGTGATCTTTTACGACGAAAGATTCATACTAACAATTGGTGACTCCACACGGGTTTTATTTTATGACCGCTGTCGTTTTATCTATTCCTGCATATCAAGCTATTTCAGACCCTAGGGTTTCTCTTCCATTTCCTATTTTTCCTATTTTTATGGTTCTTTCCATCTCTAAAACCCTCAAACAGTCAAATTTTTAACTTCCGTGTGTTTCTGGCCTTATTGTGGAGGTGACAGACATCAGTCGCAGCTGAGACGACAATTTTTTCTTAAATCTGCCGCCGAAAGAGCCGGATCTGCAGGTCGCACTTATCGACCCAAAAAGTGTGACCTGAGCTTGAGGACACTTTTCTACCCCAAACCTGCGACCTGGATTGAAAACAGGTCAGAACCTGCGACCTGCACTTTTTCTGCAAATTTTTCAACACTTTTTCTGGTTTTGTCTGAAGCTTCTGTCAGGGTTTTCTAGCTTCCATCTCTGCCTGTTTAGACCTGTTTCTGATCTGCTTTACTCAACTAAGAGGGAATATTTCCCCTTAGGGCTCTAGTACCGTCCAATTTTTGTGGGAGAGTCTTTGCTATTTCAGAAGTCTGAATTTTCAGAGTTTTAGCCTTATTTTTCTCATATCTGATACCTCCTTTTCAGATCCCTTTAGATCATCTCTTCTCCCTCTCAAATCAACTCATATCGTTTTGTTTGTGTTCCTTTCCATGGCCACAACCTTCTCTCTTCAATTTTTAGCTGATCTCCTCCTTTTTAGTAGCAACCTTGCCTCTGCCTATTTGCTGTTCTCTGCACCACTTTTCAGCAGATTTCTCCTTTAGATCCTAGTCCCTCCTGACATTAGATCTATTGGCCTCCTTTCTGCATGCTTGGCTTAGTTTTTTCCCTCTTATAGACTAGTTTTGAGAGACCCTCCTTCTTGGGTTAAATTGATGCATTAGTAGCTGTTGATTTTCTGTTCTTTTCATTTTATTTACTATAGATTTATTTTCAGTTACACAGCACACTTTTTCTTTTACTCTCAAAACGTCTGGGTTTAAAAAATTAAAATTAATGCATGCCACACACTAGCCCTAAGTGAAGAAGAGCTTGGTTAACACTACCTGGCCAAGACTTTAAAATCAATTGTCACTGCACCTCTTCGCCCTTGACCTCACTTGATTTTGTCCCTCCCTGCGCTTGTCGGTTTTTCTTCTTCCCATCATCATTGCACCCCCAAGGTGCTTATCCCAGAGACTTCTTGGCCTTCACCCTCAGTTTTTGGTCTGTCGACTTCCTCCTTCCCGTCATCATCGAGTAAGTCCTCCCCTGAGGCCGCACTCCGACTCTTCCTATGATTGTTTGGGTTCTCCCCCTCCTCTTGGTTCCCCCCCTGTTACCTTCACCATGTCTAGTTCCGGACCTAGCCCTAACCCCAGTTCTACTGCTGGGTCTGTTTCCAGTGGAACCCCTATGGGACCTACTCGACTTCCCCATTACTCCCTTATATGGCTGGCCTCAGTCTCCCCAATTTCAATCAGCTGATCAATGATCCTATTCGCCACGATGTCAGTTGGCCTGCTATGCCAACCAAGCTCCCCTCTGACATTCCCAAGTTCGAAGGCCTTGCTAGTGAAGATCCCTGTAACCATATTCAATCTTCTCACATGTGGTGTTCCTCTAATTCCATCACTGATGACTCCATCCGTCTTCGATTATTCCAACGCACGCTTACTGATGAAGCTTTCAAATGGTATGTTTACCAAGCCACCTCTTCCTATACCACCTTTGCGACCATTGCCCAAGCCTTTCTATCTTATTTCCAGCTCCCCCTCCAATATGACACTGGTACTGAACTCTTAACTTCTTTCCATTAATCCTCTTCGACCCGCCTTTCTGCTCATGTCCAGGAATGGCGGCGAAGATAGAGCTTGTGTCGCGCTCCCCCCTTTGAATATCAGATTTACATGGACTGGTTCCTTCGCTCTCTCTTACCTCCCATTGGAAAAGATGTCGCATCCGATTTTCCCCAAATCGAAGAATCTGCCCTCCAAATAGCCTTGAAATATGACCTTATCTACGCCCAATTTGGTTATGTTTATACCGTCCTTCCTGACCTTCCCAAGCTCGGTGGCCTTAATGCCTTGGGGGCATCTCATTTTGCCGAAGGTATCATTGGCGCTCTATCCCATACCTCTGCCCAGCCTCTTCCGAGCTTCCCTCCAGGGGGGGCCAGCCCCTCCGGCACTTTTTCCCCTCCAGGTAGCATTTATCCAGGATAGGGCGTGCCTCCTCCTTTTTCCCACCCTCCTTCTTACCTCAATGTTTCCCATCCTACCCCTTATCCATATCCACTACCTGGTGTCCCAGCTCCTCCAGCATTTGGACCGCCCACTCCCTTTCCTTTTCCACCCCTGCAACCGCAATTACTACCCCCTCCAGGGCAAGTCTTTGCCCAACATGGGGCACCTAATTTTCTTACTTCTCAAAGAAAGAGGAAAGGAAATCAATCTACCCCTAGTAATCGTGGACCCATTCCTTCAAGTATTGATCCTCACACTGCTAACCAGCCACAGGGTTCTCATCCCAGGCTGAACAGGCCACTTCACACCAATAAGGCATGTTCGTGTTGCGGTGTGTATGGTCATTACACTCATGATTGTCCCTTATTTTTGGTGGTAGATTTCTTACTTTGCATAAAAAATGGCGTAGCCTGCCATTACTAGCAACTCTGCCATATTCATCGCGCTCACCATACTTATCACCTCTGCCATATCACGAAATATTTGTGCTCTGGATAAGGCCTAGGGCCATAAAATTTGACCAAATACAATTTATTGTGATATGGTTTGGGGTGGCGGGTCCGTTGACCACACCACCATAATTTTTTTTTAAAATTATTATGTGCCACACCATAAACTTTTAAAATAATTTTTATGTGTCATATATTATGTCAATTTCCCGCCAATTTTCAGAAAAAAGTATCAACCAATTTGTGGATCAAACTCCTGACCAGGGGATTTATAACAAACACACCCAAGCATTGGGCCATAGGTTAGTTTTATTTTATAATTTATAGTGCTAATTCCTTTTATGTTAAAGCAAAGTGTAATATTCCCAAATTGGGAATGCAACAATACAGGCACTAAAAACGTATTTTTCAGAAATATATGTAATAATAGTTAAATGAAACCCATGGATCCATTCATTTATACATTATAGTAGCCAAATACAAAAGGATATCTAAAACAAATCATGGTAGCTTAGTTAAACAAGCCGCCCAAGCCATAATAACCCAAAAATCATGAAAAAAGAGGGGCTGCAACCATGATTAAAATTTGGAACACCCTAACAGCATCATTTTATTACTTCTTCAATAGAATTAGATTACACATCAGGTATAGAGCTTCTATCTACATAAAATTTTAGATCTATATCATATCCATGCACTGCATAGGCTCCTCTAGTGAACCCCCTTGGGGTTTTCAACAAAACACCAAGCACAGAGTGTAGATTTGAGATGTAAGAGTGTAGATCCACTGAAAATTATAGATCTGGAAAGTGTGGTTGATCTAATATAGGAAATAGAATAGTGTGCTACAATATATCTCCAAAGTGAAGGGAATATCCCCAACATTCATAAAATAAGCTCTCCAAATGGTGTGTTGAACCACCCTGCAACTACTCCTTTATAAATTACACAGATCTGGATCTATACTGTGTTGTAGGGATCAAAATTTAGTTTTATTGATGCCAAGATATGGAAATGAGGCTCAATGCCTTCAATAATATCCTCCCAATGGAGTAGAAACCTTGTCCACTAAAAATGAGCACTGAAATGTTCTAGATCTAGAGATCTAGTTTCCACTTGTTGCAGCTTACTGAAACATTCAAACCCTCAATAGGACTTGCACTATCAAAGAAAGGTGAATCCTAGCCTGAAGCCAGATAGTGGACAATATGGTGCAAGAATCCTCCAAGATCTCCTCAATGGAAGAGGTGGGATTCCTGATCAGGAACACCCAATGCTAAACAACATTCAATCTCAACTAAACAGCAAGAGAAATATATGTCTAAACAAACCATATAATTATAAAATCATGATCATAAGCTAACCCCCATATGGCGAAAATCCTCTTCGTTATAAACAATGTGAGCCTTCTCACATTGGGTCCAACTCATTAGGGTTTCCTTCATCATGCAGTTAATATCCCTCCAAAACTGCATTGTCCCTTCATCAATGCTCCTCCTCCATAACATCTTTGTTTGATTTGGTCAATCTTGACTGGATCTCCATGCAATGTCTTCTTCCATTCTCAAGGTGTCTTTATTCTAACTATCTAAACTGATCCATAATACCATTGGGTTATCTCTATTAATGATCTACTCTCTCCATACTAGCTTTGTTGACTTTGTAAAACTTGACCTTATCCATATGCATTAGCCTTTGTTCACACATGGAGGTGTTTTATCCAGCTATGAATATGATCCCTTTTCACATTAAAAGGGATTTTATGTTTACTAAAGAGATTTATGGGCCTCCCTACCCATTTATTTTTCTAACTACATGTCAAGAGAAAAATTAATATTCCAATTAGCTGCATGCTAATTTATGAATATTAGATTCCTCCCATCCCAAATTTTGCTTGTCCCCAAGCAACTGCGAAGATAGAACTGAATATTTGTAATATTCCCAAATGGGAAAATTAGCAATACATGCATAGAGAATGTAGTTTTCAGAAATATGTGTTATAAAAATCAATAAAAACACATGGATCCTTTATATTAGACATTATAACAACCAAATATAAATGGAAATCATAAACAAATCATTATCGCCTATTTAAACATGCCTCCCATGCTCAAAACAACCCAAAAACACTGCAACCCCAAGACTACTACAACACAGAATTACTGCAGAAAATGACAGTGCAGTTTATTGAGGGTTTATATGCATAAATAGAGATACAAAATAGATCTATTGATATATTAAGAAATAGAGCACAAAAACATAGATATAGTCTCTTTTACATAAATCCAAGATGACCTGGCAAGGGTTTCTTGATAAACATGAGGTAGAAGAAGTATATGCTTCAAATATATGGCTGAATCATGCTATATAGCTGAAGCACTGCATGAAATTAGTTGATAATACAAATAAATGGTTGTAGCTCCTCCTACTGGCTTTTCGAGAAAAAAGGTTGATCCTCCTACTGGGAAACTGCTCATAAAATAAGGGTTTAGATCCTCCCACTGCAACACCATGTAAAATAACGTAAATCCTCCAAGAGACTACACTGTAGCTATAGGTGACTACTTGGACAAGTGCCGAATAGTGGAAATGAAGTACAAAAAACTCCTCTCATATTTCTTAAACAAGATCTCCAATGAAGAGTGGGGAATTCCCGCATGAGAAAACCCTTGCACTAAATAGTGAACTTAGCTAAAAAACTAAACCATACAATAAGTCTATTTAGACCCAATCATCAAATCATATTCTCCATCATATATTTTGGTTCCAAAATGACCATGAAGCCCAAATAGAGGCTTGCCCTCTTGTGGAGAAATGCACTGTATAAAGATGGTAAGAGAATGAAAATACTATGTTAGATAATCAATAAGTGAAAAAACACAATTATTAGCATGTACTAAGAGTAATATAATAATAAGACTCATTAATGAGCCCTCCATAGTGATATGGCATAGTCCCATGAAGAGGAATGAACTAGGTGCTACAAGTAGATCTTTCTTCTTATGCTTGAAAGTCCAAGTCAAGAAGATCATATCATGGTAATAGATGTCTCCATCAACTAATCCATCATTCTCTTCTCCTTCATGCCCATCAAGTGCATCAAATGTGAAGTAATCCCAGGGGCACTCCATCAACAAACACAAGCTCTCAATTGACACCGTTGTTGGCCATTGTAATAAGGCTCCTGTCATCTCATAGCACCATTTTTGACATACCACATGTCAAAGCCATCAATCATAATGCTTCTATATATGAGAGATTCCTTACCAAGTGGAAATACCTTCTGATCCTCCAAGACTAAGGAGTAGCCCCTTTGCACCATGATAGTGCCACCTCCTACTCCTGCAACATCATGCAAAGTATGGGAGATGATCAGCCCATACTCTCTCAAGAACAACCAAAGCAAAAAAAAACTCTTGTTGCCTCCTCACACCATCACCATATAAATCATGGAGCAACAACATGATAGTTGATATGAAAGATATCACATCACCCTAATACACCGAAACTCATTATTTCCATATGATGTAAGTGCCATTCCAAGTTCCATCCACCAACCTACTCTTTGAAATAGAATGTGTCATATGATGAACAAACTCTTTCAAGAGTAACCAACGCAGTCTTGCCTCCTACTGCCCAATGTAATAAATATGCAAGTGGCTTCCCAACCTCTTGCTCATCAACATCACCCATCCAACCAATTGTGAGTGTCTATCACCGTGTCAAAAATTGGCATCCCTCCAATGGAGAATACCATCCTCCCAAATCGGATTTTTGGCTTTCCATTTCATGGCATGTTGAAATGAAATCTCCTGGAGATCTCCAAATGAATACCACTCATCAGTGACCAAGTGACCCCATAGGGATCCAAATATACTAAAGGAAAAATATTCTCATTGAGCAATGAAGTGCTCATCAAACAAGATCCATCATAACAATGGAAGATAAAATGTCTCGCATCAATCATCTTCCTATCCTTTTATATGCCTGTAGTAAGATCATTGGAATGCTCCAATAATGGTTGGGCCCCCAAATCATCACTGCTGCTCAATGACAGTGCTGCTGATCTCAATAACGGTGCATCTACTATCTTAAGATCATACTCAATATTGAACACATAGTTTTGCATGGCATGGTTTAGGAAAATACTCATCCCATCCTCCAAGAATATACACTCCAACCCTAAGAGTCGTGTGAAGCTCAGCAATGATACACTAGGATGATTGTATATATCCTCCTTGAACAGATCAAGGTTTCTCAGCGTAGTGATAGTTTGATGCTCCAAATCAGCAATGTACTTTGACTCTAGGTCATGCAATGGTACATTCCCACAATCCTCCATATGATGTGTTGAAGTAACAAAAAAATGGAAACATTTGCATACGTTGGTAAAGCTTGGGAACATCTTGTACTGCTACAAGGGTTCCTTCCTCCAGCGTGATGTCTACTCCAACTACTGATGAGGATGGTTGCTCTTCTATGGCGACATCAACAATGGTACAAGTCTCCTCCTCCTCATGAATCTCCAGAATGGTGCATTGAACTCTAGATGTCAAGAGATCAAGACCACTTTGCCAAGATGGAAGTGTTCCTTCTCTTGATGCAAGTGCTCCTGCAGCAAGTGCTGGTGAAGGCTTCTTCTCCTCTGATTTATTCTTGTCTAACTTCTTAATCAACCTTTGATTAAAATCTGCAAATGCAGTCCCCCTTGCATGACTCAAATGGATGAAACACCAAATGTTTGCTTCACCTTAAAGGTGCAGCGCTGCAATCTCAACACCTTTTTTCTCTACTACTGGATGTAGCAAGAAAAATGCATCCAAACTACTTCCCCAAGCCCTTGCTGTGCATGAGGATGACCCATCAAAGGTAGACAACAAAAATCTATTTCCCTCTTTCTTTCTATTACTACAAGGTCTCCTTTCTTATTTGAGCTCAATGAATTGTGGGAGAGATAGATTCTCCTTGAGAGCTCTAGGTTGAGACTTATATTCTGCAAGATACTCTCTTAGAATCTCATGATCTACGTGTTATCCATCTCTATGCCTCTTGTCTTCAAAAGAAAAGGCCATATTATGTTTCCTTGGAGCTCTATGTAATACCAGATCTTATTTTTGCTGATAGGAAGTACATGGACCTTCCTCATCTTGAAACCCTAATATGGTTTCACTTCTTTTCTCCATTTTTCTTTACTTCACCTCCTTGGTGAGGTCCTTCATAGATATGAAAATAGATGAGATGAAACTCATTCCTCCCATAATTATGATCTCTTTCTCCTTCTCTTCTTCTTCTTATCGCATATTGGCTGAAAACTCACAGGCTGAGCCAAGATTATGCTTTGGTACCACTGTAGTATTCCGAAATGGGGAATGCAAAAATACATGCACTAAAAAGTAATTTTTCAGAAATATGTGCAATAATAGTTAAATTCAGCCCATGGATCCATTCATTTATACATTATAGCAGCCAAACACAAAAGGAGATCTGAAAAAAATCATGGTAGCTTAGTTAAACAAGCCTCCCGAGCCATAATAACCCAAAAATCATGCAAAAAGAGGGGCTGCAACCATGATTAAGAGCTAGAACACCCTAAAAACATTATTTTATTACTTATGTATCAGTATTATATTGTACATTAGATCTAGAGTATCTATGTGCATAAAAAATTAGATCTATATCAGATGCATGCACTATACAGGCTCCTCTAGTGAACCCCTTTGGGGTTTTGAGCAAACCACCAAGCACAAAGTGTAGATCTGAGATCTAAGACTAAAGATCCATTGAAAATTATAGATCTAGAAAGTGTGGCTAATATAATACATGAAATATAATAGCATCCTCCAATATATCTCCAAATTTAAGGGTAGATCCCCAACACTCAAAAAATCAACTCTCCAAATGGTGTGCTGAACCACCCTGCAACTGCTCCTTTTGAAATTATGAAGATATGGATCTATACTGCGTTTTAGGGATCAAAATGTAGTTGGTTTGATGCCAAGATCTATAAATTAGGCTCAATTACTTCAATATTCTCCTGCTAATGGAGTAGAAACCTCCTCCACTAAAAATGAGCACTAAAATGGCCTAGATCTAGAGATTTAGTTTCCACTTACTCCAACTTACTGAAACAGTCAAAACCTCAACAAGATTTGTGCTGTCAAAGAAAGGTGAAACTTGGCGTAAAGCTATATATTGGACAATATGGTGCAAGACTCCTCCAAGATCTCCTCAATGGAAGAGGTGGGATTCCTAATCACAAACGCCCAATGCTAAACAACAATCAATCTCAGCTAAACAACAAGAGAAAGTATATGTCTAAATAGACCATATAATCAGAAAATCATAATCATAAGATAACCCCCATATGGCTGCCATCCTCTTCCTTATAAACAATGTGAGCCTTCTCACCTTGGGTCCCAGTCATTAGGGTTTCCTTCATCAAGCAGTTAATCTCCCTCCAAAACTGCGCTGTCCTGTCATCAATGCCACTCCTCCATAACATCGTTGTTTGATTTGTTCAACTTTGATTGGATCTCCATGCAATGTATTCTTCCATACTCAATCTGGCTTTATGCTAACTATCTAAACTGATCCATATTCCCACTGGGTTATCTCTATTAATGATCCACTCCCTCCATACTAGTTTTGTTGACTTGGTCAAACTTGACCTTATCCACATGCATTAGCCTTTGTTCACACATGGAGGTGTTTTATCTAGCTATGAATATGATCCATTTTCACATTAAGAGGGATTTTATGTCTACTAAAGAGATTTATGGGCCTCCCTACCCATTTATTCATCTAACTACATGTGAAGAGAAAAATTAATATTCCAATTAGCTGCATGCTAATTCATGAATATTACACAAAGAGTGTACTTTTTAGATTTACCAGGCCATTTGGATACCTTTCTGAGCTCGAGAAGAACCTAAAGATGGGTTTTGAGGCATTCTAAATTGATTAGTATTAGTAGTTTGACAAGAAGGAGCTTACATTTTGTTGTACAAACATTTTGGTAATTTTTAATAAAGAGGCCACCCTAGTGAAGGTCAGGCCTTGAGACATAGGATTGAAGATAAAATAACTTCATTATCAATGTGCTAGTGTTCTTTACTCTTGTGTGGTTTTGTCGTTAATGTGTTTTGCTCAAATTTCCTTCCAAGTTTCTTATGTCAATTAAATCGTGTTGTTTTTAATGGTGATTTTAGATAAAGAGGAACACTTCTAAAAATTTAATAAGTCAATATCAATTGCAATCCAGATTGGGGATCAGGTGGTGTCAGTGTCATTATTGATAATTTACTTTAAGTGTGCATGAATACTAGGAGCAAGTGAAGGTGTGGTGAACATAAATTGTTGAAGGAGTTCCAAAATTTCTCTCAAGAAGGACAACAAGAGCATAAGAGATGATTGAAGAAGGAAGAGGTCATGATTCATTCATATGTGATGTAAGCTTTGTGGAGATGAAATATGAGTGTAAAAGAAAATAAAGAGGAAGATAAACCCAAATATGAGCAATTTGAGGCATCACATTCTAAAATGCCTAAAGATGAAGAACCATGTGATTCATGTAAAAATATAAAAACTAATGATTATAAAAAGTTCTCTTTCTCTTCTCTTTTTTGTGGTCAACATGAATCTTCTTCTCCAAAACCATGACTTAAATTGCATGTGAAATTCGACTTACCCATGTATACTGATGAAATCAATGCTTAGAAACATGATAACTGGGTTATATAGATGAAAATGTATTTTAATATGCAAAAATTTCTCATGATGTGTATAATATTTGATTAGCTTGACTTCATATAGAATTCACAATGCTCATTTGGTGGTAGAGTAAGATAAATCATGAGACTCAGCAGATTGGTAATAATTTTTTGATCATGGCGTGATTTTGTTTTGTGCTTAGAAAGAAATTATACCCATTGGGATATAAGGAGAAATCCTTAATAGAATGACAAAGTCTTAAAGTTTATAAAGGACAATCAACGCATGAATACACTGATAAATTTCGCAAGAAGTCATTAATGCCTGAGATTCCCTTACATACACAAGAAAATCTAATGAAATATATTGGAGGATTACCTAAATATATTCGTAATAATCTATTCATGTTTATTCCTACTAACCTGAATGAAGTGGTAGTTTGATAAACTTACATTGAAGCAAGAAAATATACGGTTGGTGGATCATCACAATCAACATCCAGAAAAGGAGGCAAAGGTAAGGGAAAATCCTAGAGGAAAATTCCATTAAGATGGAAGAGAAGATCACTTCAAAGAAATGGAAGAAGGAAGGGCATGATGAAGAACATTATTGGAAAATACACACTCACAAGTGCTCAATGTGGTCTAAAGGAAATAAGTGTAATGAAAACGTTTTAGTAGCAATAGCACCAACATATTTGGCTTTAGATTTAGGAGATGAGGGTCAAATTGTAGTAGGTTTGGTAGGTTAATTTGATGATGGTATTGATTTAGATAATTATTGCGATCAAAAGACATGAAATATATTTCACATAAAAATCATTATGAATAAAAACTAAGATCAACACTTTGATTGATAGTGGATTGCAACATAACTTAATTTTTTAGAAAGTGGTTAAGAAGTTGGGGTTAAAAACTAAGCAACATAAATATTATACATTGAATTGGATGAGTAAAAGCCATAACTTGCAAGTAACCAAGTAGTGTGTGTTAATATTTGAAATTACATATTAATTGGTGGATAAGGTAACATGTCATGTAGTACGATTAGATGCATGTGGAATGGTATTAGGTAGTCCATATTTAAATGATCGGAAAAAATTATTCTATAGGGAAGAAAATCAATATCACTTGTTTAAAACGGGAATTGAATATATTGTGCTTTCTCAACCTATAAAGGAAATCAAATGTTTTCAAACAGTGGAATAGTTAAATAGGGAAACCTATTCAGGTAAAGCTATTCTTGTACCATCAATGACACTAAGGAAAAAAAAACAAAAAAAATTCATAAATATATGCTTAAGGAGCCATGATTTGTATATGAGGTATCATTACATGATAAGTTGAGTTATGTTCCAATTATGAAGAGACAATAGGGTAAAAATTCATTTATGTCAATATTTTTAGTGTTGTTATTATGCTTTTTCAGGTTCACCAGTATGTGGTTGATAACAACAAACATAAATGTAGATATGGATGGAAAATGGAATAGTGTGCTTTATAATTTTTATGTTGTAGTAGTGATTGTGTGGATGAGTAACATGTATAGATTTATAATGGGTTGTGTTAGGTCTCTGTAACAAGCAAGATTGGCAAAGTCCGATCACATAGTTAACATCATTTCAACCAACTTTGGGATTCTAGGATCTAGCCCTCCTGAATCCGGAGAGGGATCTCTCCAATATGTAAAAAGATGGATATTGTCTTTGAAGTTTGGGGTGATGATATTAGGCTAGTTATGAAGGCCAAGGGTTTTGTTTGGTTTTCTTAATGGTTGTTTACAGTTGCTATCTCGATATGAAAGATCTATATGCAAATAGGTTCAAAGGTGAGAAGCGGCGAAACAGGGCAAGCTTTGTGATTACAGCAGGATGATGGCAAGTTTTCAATCCATTGGCTATGGAGTCATAAGAGAATTTAATTGAAACATTCAAAGTTCAAGAGTAATTCCATGGGCAACTCATCTATGCTTATGATCTCTTTAAAGTTTGATTGCGGAATGGGGTGACAAGGTCACAGTGAAATAATAAGACACAGTAACAAAGAAAATCTCAAGATCCTGCAAGTACTTTGAAACTAGCCAGCCTTTGACCAGGCACTTAAGAAAAACATAGAAGAAAACTAGGATCTGGTAAGTACTTTGAAACTATCCAGCCTTTGATACACTTCTAATAGAATACAAATTAAAAACGAAGGGAAACTTGAAGGCAACCTTTGGAGCAGAAACTAGTGGGCTGGGACTCACCCTGATCCTCTCCTAGTTCTTCTTTACTTAGTTACTTTCAAGACAATCACCAAGATAACACAGAATGGCCTAAGATCTGATAAGTACTTTGAAACTAGTCAACTTTTGACACATCCTAAGGGAAACAGACAAATAGTTGATCAAACAAGAAAGGGACTCAGGGCTAACCTTTGATTTCCTCAATTCATTCCTTACACAACATACATGAAAGTAACATTTAAAAATAACATTCAGCAGTGACGAAAAGATGAGGGAATGCCAGCATCTCTGTACTTAGACTGAATTAAATCATTCTCAAATAACACAGCAGAAAGAAAACATTTAAATAAAGATTTCTCAGCCAGAGAAGGTTACTGATATACAGTAGTCCCTAACACTGTTTAAACTGTTCTTTACAGTGGAAAATGAAACAAATTGAAAACAAAAACAAAATACAAGTTACAGTGAGAATAACATCACCATCAACATAGACCAGGATCCCATAAATCAGCTTGTATTGATTGCTTCAAACCGGTTACAATCTTCAAATCCAATGTTTTAATCCATCTCTCTTCACAACCTAACCTATATGTTACAAGCAGAGCTCCAAGAGCCCATGAAACCACTATTTACAGTCAAGAGTTTTCCACTCAGAAACAGCTACAACACTTCAGCAATTACATTGACAACCAACTAATCCAACCCCTCACTCATCTTCTTCTGGAGTATTTATAGAAGGATGAGGAGGTGAGATCTAATAAAAAGATCTCAAATACAATTAATGCGGAATTAATGTCTTCCTGGCCCTTGGAGGCTCGATGAAGAAATCATACAGGTGTTGCACTGCATTAATGTGTTTACACTTATGAAGTAAGCTTGAAGGGAGATTTTGTTGACCTTTGAGGCTCTGCGTACTATTAGGGTTACTCATAAACATTCTCATTAATAAATCTAGTGGGCAGAAATAACTTCTTTGGCTGTTTTGAGGCACAATATCTGATCCTGTTCAATAAATTCGACCTCTGATTGAGCATTTTGAGGCAATAGGTGGCACTACGGTGGTTGAGGAATCAATTCACCTCAAAGTATGGCGGTGGAAGCGATGTATCTGATGAACACTTTTAGGTTTTCCTCTAATCTATAAAACAGAGCTCTTATTTAGGCTTTGATAACCATCTTAGCCGTAATCCTCGCCAACATATCCTTAGATCGTCGCTCGGTTCATTTTGTCTTTAAAACTGATACCTTCTTCCGCATCGATTTTGCCGTATTTTGTTGGCGTGTACGGTGGCAGTAGAAAAAGGCATCACGTTGCGCAGAAACACCGACAGACGTGAAAATGACCTTGTGGTGATTTTTGTTGGTAGAAATTGAGACATAGAGGATCGTCACCCTCCAGGTCTGAGAACCCTGTTTAAAACACGAACAAATGACTTCTTCCCTGCAAAATACAAAAAACATGTAAAAAATCGGGTTTATAGGTCAATCTGCTTTGGAGGGCGTGCGGGAAAATGGAGCAATCGGAGCCGTTGATCGTATTGTGATCAACGGTCGGGGGAGTTCTGAACAGTCAGCGGAGGAAAAAAAAAGGGGATTGTACGATGGAATCGAGCATTTGCATGAGAACCGTCAATCTGCAAAGGTTGACGGTGAAGATTGGCTTTTGAACGCGCGGGGGGAAAATTAACAGGCGGGCAAGTCCGCTAAAGGCCGGACAGAAGAAGTGATCGGCAACCGTCGGATGGGAGGACTCAAATCCGACGGTGGAGGTGGATCCCGCCGCAGGGCTATGGTACGAAAGATAATGCGCGGGCGAAGCGGAAGGACGGCTGTTTTGGGAACGAGGTGGAGGACACGTGTCGGCCAGCGTGTGGAATCGCTGGCCGATGTGATAAAATCGCTACTTGATAAAAGGTGGTGCGGGATGAAACCATGGTTTTGGAGGCGGGTGCGGGGAAGGGGGGTCCACTAGGTTAGGGGTACTCCACACCGTTGATCCATGGGACAAATCGACGGTCGAGTTTTAATATAATTTCTTTGGCGGAGAACTTTATGAAAAATAAAATAAAACCCGATTTTGCGTTTACAAAGGTTTTTCAATGTTTTTCGGGCAAAAATAAATTTCAAGAGTTAAGTGCCTGTCTGTCTTAGCACGTGGTTGTGGCATTGGGGCATATGGAGGAAGATAAGGCAGGGGCTTAGCCTGAGGGGCCTAAGCCTAACGCATAGAAACATGTGTTTTCTATGGTTTTTCAAAGAATTTCGGAAAGAAATATAATTCCGATAAGGCTAAAAAATGGGTTTTTAACCTTGGGGAAAGAAATCAATGGGGGGATAAGGAATAACATATGGTTTGGTGGGGTTTTTATGAATAAAGGGAAATGGAAGAACGGAGGTAAAAGAAAAAGGGATGCAGCAGTTTCTGACTTGGATTTTCATGGAATATCAGAGGCAGAGAGGAGGAAAAGTATGAAGAACCAACCAGCAGTTCATGATCTTACCAACAGACTTTAAGCACCAACAACTTCAGGACTGAATTTGTTTCTTGAAGGCTGCAAGGAATATTTAGCCACCAGCTGATATAATTGAAAAATATAGGTGGCTAATAGTGGCTCCACTTGGGGATGGTGCCTTCTTGAAGGCATCAAGAATTCAGACTTGATTTCTCTGGGATGCTGACCGGTACTTGACCCATTGCTTGCTCTTGCTTTTCCTTTGACAAAATAATATCAGTTATGAAAGAAAGAGGAATTTCATCAATACAACTTCTACCTACCCCAATCCTACTGATCTAACATTTTTTCTTCATCAGAGTGCACTTGGATTGGCAAACTCTATTCTCAACATTTTATTCTTTTGAAAGCAGGAAATCTAATCTATTTCTACTCCTTATTTCTCCCTGAACTCAGATTAAACAGTTGAGCTCAGATGTTTCTCTACCTAGTCTACTGTCTGTTGGGATTAAACAGTCCAACAAACTTTCATTCTCTAAATTCTACAACAGAAATTTAAAAATAGTCAAGCCAAGATTGAGCTGTTTGACTTGCTATGATCTATGGCATAAAGACAAGCTGCACATAGATTATTATTTGCCGAAAATTTCAAATCAAAACAAAAGGCTTAAGATCTGAAAATTTCTTATTATGGCCTTCTCTTATTTTCACAGCTCTGTTTTTTCCTTTTCGGTGAGCTATCTTTGCCTTTCTTCTGGTTCAAGTTTTGAGCGGATTAGAACCAGGTCTTCTCTTTTATGACTCAGAAAATAAACAGTTTTGAGTCATCTTTCTCTTGGGAACTTTGGTTCAGATTTTGAGTTTGTTTGAACCTTAATTTCTATTCTAATCTATCTACTGATAAGCCAAGATTAAACAGTTTGGCAAATCAAATTTGCTACCCTATCAGCAGAAAATTGAAAGCTAATTAGTCAAGATTAAACAGTTTGACCAATTAGAAGTGTGTTTCAAGGAGTGGCATTTAAGCTTGCACACTTTCAGATTCATTTCTCTTTTTGGCATGGGGCTGTGCCTTTCTTGTTTTCATTTCTGCCCTCTTTTCTCTCTTTCTTTGTTTTTGTATTTTTTGATTTTTCATAACTCTAAATGCAATGAGGGATGAAACATTTACAATGGGCAAAAGGTAAAAGGCTTCAAAACATAAAATAGTTTAAGAAAGGTAATGTTTAAGCATCCTGCCATTGACAGGACCCCCAAACAATTCTGTTCCATTCAGCTCTTGTAAGAAGAATGCATTGTTTCCAGCAATTGAATGAATGGAGTAAGGACCAAGCCATAGATTATCAAATTTACCATGCTTTCCCTTATCTTCCCTTTTGGAGTCCCATTTTAAAACTTTGTCCCCAATCTTGAAATTGCTGGCCTTTGTTCTTCTGTCAAATATCTTCTTGATATTGTCTTGCTTCTGTAATGCTTTGTTGTACACTTCCTCTCTGGTTTGCTGAAGATGAATGGTCTGATTTATTCTTCTGATTATGTCATTTTCTTCAGTCTGGAGCTCTTGAATTAACTTCATAACTGGTACACCAAGGCTGTTAGGAAAAATTGCATCTGTACCATATACAAGCTGGAAGGGTGACATACCAATAGATTTCTTCAATGTTAATCTGTCAGCCCAAAGCGCATGGATTAGCTTTGTGTGCCAAGACTTTTTGTTGTCCTCCAACAGTTTCTTTATTATGTTCACTAAGCTTTTGTTGGAAGACTCTGCAAGTCCGTTACCCTGAGGATAATAGGCTGTGGAGTGTCCCAATGTTATCTGGTACTTGTGACAGAATTCCACCATTTTCTTTGAACCAAATGCCGCTGCATTGTCTGTAATGATCTTGGTAGGGCAGCCAAATCTGGAAAGGATATTGGTTTCTATGAATTTTATGATAACCGAATCATTGGCCTGTCTACAAGGAATGGCTTCTATCCACTTAGTGAAATAGTCTGTGGCGGTAAGAATCCACCTGTGCTGGGCAGAGGATGGTGGGTGGATTTCTCCTATGAATTCAAGTCCCCACTGTTGAAAAGGGGCTTCAACAGTAATTGGATGCAGAGGAAGGGGTAGTAATTTTCTCTTGCCCTTGAACAACTGGCATTTATGGAAAGTAGTTGTCAGCTTGTGTACATCAGGAAAAAGAGTAGGCCAATAGAAACCAGCCCTCAAAATTTTGTTGGCTGTTGACTTCCAGTACAAATGGCCTCCACACTCTCCTTCATGGAATTCTTGCTTAATCTTTTCTGCATCAAACTCAGGCAAACATTTAAGCAATATACCACTAGCATTTTTCCAATAAAGACATTTATCAATAATGCAATAGTTTACAGCTTTTAACTTTAGGAATCTTGCCTTTGTTTTGGATAAACCAGGAGGTGTATTTAGATTAAGCAAAACATAAACAATATCAGTATACCAAGGAGAATTCGCAAAATGATCTTCAACAATGGGAGTTGAGAATTCTTCTTGGTTATCCAAAGCATTAATCATATTAATATCAAGAACTTCACAATTTGATTCAGCCATTAACCTAGCTAGACCCTGACCTTTGATAAGCTTAGTGGGTTTAATCTCTAAATCATATTCAAGAATAACAGCAATCCACTTACCTCTCTTACCATCTGGATCCTGGGTTAGAATGTCTTTTACAACTGAATTTGGGACAAAGGTAATGATGTGTGAGTGAAGGAAGTATACCCTGAAGTCTTTTAAAGCTTTTACCAAAGCAAAAGCCTGTTTTTCCATAATGTTATACCTCAAAGGGGCGTCCCTCAATGCCTTGCTAAAGAATGCAATGGGCTGCTCTTGTCCTTGTGGATTTTTCTGTAAAAGGACAGCAGCTATAGTATGTTCTGATGCAAATGAGAAGATATAAAAATCCTTTGAAAAATCAGGACTTATGAGAACCGGTGTTTTGGTTAACGCTTGTTTCACCAGCTCAAAGGATGTCTTTGCTTCTGAGGTCCATTTCACCCCTTGCTCCTTTTTCAACATGTTTGTGATATTCCTAAGGAGCTCAGCCAAATTGGGAATGAACCTTCTCAAAAAGTTAATCTTTCCAATGAAAGACTGCAACTCTTTGATGTTTCGAGGATGAGAGATTTGCAATATAGCCTCAATCCTCATGGGATCTATCTTTATACCCTCTTCTGAAATGATGTGTCCAAGAAGTTTACCTTCTTGGAGACCAAATAAAGTCTTCTTAGGGTTCAAAGATATCCCAAACCTTCTGCACTTCTCGAAAACTTTCCTCAAATGTTCTAAATGTTCTTCATCTGTTTTTGAAAACACAGTTACATCATCGAGATAAATAATGATGAAGAAGCCCAATTCTTCTGAGAATGCTATGTCCATGGCTCTCTGAAAGGTTGCTCCAGCATTCATTAGACCAAAAGGCATTTTCACATACATGAAAGTGCCCCATGGTGTAGTAAAAGCTGTCTTTAATTGATCATCAGGGTGGACTAAGACTTGATTATACCCTGAATAGCCATCCAACAAAGAAATTCTTTTAGACCCCACCACCCTTTGCAAAATATGATCCATCTTGGGTAAAGGGTAGTTGTCTTTTAATGAAGCTTTGTTTAAATTTCTGAAGTCTATACAAAGCCTGATTTCTCCAGTCTTCTTCCTAACAGACACCAGATTAGATACCCACTCAGAATATCTAATAGGGACAATAATTCCAGCATCGTGCATCTTCATGATTTCCTTCTTAACCAATGGCAACTGGACAGGGTTTATTCTGCGCAGTTTCTGTTTGAATGGTTTTTGGTTTTCTTTAAGAGGGATTTTGTGCTGTATTATTTCAGTGTCATAGGATTTAAGATCTTCGTAACTCCATGCAAAAACATCAGAAAATTCTTTGAACAACTCTAAGTATTTGAGTTTAATGTGAGCTGGTAAAGTTTTAGACAGTTTGATCAATTTCGGTTTTTCCTCACTGCCTATATTACATTCCTCCACTTCAGTTTCTACAGGTTCCAGTTTCGGTTTGTTGGCCACATCATCAAAATCAAACAATTCTTCTAGAGGGGCCAAACCTTTGGGCAAACTATCATCCTTAGAATGCAGAGTTTCCAATTCCTCTATTTCAGATTTTGCACTTGATTCTGTTTGGTTTCCAAGTTTGATAGTCTGAAGGTTTATATCTACCAGTTGTGGAGACGGTTCTTCTTCGCCAAGAAAATTTTCTTCACTGCAGTCTGTATCATAATCTGAATCTGAACTATGGGGTTCAAACTCATTTCTGAATTGCATGAAGTCTTATATTTGTTTATCTCCGTCAAACACCTGCCAATATTTCTTGTTATCAGGGATAGTTGGTCTGAATTTTATCTGAGAGGTGTCATCATACAGCATTGGGCAGGTTCTAGTAGCAAAGGCTAAATTGTGGGCTGCAATATTTCTTTTTCTTGGGACAAAAGACAATGTGGACTCCTCAAATGTTTTCAAAAGATCCATGACATCATTCCTATAGGCCCTAAGTCTGGGGTGATTAGCATTATACTCCCCATTAACTTGCCTAATGATTAATTCAGAATCCCCATATACATTGATTCTCTTGGCACCTAACTTTTTCAAGAGATGCAAGCCTAAGAGAAGGGATTCATATTCTGCTATGTTGTTGGAACACTGAAAGTTTAATTTGCATGAGATACATTCTGTATGATTATTTTCAGTGTTAGTGATCCAGACACCTGCACCAACATTTGTTTTGGTGCATGACCCATCAAAATACATAGTCCAGAGAGGCGGATTTTCAGTTTGGTGGACGGGTTGTGTATCTCTTGATTCCTCGAGTTTTTCATCGGGTTGAGGGTTTTCCCACTGACTATCAAGTTTTAAGTTCAAAGGATTGATAACTTGTAGTTCAAGACCTATGTTTAGTGCGCTAGGATCTTCATACACAATAGACTGCTCCGGTATTTCATCGTTGTGTTCCTCTCCCTCTGTTTCAGCTAATGATCCTGTTGAAATGATGTGTCCTGTAAGTGTTTCATCATTGAACATGATAAAAGAATCAAGGCTCGTATTTATAGCATAGAGAGGGGAGTTTTGAGGCCGATCTTGACTTGTCACTGTGTACTGCATGTGAGATTCCCTGTAAAGTCTTCTAGTCTGGTTAAAAACAGGGATGGTCGCATAGGTCATGTCCATTTGCATGGTCCCCTGTAACTTAGCACCCCAAGACCTCGATAAAAGCATTCCATACTTTGGGGGTACATCAGCCACAACAACATCCATGACTAAACATTTGGCTGGAATCTGGGCTAAATTAACACAGAGATCTTTTATCAATCCTAAACATTTAACGCTACTTGAGTCAAAGGAGCACAAGTCTTTGTAAGGTCTGGTAATTTCAAGACCCAGGCTTTCCATTACAGCTTTTGGCATTAAATTATGGGAAGCGCCTGAGTCATGCATAGCATTGTGCAGAATTTTGTCATGAATGTTTAAGCTTACATAAAAGGGAGGGACAGGACCCTCTTGGAATTTTCCTTCAATCTTTGGACCAAAAATAAGCTCTGGTTGGTCATCATTAAGATTGAGTGAATCTTCATTATCCTCTAAGTTCAAAGCTTTCAAAATTTTGGACCTATATACATGTTGGGCAGCTAACTCAGTCAAAGGAACAAAAATTTTGATCTTTGAGATTTCCTGTTCTAGGCTAAAAAGGTTTTGACTCTTTAAAACATTGATTTCAGCCTTGTTTGCTGCCACTTTATCAGCAATAACAGCTTGCTGATTTGGTTTATCTACAGTTGAAACAGTTGTTTTACCAGGAGTACTAACCGAGGTGCTAGTACTACTAATGTTTGCACTCTGTTTTTCAATATTTTGAGTGTCTTTCTCTTTACCACTACCAGAATTATCAGCCACTGTTTTATCTTTTTGTTTGATCATTTTAGACTTGGTTGCAGTGTTGTCTTGAGAAGGTTTGTCAGAGGTTTTATTGTTGGGGGTTGTTTGATTAGATCTACTTCTGAGTTCATATTCCCTTGAAGGCTGTATGACAGCGTTTTCCATGTTTTGATAGTAATTCTCATTATCATCTCTTCTGTCATCGTAAGGTGTATAAAGACCTTGTTTTTTATCATAATGAACCTCAAAGTCATCATCATCTACCCCAAATAAGTTTATATCATTATCCTCTGTTGTTTCATCTGTTTCCTCAACCTCACTTAAAAAGTTTTGATGAAAGGGAGGAATGATCTGCTGATCATCTTCCCTAAGTCTGTTTGGAGGTTGACTTCTTCTCATATTCTGATTCTGGTTTTGGTTTCTGTTTTGAGGAGCATTTTGATTTAGACTTGCTTGCGCTCTCTCTAGAATGCTCATTTTCTTCATCATTTCTTCCATCATTCTTTCCATCTTTGAGCTTGAAGTGGAAGGGGTGGATTCCTCTCTAAAAGATACTTTCTTTTCAGCTTTCATCCTTGCTCTTTTCTCCATAAGGTTCACCTCTACCGAAAGGGCACCTCTTTGCATATCTTCAAGGGTTGCAAAGACTCTTTCTCTGAGTGAATATGTCATGTCTAGATCAAACCCTTCAGAAAATTTGTTTAAAGTCGAGTTCGAGGAGGTTTTAGTTCAGGGGAAAGTGCATTACAAACACACAATCACAAATCTGTACAATAATCTGTACTTTCCCTGTGGTTCCTATGGAGATTATAGCTCACTGAGACTCTGGAGAGATTTTTCCCTACTCTCCTATTTGTTTAAGAATGTTCGATGGAAGGCTTGGAGATCTACTACGAGGAAGTTAAACTTAAACCATTTTTCACCTCTTCAAACTTTGAGCAACACCGATTTTACGGCATCGATTATCAATTTCATTTCTGGCTAAAGTAGTCATTCATCTTGTCTAAATGTTGAGACGTCATGAGTAGTATTGCTAGCATCATATAATCTCGTGGAAGATTGACTAATGGTACAGGAAGGACTAAGGGGGCATACCATGCTGCCATGATATGTGGTGGGGGTGGATTTACAAGAGGAGGTGTGGGTTGAAGTGGAGTGGTTTGAATAGTGGATGGAAGATGGACAGAAGTGGATGGAACAACAGAAGATCTCTGAGCTGATCTCGGATGAGAGACACCTAGATTATGTAAGAAATGTAAATCAGGAGGTGTTGATTCTCTATTCCCAAGGGTCTCACTTGTCTCGGGAGATGAAAGTGAAGGCTCAGAATCTAACTGATCTAAATCACCAAATGACCTAGTCCCAAATGGGTTCACTAAGTCAGTTTGTGATTTGTGAAGAGCTGAAAGATTTTCAGGGACTGAATTAGCTCTTAGGGATGATCCGAAAACAGTTGAAAATTGTATCTTAGGAGACTTCCTAAGAATTCTTTCTGGGTTATCAACTATTTCAGGTGGATCGGGGTCAGGATGAGCTCTAGTGTGAATCTTTTTAGGAGCCACAATGTTTATATGTTTAGACCCAACTAAACAGGAAAAGTTCAACCAGATATGACAATATTTAGGAGGTTAACCAATCTGTTTTACAATTTTTAAATCCAACAGTCCTCTAACTGAGTTTGAATGATTTTATAATGATAAGGGTTCTTCCCAGTGGAGTCTTAAGGTCTGTTCAGGATTGTGGAGTCGCCAGGTGGAAAGTTGGAAGTGCTCAAAAGAGAAGAAGAATTAACATCACAGTGTTGTGTGGCTCATTCCTTTTTAAGATATATAAACACAAAAAATCCCAACCGATTGATGGAAGGGCATCTGAATGTCACCCCCTAAAGGATGGAACCGGGAGCCATGTGGTTAGGACTCACATCAAAATTAAAGGGTAAAACACATCAAGGCATTATGCAAATCATCAAGCTGGTGTTTCTATGATAAATGTTTTTGGTATTTTCTGAATTTCTTTTATTTGTGGTTCAGAAGAATATCCTAACTCTGCCTCAAAACTTAGCTACGATTATGAAACAAAGACAGTCTATCCTTATGGCTAAGCTAGCTGATTTTCCAAGGTTAGATAAAAACTCTAAAGAGTCCTAGGGCTGACCTAGTTTGTCACTGATTCAATTGAGCTTCATCTTAATTACCTTTTCTTGGTAGTGCTTGAAAAGGCTGCTTTTGACTCTCGAGATGTTATAAAGATTCTGGGTTCGGTCCCCAGCGGAGTCGCCAGAAATGTTAGGTCTCTGTAACAAGCAAGATTGGCAAAGTCTGATCACAGAGTTAACATCATTTCAACCAAATTTGGGATTCTAGGATCTAGCCCTCCTGAATCCGGAGAGGGATCTCTCCAATATGTACAAAGATGGATATTGTCTTTGAAGTTCGGGGTGATGATATTAGGCTAGTTATGAAGGCCAAGGGTTTTGTTTGGTTTTCTCGGATGGTTGAACATAGTTGCTGTCTGAGGCGGAAAGATCTATATGCAAATAGGTTCAAAGGTGAGAAGTTGCAAGCAAGCAGAGTAAGCTTTGATCATGAAGAAAGATGATGGAAAGTTTTCAATCCATTGGGCTATGGAGTCATAAGAGAATTTAATTGAAACATTCAGGTTCAAGAGTAATCTATGGGGCAAGTCATCTATGCCTAAGGATCTCTTTAAAGTTTGATTTATGGAATGGGGTGATACAATAAGAATGGGAAATAACAGATGCAGAACAAAGAGCAGCCCAGGATCTGGTAAGTACTTTGAAACTAGCCAGCCTTTGACCAGGCACTTAAGAAAAACATAGAAGCAAACTAGGATCTGGTAAGTACTTTGAAACTATCCAGCCTTTGATACACTTCTAATAGAATATAAATTAAAAACGAAGAGAAACTTGAAGGCAACCCTTGGAGCAGAAACTAGTGGGCTGGGACTCACCCTGATCCTCTCCTAGTTCTTCTTTACTTAGTTACTTTCAAGACAATCACACAGATAACACATAATGGCCTAAGATCTGATAAGTGCTTTGAAACTAGTCAGCTTTTGACACATCCTAAGGGAAACAATCAAATAGCTGAGCAAACAAGAAAGGGACTCAGGGCTAACCTTTGATTTCCTCGATTCATTCTTTACACAACATACATGAAAGTAACATTTAAAAATAACATTCAGCAGTGAAAAAAGGATGAGGGAACGCCAGCATCCATGTACTTAGTCTGAATTAAATCATTCTCAAATAACACAGCAGAAAGAAAACATTTAAATAAAGATTTCTCAGCCAGAGAAGGTTACTGATATACAGCAGTCCCTAACACTGTTTAAACTATTCTTTACAGTAGAAAATGAAACAAATTGAAAACAGAAACAAAATACAAGTTACAGTGAGAATAACATCACCATCAGCATAGACCAGGATCCCATAAATCAGCTTGTATTGATTGCTTCAAACCGGTTACAATCTTCAGATCCAATGTTTTAATCTATCTCTCTTCACAACCTAACCTATCTGTTACAAGCAGAGCTCCAAGAGCCCATGAAACCACTATTTACAGTCAAGAGTTTTCCATTCAGAAACAGCTACAACACTTCAGCAATTACATTGACAACCAAATAATCCAACCTCTCACTCATCTTCTTCTGGAGTATTTATAGAAGGATGAGGAGGTGAGATCTGATGAAAAGATCTCAAATACAATTAATGCGGAATTAATGTCTTCCTGGCCTTTGGAGGCTCGATGAAGAAATCATACAGGTGTTGCACTGCATTAATGTGTTTACACTTATGAAGTAAGCTCGAAGGGAGCTTTTGTTGACCTTTTAGGCTCTGCGTACTATTAGGGTTACTCTGCAAACATTCTGTCATTAAATCTGGTGCAGAAATAACTTCTTTGGCTGTTTTGAGGCACAATATCTGATCCTGTTCAATAAATCCGGCCTCTGATTGAGCATTTTGAGGCAATAGGTGGCACTGTGGTGGTTGAGGAATCAATTCGCCTCAAAATGTGGCGGTGGAAGCGATGTATTTGATGAACACTTTTAGGTTTTCCTTTAATCTGTGTTCGGAGTCGGGGATTAGGCTTTTGATAACCATATTAGCCGTAATCCCTGCCAATATATCCACTGATCTGCTGCTCTGGTTCATTTTGTCTTTAAAATCTGATACTCCTTCTCTGCGTCGATTTTTCCGGTATTCTTTGCTATGCAGGGCTGTGCAGGTAGAAAAAGGCATCAATGCCGTTAGAAACACCGATGAGACGTGAAAAATGACCTTGTGGGTGATTTCTACAGAGAAATTGAGACATAGAGGATCGTCACCCTCCAGGTCTGAGAACCCTATTTAAAACACGAACATGTGACTTCTTCCCTGCAAAATACAAAAAACACGTAAAAAATCGGGTTTATAGGTCAATCTGCTTTGGAGGGCGTGCGGGAAAATGGAGAAATCAGAGCCGTTGATCGTATTGCGATTAACGGTCGGGGGAGTTCTGAAAAGTCAGCGGAGGAAAAAATGGGTTTGTACGATGGAATCGAGCAGTTTCATGAGAACCGTCGATCTGCAAAGATCGACGGTGAAGATCGGTTTTCAAACGCGCCGGGGGAAGTTAACGGGTATGCAAGTCCGTTAAAGGCCGGGCAGATGAGGCGATTAGCGACCGTCGGATGGGAGGGCCCAAATCCAATGGCGGAGATGGATCCCGCTGTGGGGCTTTGGTCCAATAGATAACGCGTGGGCGATGCGGAGGGACATCGGTTTTGGCACTGGGCGGAGAAGACGTGTTGGCCAGCATGTGGAATCGCTGGCCGATGGGATAAAACCGCCATTCGACGTCAAGTGGTGCGGGATGAAACCATGGTTTTGGAGACGGGTGCGAGGAAGGGGGGTCCACCAGGTTAGGGGTGCTCCGCACCGTTGATCTGTGGGACAGATCGATGGTCGAGTTTTAATATAATTTCTTTGGCGGAGAACTTCATGAAAAATAAAATAAAACCCGATTTTGCGTTTTACGAAGGTTTTTCAATGTTTTTCGGGCAAAAATAAATTTCAAGAGTTAAGCGTCTGTCTGTCTTAGCACGTGGTTCTGGCATCGGGGCATATGGAGGAAGATAAGGCAGGGGCTTAGCCTGAGGGGCCTAAGCCTAACGCATAGAAACATGTGTTTTCTATGGTTTTTCCAAAGAATTCCAAAAGGAAATATGATTCCGATAAGGTTAAAACATGGGTTTTTAACCTTGGGGAGGGAAAATAATGGAGGGATAAGGAATAACACATGGTTTGGTGGGTTTTTCATGAATAAAGGGAAATGGAAAAACGAAGGTAAAATGGAAGCAAGGGAGGGAAAAGAAAAAGGGATGCAGCAGTTTCTGACTTGGATTTTCATGGAATATCAGAGGCAGAGAGGAGGAAAAGTATGAAGAACCAACCAGCAGTTCATGATCTTACCAACAGACTTTAAGCACCAACAACTTCAGGACTGAATTTGTTTCTTGAAGGTTGCAAAGAATATTTAGCCACCAGCTGATATAATTGAAAAATATAGGTGGCTAACAGGTTGTCCCAAAGAAAATGAGCATGTGGAAAGACATTTTCTTCACATTCAAGCAATGTAGTCAACCTTTTGGTGGTCTGAAAGGTTTTAGTGGGGAGGAGTGATTAGTAGGATCCAAAATATGCTCAAATATCCAGAAAATGATTAAAAATTAAAGTTGTCACATGCTTTTCAAACCAACTCCATGGTGTAGATTTCATCATTATTGAAATTTTCATCAAGGAATATTGAAAATGACAACAAGAAATGGAAACCAAAAAATGGCACCCATAAATGGCATCATATGAGGCTTCTGATTTAATTTTCCCTTAATTAAATTCGAAGAAAAATTGTAATTTCATCTCAAGAGAACTTGTATTTGTTAACTGAGTCAGGAAGACTAGATTAGCTTAGGAAATTCGAGTTAGAGGTAAAATTGGAGGCATGTAGAGGATTTTCCTATTTTTAGGGGGTCAAGATCCAATTATTTATGAGATGTAATTAATTAACTCAATTAATTGAGTTAAAATATGTCTAACTAGTTCTAACTTAGAGATGAGCCAGAGATAGGTCTAGTGAATTAAATATGATTTAATTCACAAGTATTGATCAATTAGTTAACTGATACTGCGCTATAAATATTTGTTTCATTTAAATTGTAAGGAAGGTGCAATTGAGATTGAGGTTAAAGGGAGGATATCTATCTGTTGTACTATTAGAAAATTGTACAAGTCATGCATGAGGATATCAGGAAGGCCTTGAAGGATTTCACTATCATTAATTGGTATTTCTTGAATAATATGGAATCAATTAGCCAATGAATGTGTAAGGAAGGAAGGTTAGGAAGTGGAAAGAAACAAGTTAAATATTGGACCAAACTTTCTCTGATTGCAAGCCAGATTTGAGTAGGATCAGATTTGAGACAGTTAGCAGAGGTTTCTCAGTCTAAGGAATAGAATTTAATTTTTTCATGATCTTGAATTTATGAAATATAGAGATAGATGGGTTTTTATTAGTTTCTTTCCCCATATACATCTTGTGTTGTACATTTGATTATTTATTTCTCTTTCATGTTATGTGATTGTGCGATCAATTTTTGTTTCTCCAAATTGTAGAAGGAATCAATAACTTGTTTTAGTATGTTGTTAGATAATATTGAATGACATTGTTATATTTTCTACATGATATAAGAGCACCAAAAATCACAATAGAAGAGAATAAGTTGAGTTTTTTTTTTTTTAACATGTATTCAAATTTGCATGTTTGTTCTTTAGGATCCACGAGTAGAGCAAGATGTCTTTCAATGTCTTGAGACTCAAATATGCCCTTGAAGGAAATTTGAATTACATAGCATGGAAGGGTAGGATGGAGGTAGTGCTAGAGGACAACAAATTGAAGGAATTCATAGAAAGTGATATTTGACAACCCACAGCACCATATGTTCAACATATTGATGTATGGAAGAAGGATGTAGCAAAGGCGAGAATGATATTGTTAGAGGAAGTTCAAGATAATATTGTCTCAAATCTCCATGGGAAGGTGAATCTGTGTGCCATGTGGCAGGCCTTGAAATATTTGTTTCAGAATAACAACGAGCACAACAACTTGTTGTTGAAGGAAAAGCTCAGAAAGATCAATATGGAGGAGGGTGAGATGATACCAGAATGCTTGAAGAAATTCACTCAATCTCAAGATGAGCTTTGAAGTGTTGGTGTGACAGTAGCCCATGATGATTGGGTGAGCCTAGCTCTTCTATGCCTTCCCAAGAGATGGCATAGTTACCAAGAATTTTTTAATGTGAGGGAGAAGCTACCCGACTAGGAGGCTTTGTGGGTCGACTTGGTAATAGAATACATAAGGTGGAGCACTAGAGATGGGACCTCCAAGAAAGAAAAAGAAGAATAGTTTTTATTGGTTTCAAAAGGAAAGAAAAAAAAGGGAAATACATCCCAAGACGAAGAGGGCAAGAGAGACTTATCAAACACTAAGTTTTTTCATTGTCACGAGCACATGCACTATGCCTCAAATTATCCATAGAAAAAGGCAAGCAAGAAGAAGTCTATAGCTGCAGTGGTTGAAGCGCCACCTTCACAGTTTGAGCTTTATTTTACTCTCATTACATGCATGGCCAAAACTATAATGGGATGCATGTGGTATCTAGAAAGTGGTGACTCATTTGATATGATGGGGAATAGAGATATCTTTAGTGACTTGGAGAAGAAGGACCTCCAACAGAACATAGAGATTGGATATGACGGGAGGTACAACACGACCAACATAGGTACAATTACCTTTCAAAGGGAGGGTGGGTCCCCTCTCAAACTCATAGATTTTTTGTATGTTCCAGGACCAAAGAAGAATATGGTTTGTGTAGCAATATTGGAAGACCATGGTTATGATGTCATATTTTTGAAATGAAATGTGTTCCTTAGACACATCTCCACTGGATGGGTGAAACAGGTCGGTGTAGGAATCAAGAATATACAACCTCTCTAGGTCGAAGATGCATGCAAAGTTTTGAGGATGAAAGCAGAGGTTAGTGACTTGGTGGTTGATACAGAGCAGAAATTACCTCTCAACATGAAGCCTGAAAATCAGTCTTAGAAGTTTGTAGAGCAACCAAAATTGAATAAGAAAAGAGTAGACATAGTAGAGGCATCCACTCAAGAAGATACCTCTAGAAGGGGGGAATTTTTAGCCATATGTGTATAGGGATCACATGTAGCCATACCTCCAGGTGAGAGGTGGGGCGAAGTCTAGACATAATCCCAAGAGAATAAATTTGGGCAGGATCCATTCATATGGCTTGTCTCATGGATCGGACCTGGCTATGAGGACCCAAAAGTACACAGTAGTAGGAAGGATCAGTAGGATTGATGCAAACAAATGTCAAGAAGATATAAATCAGAGTGAAAAATGTTAGATAATGGAGCTTAGATAAGAGTTGGCAGCAATGCAGAGGGAAGATAAGAAGATTCAACAATAACAGAGAGACTTAATTAGAAAATGTAGTGATCGATACTATTTAGATACTTTGATGATAGATGAATCATAAAGATACATTGTTTGTAGGCTATTCAGTTTCAGGAGTCGCAGGAGAAAACAACACTAGTAAGTGTTGTAAGGATAACACTCCAAAGGTATCGTATTAGGATAGATTCAATTCCTTTCATGTTGAGAGTGAGTGTTGAAATTTACAACAAAAAACATTGAAAATAGAAACTAGAAATGGAAACCAGAAAATGGCACTGAGAAATTGCACCCTATGAACCTTCTCATTTAATTTTCCCTTAATTAAATTGGAAGAAAAATTGTAATTTCATCTCATGAAAAATTGTATTAGTTAAATAAGTCCGGAAGACTTAATTAGCATGGGAAATTCGTGTTAAAGGTCAAAGAGGATGCATGTAGAGGATTTTTTTATTTTTAGGGGGTCTAGTTACAGTTATTTGTGAGTTCTAATTAGTTAACTCAATTAATTGAGCTAAAATAAAATTAACTAGCTCCAAAAAAAGAGATGATGTAATGATAGGTTGAGTGAATTAAATATGATTTAATTCACAAGTAGTGATCAATCAGTTAACTAATAATTCACTATAAATAGTTTTTGCATGTCACTTCTAAGGAAGGCCCAGTTGAGACTTAGGTTAAAGGGAAGATATCTATCAGTTGTACTATTAAAGAATTGTATAGGTCATGCATGAGGTCATTGGGAAGGCCTTGGAGGACTTCACATTCATTAATTTGTATTTTCTTTATTAATAGGACGTTAATTAGCCTAAGAATGCATAAGGAAGGAAATCTAGGCAGAGGCAAGCAACAGGTTAAATATTGGACCAAAATTTCTTTGACTGCAAGCTAGATTCGTGCAGATCCAGAGTGAGATAGTCAACATAGTACAAAGGTTTCTCAGCATGGGGAACATCATTTTATGGTTTCATTATCTTGAATTTATTTAATATAGAGATAGATGGGGTTTTAGGAGTTTCTTTCCCCAAATACATGTTGTGTTTTGTGATTGATTATTTATGTCTCTTTCACGTTATGTGCTTGAGTGATCAATTATTTTTTCCACAAAATGTATTAGGATTCAATATCTTGTTTTAGTACATTATAAGATCGGATTGAATCCCATTTCTATATTTTCTACAATAATTCTCAATCCAACACAACTTGAACATGCAAAAAAGAATATCATATGACGAAGTTATAACCAGTCAAATTCCAGGTGCAAGAAGGGAAAAAATTCAAGGGCCAATGGTGAGAGTCATAGTCAACGCTCATGGTTCCAACTATCAACCGTCATGTTATGAAAAAAATTCAAAAAATAAAATAAAATATATATCCACTACTTAGAAATCACCCTCTTCGAGGGGTAAACCTCCTTTACATTACATAAATGAACAATTCTTGGATGATTCAAATGGAAAAACCTGCTTTGTATATATAGGAGTCTAAGGGGTCACCATATAATGAGATCTGACATAGAAATTATAATGTAAGGGTACAAAAATAACAATAGTGGGCTTCTATGGAGAACAATAATAGAAATATGGGGACTACATGGGCACACAAATAATAATAAGTGGAATACACTAATTATAAAACTAAGGGGATACTGTAATATTATAGGGACCTAACATGCCCCTCTACTTCAAAAGAGTTTTGTCCTCAATTCTTGAGTAGTTCTGGATGCTTCTGTATAATATTCTCATCCTCCCATGCCAAATCGTCATTCGGTATGTTCTTACACTTGATGAGAAACTATGAAATTGATCGATTTTTTAGATGTCACTTTCTTGTTTATGTAGTTGCTTCAGTTTCTAAGATGATTTTTCCTTCGTCGGAAATTTCTGGAAATATTGTTTGAACTGGAATATTTTCACCTATAACCTTATTTAAACATGAAACATGGAAAATTGGGTGCTCTCGGGAGGATGCACGAATCTCCAAATTCTATACCATAGTACCAATATTTTGCATCACCTTGTAAGGACCATAGTACTTTGGTGATAGTTTATTATAATTCTTAGCTTGCTTGAGGGGCATTTTTTTTATATGATTGTAGCTGTAGAAATACCTAGTCCCTTACATCAAAACTTATTTCACTGTGATACTGATTTTCATGTTGTGTCATTCAATTTTGTGCCAAATTAAGGTTATACTTTAAGTGTTGGAGAATGTTTTGTTGATGCTCAATGTGATATTCCACTGCTTGAACCTTATATTTTTATCTTAAAGATGATGTGATCTGTTAACACTCCACCAGTTCTTTGAAGGCTGAAAAAGAGACCAAAAAAGGTAACCACAGACCACTTTGACCTAATAGCTAATCCTACTAGGTTGAGAGGCCTCTCTTAATGAGATCACATCCAATTGACTGGATCATAAAATATTTTAGGCTAGATATGCATATTAGGGTTTTCTTGATTTTGAATTTTTGTGTTGGATGGTGAATTAGGTCTAGGAGGACAAGGCCAAGGCTATGAAAATCATATTTTCATAGATGTAATCGAGCAAGGTAGGCACAAGATTTAGTACTTTTGAGGTATCTTGGTGAATAGGTTAGATTGATAGGGTTTAAAAATGAGCATGAATATCATGAATTCATTTATATTAGAATAAAATGAAAATAAATGTGAAAGATTCTCCAAAACAGAGCATCGAAATCAATGAATTATGTTTATGAACTTAGAAATAACACATATAAGTCATGTAAATGAGAACGGAAGGTATAATGCATTCAAACATATGATCACAGAAGAAGAAAAACTACAAAAGCACATACCACATGAATCCCACCACAATAGCTGGAAATTTTGTCTATTATTTCCTTCCAAATTCACAATTACACTAGTGTCCAAGGCTCAATTTCACAACATCCAACCTTTGAAAATGATTAAAAAGTTCCTCACATAGCCACTAAGGTCAAATCCTCCCTTCGAGGTGGAATTTACAACAAGAAAACTCGAATACATGCACCTATCCAAAGTCTGCTACACAATAGGGAGGTTAATCAACCAATTCATCCTTTTTCTAGTTGCCATGAGACATATCATAAAAGCATTAAATGGAGTATAAGACACCTTGTTGACGAAGGATCCCTTAAGATTGAAACTGTTGGTTAGTTGTTAATATTTTCATAATTCTAAGTAGTGCACACTATGATATGAAGGTTCAAGAGGCTTTGCGGCAGGTCAAATCCTCTTCATGAGTTGTAATGTGGTTGATGGGAAAAATAGTGTCTCAAACAAGAGTTCGAGGACCATATTATGAGCGCAAGAAGAAGGTATAAGTAGAATTATAGATCGAGTCAAATAATTCAATTTTATAGAAGTTAATGTAAGTATTATTGAGCTCTGCATTAAATATTTGTAAGTGTCTATGTCTAAAAGGCTCCTGTTGGCTCTGTGCACAAAGACCTTAGCCTAGATGTGTGCTGACCATATTGGATGTGTGCGTGGGTAGATCTAAAGACTATAAGGTTTTCTATGAGTTGTAAAAGGCTTCTAAAGTGACTAAGGAAACCTTGAGTACTAAATGCATTTATAATTTGTTTCTGTGATCTGTTTCTCCATATGGTTTCTATTTCATGCATATGATTTATATTACCTATGATTGGATCAGTTGCATACTTGTTTTACAATCAACATGAATGTTAATTGCATAGATATATTATTGTAAGAACTAAATATCACATTGCTAGAGAAGTTAAAAGGATTGTAGATCTATTTCCTGTGCGCACATAGGGTTAACTTGTGTAAGTTGACATAGGCTTCCTGGTTAGGGTTTCTGGTGCACATGACAGTCTGGTTAATAAGTGGATCTGAGGTGATACGCTTCATTTAATTCTCTCTCAGGGTGTGGATACCAAGTTCCAACACCCCCCCATACTGCTTTGGGTGAGACTTTGGCCTGTGCAAGTAGGTCATTTCCAAAATGGCCAGTAGTAAGACGGTTTTGATGGTTACGCACTAACTCTGAACTTGGGTCAACCCCTCAATCCAACAAATGGTTCTGTTGGGGGGACCAGGATCATTTTGAGAGAGATTAGGTGATGTGAAAGCCATAAAAAATGGAACTACAAGACTTTTTTGAGAAAAACATACAAGAATTTTCCATAAAACAAAACAGAAGTAAGAAGCGCTATACTGAAGATTGGAAACATAAGTATATTTTCACAGAGGTTCACAAAATATTCTTTTTTAACTTTTCCCATAAATTAGATCAGTTGATGCTAAGGTTAGCTAAGTTTTAGACCTGCTGGAAGGACGATAAAATCACTCATTCGTCACCTGAGTTGATCTAAAAAGTTAGAAAAAACTGATAACAACATCACTCAGACTGTAGACCATTGGGTTGACAACATTTTGGGTGGATTTGTGACAGAGTTTGTAGTTGATCAGTTTGTGTCATATTATGAATTAGAAAGAATGTTTTTGAAAGGATCGAGAGGCAGGTTCGTACGCTCTATGCATTTGTTGATTAAGATGTTGTTGTGTGAAAAGGGTGTTTTGTGAAGTCACACTAAGTGAATGTCCACAAAAGAGTTTGAGAGAATTACACATAGCAGGAAGTACTTCCACGTTAACAAAAGAGCTGACAGATTAGTGTACAACCCTCTGAGAAATCTTCCTGACAGTGATATATAGAGTGGTGAAGCTACACACGCAGGAGGAAATCCTCTAGCCACCCCGCAGTCGAACTCGTGCATGGATAGGTCATCTCTTTCTCCAACTCCATCACCACCAGGAGGTGATATGGCTACACATATGGAGATACCCACCTTCAAGGGTGTGACAAATGAAGACATGGAAAGGTTATGGTTTGTTTCAAATGTAGTATGGACTGCGCAAAACTTTACCACCGATGCTATCAAACAGGTGCAGCTAGCTATGGAATTTGAGGGTCGATCACTGGATTGGTTTATGGGATATCTAACTCAGCATGCTGACCCAATTATTGATGAGATATAGAAAGGTTTTGATGAAGAAATTCAGAAAACCGAAGTGCTACTCGCAATGTGTAACATAAATAAAAGAAATCCAAAAAGAACCAAATGAATTTATCTAGGAGGCAGATCAGCGAATGAGGTGCACTATCAGTGACAGGGGATTTATCTAAGATGATAAGACGCACAAAGAGTGGTTTATTGACATTCTCCTACCACATTTGCATAGCCCCATGAATCAACAAAAGATTTATTCTCAAGCTAAAGCTCATGAAGTTCCCATGCAACTGGAAGTTGCGCCCAAAACTAATGACCAATTTGGAACTCTGCAAATCTAGAATCAGTTACAAGCAATGCATCAAAAAATTTAGAACCCACGCAATGATAGGGGGAAGGAGGCTTGCGCAGAGGTATGGTGTATATGTTGTAAATTTTTCGGTCACACAAAATATCAGTGTCCCTTGCTCCAGGATTATATGCAAGCAGGAGGGAGAAATCCATTGAGACCCAGGAATGCTGCAGGACCAAGTGGTACCCCCACACTCTGGTGCACTGACTGTCATATATCTGGTCAACATGAAACAAACATGTGCCCTCGATTAGCAAGTTATGTTCCAGAGCTGAAGAAACAATTGTGTAGGTTCTATTCTTCGGTTCGCCATGATGAGCACCATTGCCACACATTTGATTTGATGATGGACAATTCCAATATCTATAGAGTGCAAGCTCACCCATCCTCACCCCAATTTTTGCATGGTGGATCTCCAGCTAGAGGAAGGGGAGGAGGGAGAGGTGGAGGTGTAGGTCGCGAAAGAGGGAAATTGATCTGCTATAACTGTGGAGATGTTGGGCACTATAGGTGCGAATGTCCAAACCCTGCAGGATAGTATTGTCGGTATTGTAGACAGTTTGATCATGTCATTTAATATTTCCTTATTTTGATTGCTAAAATGCAGGAGAAGAACCCATAGACACCTATGCAGAATATAAATTTTTTTAGAGCAGAGCTAGAAGAAGAGGATCCAAGTGTAAACATAGTTAAATGAAGTGGTGCTACCAATGGTGAAGATGAGGGAAAGAAGGCTGATGCCAAACACTGATCGGGAAGGATTGTGACAAGAAGGAAGGATTCAACCCGTAAAAGGAGAAAGAGAGGTTTATAGAGGATAGAAAGGATTTTGACCCTCGAGGTGCATCCAAATCTAAGTAAATCATAGAAGTAAAGATAAATGATGAAGTTAAGCCCTTCTTGAAATCATGCATCAAGCTATTTCATAACTAGAAAGTAATCGACAACCTTCAATCCCAAATAGATAATTGTGCGAAATAAGATGAGGTCCGGTCAAGAGATGTGCATGACCATGCAGAGTGGCGAATATGAGATGGATCAAGTCATTCTAGACTTGGGATCTGATGTGAATGTTCTACTTAAGCAGACATGGCAGATGATGGGCAAAACAAAGCTGGAATGGTCCAACATTCAGCTGCGCATGGCCAATCAATAGAAGATTATTCCATTGGGAAGACTCTCACAGGTTATAGTAGATATTACTGGAGTCAAGGTATGCATAGACTTTGAATTAATACAAATTGTTGATGATACATACCCTTACCCTATGCTGCTAGGACTATATTGGGCTATGGACATGGGGGGCATCATTAACTTGAAGCATAGGAGTATGGCCTTTGAAAATAATGGTACCTGGGTTGTAGTTCCTTTGGACCCGATAGAAGGGGTGAGATATAAAAAGCCTCTATTCACAGAAGATGATTTAGACCACACCTACAAATTGAATACACATGATGAGGATTGGATCAACTGAACTGCTAATGTGATGTTGAATTTGGAAAAGCATAGATCATGTTTCCCTAATTTGAATGAGGAAATAGAAAATGGAAAGAATCACATATATTATGTATCTTCACTGCATTCCCTCCAAGTTACTAAGAATATATGATGCATATCTGCAGAGGTAAGAGAATTTCCCTATTTTGATGGTTATAATAATGTTGTTTTAATTTTGGAGAGAAATGAATAAGCTGTCTTTGAAGAATGAAGGTTATGGGCACTCGATCGTGCCATGCGCACAACTCCAACATGTTGGTGGGATATGCAAAAAGGGAAATTCTAGGATTTGGAGGAATGCAGTAGAATGATGTGGTTATGCTTTGAGCAGCCCACTACCCAACCGACTGAGAGTTTCGCTGGCTGAGGTGATCCACGCAAACACTTGGATACATGGATGGAGGTTTGGGATAAGAGGACCATGACCAAATGGGTTCAAATGTCTATCCATACGTTGGTACCAATTACTATTGTGTGGTACTTCGAAACAAAGTTGCATTGAGTGCCTCTCAATTGGGTTACAATGAGTGAAAGCCTCTTGTTAACCTTTAGTATCGTCAGTGGATCAGAGAGTTTGGACGAAGCCCTGCAAGATATAGAGGCAGTTGTATTTGATGATTCCCAACCTCAAATAGAATTTTCTCTTCCAACATGGGAGGCACAAATTCAGGATATAGCGATCTGTCAAAATCTATGAGTATAATATAACAATTAGGATCCAAGGAATGTTAATATCCCTGAGTTTGAGGGAGAGCAGGTAGTTGAAGGCCCCATTTTAGGCACGATGGATGTGACTAATCCCTTAAAACTCAAGGAAGTCAACTTTGGGATGGAGGAACAAACCAAGTTGGCTGAAATAGGAGACTCTTGGGATGATGAGAGAGTGGGAAAGCTTGTAAAGCCGCTAACAGAATATCAGGATCTATTCCCCACAAAAATTTCTGAGCTAAAATAAATTGTAGGAGACTTGGAGGTTATGAAAATCACTCTGAAACCATATGTGCATCCTGTCAAGCAACTACCATACCTGTTAAATCCAAAATATAAGAAGAAAGTAAAGGAAAAATTTGAGAAAATGGTTGTTGCAACAATCATTGAGCCCGTGGAACAATTTGATTGGGTAAGCTCGATGATTTTTCAGGAAAGGAGGACTAAGGGAGAAATAAATATCTGTGTGGACCTGCATAATCTAAATGATGCATGCATACATGACCCCTTCGGTACCCCGTTTTCATATGAGATATTGGAAAATGTGGGAGGGCGAGAGGCCTACTCTTTAATTGATGGCTTTTAAGGGTATCGTTAGATAAGGACCACGTGGGAAGACCAAAGTAAGACCTCTTTTGCAACATAATGGGGATCCTTCTAGTACACAGTCATACCTTTTGGATTGAAGAATGCACCTTCTATATTATCGCTTGTTGTTGTAGTTGTATTCAAGGAATTCATGCATGAGTTTCTGGAGGTATACTTTGATGATTGGACTATGTTTGGACTACTGGAGAAGAATGTTTCCAACTTGCACATGATGCTTGATACTTACAGGAAGCATCAGATCTCTCTTAACTTGAAGAAATGCATATTATGTGTTCCTTTTTGGATATTTTTGGGGCATATTGTTTGTCAGCAAGGGGTGATGGTAGATCCAACCAAGATTTCAATTATTATTAATTTAGAGGTTCCTGCCAACATAAAACAATTGCGCTCTATTTTGGGGCACATGGGATACTATAGAAAATTCATTTAGGGCTATGCTATGATCCCCGCACCTACAAAAAAATAGTTGAGGAAAGATGTGTCCTTTTGTTGGGATTAGGAATGCCATAAGTTCTTTGAGCTACTGAAGGAAAAGATGGTTATTGTGCCTATTTTAAATGATTCCCTAACTAGTCTAAGGTATTCCATGTGCATGTTTATGTATTTGGCATTAGACTTGGGACTCTCTTAGTGCAGCCAAGAGAAGGAGATATTGATCACCCCACTGGCTTTTCAAGTAGAAAGCTCTCAACTGCAGAGCGCAACTATTCAACCATAGAAAGGAAAGGTTTGGCTATGGTCTACACTCTCCAGAAGTATAGGCATTATCTGTAAAGAGGGCACTTAAAGATGTTCACTAACCACTCTGCTTTGAAATACGTGGTTAAAAAGCCTATGTTGGAGGGGAATATTTGTAGATGGTTGCTGATATTTCAAGAATATGATTTTGAAATCATTTTTAAGCCTGGTAGATTGAATGCTGGACCTGGTCACTTATTAGACATTGAGAATGGGGAAGAACCGACCAGTGTAGGTGATAGGTTACCAGATGCATAGATCTTTACCATTAAATTAGTCGATGAACATTCTGCAAATATCATTCACTTTCTAACTACTAGAAGTGAGCCTGCTGAATATTCACTGCAAGAAAAGAAGGATTCGGTTTCACGTGCAGCTGAATTTACATTGATTGGTTGTCAATTGTAATAATTTGGTCTTGGTGAGGTTTTAAGAAGGTATTTCTTAGAACATGAGAGACAACAAATATCTGTTGAAGCTCATGGGGGTGTGGCAGGAGGTGAATATGCAGGAAAGGCTACTTTGTAGAATTTTTTGCATGAGAGTTTATGGTGGCTCACACTGTACAACAATGCACATAAATATTACTGAGCTTTTGATGCAAGCCAAAGAAAAGGGAAGCCATCACGTAGAGATGAGATGTCATTGTGGCCTCACATGGATCTGCAAGCTTTTGATAAACGGGCCATTGTTAGGACCCCATAATGTACCTTTTTGACCTTACATTTTTCTATCATTCCACTCTTTTCCAGTCCATATTTAAAGCCTATATTATCACTTTCATCCATTCTTCCAAAGGTATATAACATTCTTATTTTTATTATATGTTTAATTTGTTTTACATGTAATTTTACATTACTTTCATATTTAATCATTAATCGAAAATATATAGTTGTTGAGACAGTTTGAAGACTACAGTTAATTCATCATGGCTGTTTGAAGACCGCGTTGTTGAAACATTCAACATAGTACGCAAATCCCGTTGCTGAAACAACCCACAATTTGTGATTTGGAAGTAGCATTTCAGGCACGATAGAAACAGGAAAAGACAAGTAAGGAAGCTGTTACACCGGCCATAACAACTGCACCTCAGGTTTAGTACCATCATAACCATTAGAACAACATTTTTCTATGGAAGAACATAATATTCTATTTTAGTGTAGAAAGATCAGATTGGGTTAAGAATAGGATATTATATGATGTAATCAATTGTGTAATATATTTATCCTCTTTAAAAAGAGGAGACATCAGTATTAGAGGGGACAGACTACGGGAGGTTGATTCTGAAAGAGAGTTACAGAGAAGGATGTAAATCCTTTGTAATATGTTACTTTTTACAGATGAATAAAAGCTTGTTCTGAGCATTTCATTTTAGTTCCTTCACCTGGGGAATCTTGTGAGAAGGAAAGGGCCCACCTTCCTCACAAGGTTCACCCATTTATTTATGTAGTTTTTTAACTGTTGTTTTCATTAATGCCTTGTTAAACTCTATTTGCTGAAATCATTTTTGCAGTATTGGAACTCTTTATCTATTGCTGAAACTCTATTTCCATTACTTGTTGCATTGTTTTCATACAAATCATTCCTAGGTAATTGTGGATTATTTAATTGGTAATCTTATTTACAGAATGATTTTGTGAAAGATTGGTAATCAGAAACAGGTGTTGAAGATTTCTACTTGGGGAATAGGGTCTTATTCTCTGTTATAGCATAATTGGTCTCTCCTTCTACAGATTGGTTTCCTTTCCTAGATTGTTGTCTTTTTAATGTAATCCAGTATTCTTTTGTTGATTGTCTACAATAGAAATATTTCCTTTGCTGTAACTCAAGTAGACTTCAGTTTGTTGAAGCAAGGTGTGATTAGTGTAATTTTTACTACAACATTTCATTGCTTTTGAGATTGAGCATATATAGTGTGTGATTTCCTTTGAAATAAACAAACTTCCCTGGGTTGACAATTTATGTAGCACTTGATTTTTTAAATTAATAAGAAATTAAAGTGACCAACATTTTGGCGCCGTTGCCGGGGAAGGAAATTATAGATTTCAAAAGCATTGATGTTTTTCTTTTAGATGTGTAGATTGCATGAGAGGACGCGGAACCCATAAGAAAACTAACCCTACAGGTGGCAAGGGAAAAGGAGGAGGAGGAAGAAAGACCTTTATTGACAAGATCACATCAAAAGCTGAATCTACTCAGAGGCTAAGCTCTCGAAGGCCAAAGCCTCAACACTCCCCTCAATTGAACTACAAAACAAAAGAAATTGTGAGCCCTGAAAATGTTGAGGAGCCAACAGAGCCAGTAGAAAGCACTGAAGAGCTAGTAGAAAGCTTTGAAGAACCAACAGAAAACATTGAGGAGCCAGCAGAAAACATTGAAGAACTAACAGAAAACATTGATGAGCCAGTAGAAAACATTGAGGATTGAGCAAGTGTAGTAGGAGATCAAGAAATGGAGGGTAACAATAATGGATTCTTCGGCAAAGGACAAGTAGATCCTGAAGGAGAGGGAAAAGATTAGAATTATCTCTCCACCTTGGGATTCCATATTGGGGATCTTCCTAGAGGAGAAACTCCTATGAAGAATATCCCACTTTCAGCCTTACCTAACTTCCATGGTTTATCTTTTGAATATCATGATTAGTTTCTTTTCAAGTTTGATATATTATGCAGAAGTTATGATTACGTTACTAATGCTCAAAAAATGAAGCTATTTCCAGCAACATTAAAAGGAAATGCATTAAGGTGGTTCATGAGTCTTGGAGGCCATGTAATCACAACATGGGAACAAATGAAACATAAGTTTTTGCTTAAATATCAAGACTACTGCTGGAAAAGAGAGAAAAGAGAGGAACTATTTAATATGGTACAAAAGGAGGACGAGAATCTGGAGGACTTTGTGGATAGACTACAATACAACTTACAGAGATCCAATCATCTTGATGTAAGTAAGGATATTCTTAAAACAATATTATTAAAAGGGGTGAGGGATGACTGTCTAGATATGCTAAATATGCTTGGTAAAGGGGATATATCTACAGAATCATATGATGAAATTGTTAACCTCTGCAAAAGATGTTCAAAAGGAGTTGCAAGGAACAGGTCAAACAACAGGGATACCACATATTCAAGAGTCCAAAAATCAGCCAGTGGAGGAGCAAGAAGAGCTGAAATAGGTAATTTACTTGAGGAATTTAAAACTGAAATGTTAAGTTCTTTTGCATCACAGATTGACACCTTGTAGGTTAAGAAGAAACAAGATGAAGTAGAAGCAGCTTTGTCTGTATTTTGCCCCAAATGCAGAGATAAAAACCCACTAAGTGAATGCCCATTGGACAATGTGCCAATTTCCACCCTTTGTGAGAAGGATCATGAAACGCAACAATGCCCTTCCTTACCAAGAATAAAAGAAACATTGCAACCAACTGAAGAGGAAGCTGAAGCAATCTATTTTTTGACACAAAGAAGTAAATGGCAACCGTGAGGACAAGGTATGAACTCTAATATTCCACTTTCATCTTTTAATCGTTGAAACAATTATCCTTCTTTTAGTTAAGCAAATTACCCTCCCTTTAATCAAATGAATTACCTACCCTTTAATCAAATGAATTACCCACCCATGCAACAAGAAAACCCTCCCTTTTTAGACCCTACAATGTGGACTCCTTGGCCTTCACAACAACAATCTTACTTTAACCAATGGAATTCAAATTGGAGGGGTCAAAAACTCCCGTTCCCAAATCAGTTTCCTCAATTTCAGCAACCACTTCCTCTACCATGAGGTGCTCCACCAAACAATCAATTGATGAGACCCCAACTACCTGTTCAACCAAATACTAACCCCAATAATAAAGCTGTGCAAGTTATTGATATTCAAAACCAGCCTATACTTCCTGTTTTCCCTGCAAAATGTAATGATATTCATTTACGATCAGGGAAAATAGTTGAACCCATTATCAATGATGTTACCTCTTCTGATTCTAATAAAGAAGAGACTGAAAAACATGATTCACATAAAGAGGTACAACCACCCTCTAATAAGGGTGCTAAAACAGTAGAACCACCATTCCCTGACCATTTAGTTTTAATTAGAATGCCTGAGCCACCTACTTTTAATCTTCTAGGGGAATTACAAAATCTGTATGTTAAAATTCTACTTTTACAAGCACTAAGAGATGTACCCATTTATGTCAGATTGATGAGAGATATTTGTGTTAATAAACCCGGTAGGAAAGCTAAAGATCCCCTTACAGTCCATGTTATGGGTGATATATTTCCATTAAATTCTGGTAAAGCTCCTCTAGTTAAATATGGTGACCTCAGCCATCCTACTATGATAGTCCAAGTCAGAAAAATAATAATCCCTCAAGTTCTGGTAGATTTAGGTGCTGCTATAAATATTATGACTCTTGAAACTTCACAACTGTTACAGCTAAAGAACATAATCAGAGACACACCAACCATTATAGAGTTATCTGACCGTTCTGCAATCAAACAGGAAGGAGTTATTGAAGACCTAGTTATCTCAGTTGAATCCTGGAATTACCCAGCTGATTTTGTGGTGTTACAGACTAAAAAATAGTTGGGGGGACATCCTCTAATTCTTGGAAGGCCCTGGTTAGCTATAGCCGATGCCTTTATCAGCTATAGATCTGGTTCAATGAAAATTTCCAATGGGTATGAAACTAAGCATCTCACTCTCTACCCTCACACTACACCCATGATTAATAATTATAATTTTTTATGGATGGATTATGACGATCATGATATTCAACCTATTTTGACTATCGGACAAGCTTTAAGCCTTAAAGATACCACTGAGGATGAGGTAATTAATAATTTTGTTTGCGAACCCTCCTCTGTGATTCCAAAAACACATAATCAGTTGGCTGCACTTTTGAAATTAGATATCCAAGAAAATATTAAACCCGAAGATCTTCCTCAAACATCAACCCTCATCTATTCTAAGAGCATAAAAATAGAAATTGAACCTAGCAAAACACTGAATATAAACCCCAATTTGACAGTTGCTGAAACACAACAATTAATGAAGTTACTTATTCAAAATAAGGAAGCATTCGCATGGGAGTATACAGATATGAGGGGAATCTCTCCTGAATTATGTACTTACCGTATCTATATCAAGGAAGGTTGTCGACCAGTCTATCAGCCCCAACGATGAATGAACCCTAATTTAAGAGAAATTGTCAAAGAGGAACTTCAAAAATTTCTTAATGCAGGGTTTATATACCCTATATCTGACAGTGAATGGGTTTCCCCATTGGTAATAGTTCCTATGAAAAATGCGAAATGGAGAGTGTGTGTGGATTATAGAGCCTTAAATAAGGCCACTCAAAAAGATCACTTTCCTTTACCGTTCATTGATCAAGTATTGGATAGTTTTTTAGGAAAGAAATTCTTCTCCTTTTTAGATGGGTTCAGTGGGGATAACCAAATCAGAATTTCACCCCAAGACCAAGATAAAACCACTTTTACTAGCCCTTGGGGAACGTTTTCCTATAGAGTTCTCCCATTTAGACTATGTAATGAACCAACAACCTTTCAAAAGGAAGTTATAGGAATGTTTCTAATATGAATAATGACTCTATGGAAATATTTATGCATGACTTTACCCCTTATGGTGTGTCTTTTGAAGATGCATTACAAAATATTAAGAAAGTACTTAAACGATGTATGCAAGCTCACCTCTCCTTAAGTATCGAAAAATGTCATATGATGATGAGTGAAGGAGTAGTGCTCAGACATTTTATTTCATCTCAAGGAATTCAGTAGATCCATTGAAAATACAAGTCATTCAGAGCCTTCCTATTCCTGAAACACAAACAGATGTGAGAAGTTTTTTAGGACATTTTGGATATTACAGAAGATTTATTAATTTTTTTTCCAAAATATCTTCTCCTTTGTTTGTGTTACTTATGAAAAATGCTGAATTTAAGTGGACTACTCTTTGCCAGGAAGAATTTGTTGAACTCAAACATCAATTATCTACAGCTCCTATTTTAAGGGGACCTGATTGGGCACTTCCCTTTCATATATCCTCTGATGCTTCGGATACTGCAATTGGAGCTATCTTAGGACAAGAGGAAAACCATCTTCCTTATGCTATATACTTTATTAGTAAGAATATGACTCCTGCTGAGCTTAATTACATAGTTACCAAAAAGAAATTTTTAGTAGTATTTTATGCTATTAATAAATTTCAACATTACATTACTCGTTACCCTACTTTTTTCCATACTGACCACTTTTCTATTAAGTATTTAATGAACAAATATGTCACAAATGCTCGAGTCACTTGATGGTTATTTTTATTACAAGAGTTTGATATTACAATTGTAGATCAACCAGTTAAAGAAAATGTAGTTGCTAATTTCCTTTCTTGGTTAAAATTTGATGATAATACTCTAGTAGATGATTCCTTTCCTAATGAGTATTTATTTGTAATATCTGCTCACTCACCACGGTATGCAGACATTGCCAATTATTTGGTTGCAGGGAAGTTACCATCACACCTATCACACATTCAACAAAGTGTTCAGTATAGCTGGATAAGTGGGTGTATTTTCTACGCAGGAGTTGATCATGAAATCCAAAGATGCATTAGAGAAGATGAGGCTTATGATATACTAAAAGCTTTTCATGATGGCCCTTGTGGAGGGAATTTTGCTGATAAGAGAACGACACATAAAATTCTTAGGATGGGTTATTATTGGCCCTCACTCTTTAAATATGCAAAGAAATATGTCCGGGCTTATGATAGCTGTCAGAAAATGGGCCAACCTAATCATAGAGATGAAATTCCATTAAACCCCTAGGTAATACTTGAACCATTTGAAAGATGGGCCTTAGACTTTATAGGACCCATTAATCCTCCATCCAACCAAAGAGTTTATATATTAGTCTGCACAGACTACATGAATAAATGGGTGGAGGCTAAGGCATTCCTTAGAGCTAACGAAGAAGCTGTCCTAACTTTCCTATTTAAAGAAATCTTTGTTATATTTGGAGTTCCTAGAGAACTAGTTACAGATGGAGGACCTCCCTTCACTTCTCATGGTTTCAAAGCCACCCTTCAGAAATATCACATTCATCATAGACTGACTACACCATACCACCCCCAAGACAGTGGGCAGGTGGAGAGTACAAACAAAGTAATAGAAGCCATTCTAACAAAAAAAATGAAGGACAGCCAGAAGAATTGGTCTGAAAGGCTCCCTGAAGCGCTATGGGCTTATAAAACTACCTGGAGAAATACTACAGGATTTTCTCCCTATGAATTGGTTTATGGTAAAAGTGTTGTTTTTCTTGTGGAATTTGAAATTAAAACCTTAAGTACTACTTTAGTTGTTAAACTTGATTTGACTGATGCACAGGCAGCTAGGTTGTAGCAGCTTCATGAATTGGATGAAAAAATATTAGATGCCATTCATCAGACAACTATGATCCAACAACAAAGAACAAAGTGGCATGATAAACTCATCAAGCATAAGCAGTTCCAAAAAGTTAATTGGGATTTATTGTATGATTCTCGGTTTGAAAATTTTCAAGGGAGACTACGTACAAGATGGTTGGGACCTTATGAAATAGATATTGTTTTTCCCAGTGGAACAGTAAGGCTCTTAACAATTGATGACTCTAAAATACCACTATTATTAAATGGTCATCGGCTTTGTCTATACCAGCACCCTATTTCCAAAGAATATTTTAAGGCCACTTGCATGGCAGATGCACATTATCTCTTTTCAGGGGAGCCTTCTGCTCCTCATTGCATTTGATTTTTCTGCATTGTATTTTTAGTATTAGATTAGATTTCTTAAACTAATAATCCCTGTCAAGGGCTGGCATGTTACAATTGATTATTTTGCAGATTCTTGATTAAGGAAAAGCTTACCAAGGAAGAAAAATTTCACCACAATCAGATCCAAGCTTCATTTTGAGAAGCATTGCTCCCCTCACTTCAAACCATTCATAGCTCATTTTCCTACCTCCCAGTAACATTTCATCATTCATTCTCGTCATTCCTTTGTCCTTTTCATGTCATTTTTCCTATTTTTCCCATTTCTGAAACACCATTCTTCAGCAAATATCTTCCCCATTTTTCATATTGCTGAAACACCAATCCTCAGCAAACATTTTCCCCATTTTCCCACTACTAAAACATCACTCCTCAGTAACACTTTCCCTATTTTTCCACTGATAAAACACAACTTTTTAGCAGCATTTCATCCATTTTTCCCGTTTTTGAAACACCATTTCTTTCTCCAAAAACATGACTATGCAACATTTTCTGTCATGAAACCATCTTCTTCAGTTCTTTCATTTTCACTTCTCTTATTCCTTATGCTAATCCTGTCCTTTCACTGCCTTCTCCTATGATAAAACATACCTCTAATATAATCTCCCTCATGTTTCAAAAAGCTTCTAAATTTCTTCCATGACTATTGAGCCATTATAAGAAAGCACTATATTTTTCGAACTACAAATCAAAGGTAAACATGAGGTATGTAAATTTTATATGTAAGTAAAATTAAACTATGGTTAAATGAGAAGATTTCACAAATCCCCATACATTTATAGTCATCATTTCAATCGTAGTTGGGGGGGAATATTGAAATTATATGCCATCATTTCACAACATGCCCATTACCGTCATATTTCTTACCCATTACCTTGCTTCTTCACTATTATTCCATTTTCTCATTCGCAAAATTTACTCTGTTCAAAGTGCAGTAACTTCACTTTTTGACTGTGCATTTTACCAAAGCTAGTTAACTATGGGAGGACTTGCTATTCGACACGAGCCTGGCTCGATAGCTCTGCTTGAATTATTCCTGATTTATCATATTTTTTTTAGTCGAGCGAGCGGAGAAAAACAAAGAAAAATATCGGTATAAGGAATACATGTGTAGCCAATGTGCAAATATTTATTGTATCGAGCGGGATATAAAGTAGTTCGAGGTCCCGATGCGGGAGCATCTACATACACGGCGGTCAAGAGGAACACCCTCTTGTCACACAAGAACCGGTAGGGCCTTCCAAAATTTCAGAAAAAGAAGTTAATTTACAAGTACCCAATCCTACTGCATCTGTTAAATTTGAAGTTCCTGTTATTATTTCTAATCCGACTATACCTCAGCCTACCACTTGCAATGCTGAAACACAAACTGAACCATGGGATGAGCTAGAAATAATGAACAAGTGGAGGAAAGAATATGGCATTTCGCAAGATAAAACCTTGCAGCAGCACAAATTAGTTTGGCAGATTGATATATATTCAAACTAGGAGATCTTGGAGCAAACACTCCAGAAATCTAGAATTCATAAGAAGGAGAATAAAGAGC